>CM064524.1:9153332-9367853 GCA_032716605.1 Paralithodes platypus
AGTAGTGCAGCAATCCAGCACTTAAACCACTAGACCATCTAAGAGCTTAAATGTAGTGGCTTCATTTGGAATTATATCCCATCCACCACCACCCGCTCTGACTCGTGATAGCCTCTGAAGTCCTATTTTAATTTTTTTTAACAAAATATATGTTGTATTCCTGAAGAAGCCGTAGAAGGCGAAACGTTGAATAAACCTGGGACCATATCGGTATGGTATCTAGATAAGTGATCACGAGTCGGAGCGGGTAGTGGTGGATGGGATATAATTCCAAGTGAAGCCACTACTTTTTAAGCTCCTCGGTGGTCTAGTGGTTTAGGTGCTGGAGTGTTGCACTACTGGCCTGGGTTCGAACCCTGGCTGGGGCATGACACAACATATTAATTTATTAGGGCTCTACTTGTTTATCAGTGAGGCCTTCAATGTGGCCCAGATTACTTGTATCCTTCTTTAGTACTTAGTTGCGTGTGAGGTGTTTGTGTGTATGGGATCTAGCTACACAAACACTAGCAGCTAAGTACTAGAAAGGGATACAAGTAATCTGGGTACTGTTAAAAACACATGTGTAGATATGGTCCCATGTTTATTCAACGTTTCACCTTCTACGGCTTCTTCAGGAATACAACATATATTTTGTTAAAATAGGACTTCAGAGGCTATCAACCCTATTGGATTATTAAGCCAGCACACTGTAAGTCAAGAATAACGTCAGGACTGGAGCCTCTCTGCGAAAACTCCATTCCCTTGCAACATATATGGAAGTACGGTCAACTTATATATAGTCCAAGCGTTGAGAAAGCAACTAAACAAAATGTAATAATTGGTGTAGCAATATGAAATTAAATAATATAAAATATCGCATGAACAATATAAGAGTCACCTAGCCTGGTTTTATGTTCGTTAACATTATAGCTAAGGGTTTGGCTAAAGAAAAAAAAGCCATTATTTAAGTTCATGGTGTCGTTAAAAACAATATGAGCCCATTCAAAACATCTCCGTTTACGTGTGTCAGTTTCGCATTTTACTAGCTTAGCTTCGTCATAGTTTATACCGTGCCCCGTGTCTAACCTATATATTACCATCGCATTGCTCAATCTAAATTTCTCCATATCCGGTTTGTGTTCTTTTATCCTATTCTTTAGACCTCGATATGTTTCGCCAATATATAATTTATTACAGGAGGCACATGGAACTTCATAAACACCCGCTTCACTGTTTTCATTCTTCCGTTTACTAACCCTTTTCACGACATTTCCGATTGTGACTCCGCCAGTTCCAACTGTTTCGACTCCTGCTCTCTTGATAATATTAGATACGTTGTCAGCTACATTTGATCTGGGTAAAATTAACATTTTGTTGGGTTTTTCTTTTGGTTCGGTTCTTAGGTGAATGGAGAGAGCTTTCTTCTTTGCTTTTAGTATGAAAAATGGGGGATATTTTAAGTGGGTGAAAGTTTTTAAAATAAGGGTTTGCTCAATTTGCAAATACTCTTCCCAGCAAATACGTAAGGCCCGTAGATAAAAGCCTATCACAATTCCCTGCTTAATCTTGTTGTAAGTGGAAGAATACAAATGTACAAAGTCATTTTTGTTGGTCGCTTTTCTAAAAACTGTAAACTTTAAATCGTTTCCGTCTTTAAGTAAAAGGGTATCAAGGAAAGGTAAACTGTCGTAATTTTCATATTCTACAGTATACTGAATTATTTCATTTTGTTTAGTTGTTTTCGCAGTGCTTGAACTATATATAAGTTGACTGTACTTCCATATATGGAAGGGACTGGAGTTCTTGCAGAGAGGCTCCAGTCCTGACGATACTGTTGACTTAGTGTGCTTGCTTAATAATCCAATAGGGTTGATAGCCTCTGAAGTCCTATTTTAACTAATCCATATATGTTGTATTCCTGAAGAAGCCGTAGAAGGCGAAACGTTGAATAAACCTGGGACCATATCTGCACATGTGATTTTAACCATAAATGTTGCAGCCTACGCTGTTTCTTTCCTAATCTGGGTACATTGAAGGCCTCACTGATAGATAAATAGAGCCCTAATAAATAAAGTAGATGTGCCGTTTTACCAAAAATCAAAACGGCATACCCAACTCTGCGATGGGTTACCATCATCACTTCACTAGTAATACTATCACCATTAATCAGCACTACTACTATTATAATCATCACTACTACTCTCACCATCATCACTACTACTAGTGTTTATTACCTATTGTGTTTATTACCTATTTGCAAGACCTGGCCTTTATCAACATTGAATGGCATATGCCATTTTTCCGACCACTCTACAATTTTATTTAAATCAGATTGCAGTTTATTTCTGTCTTCTTCGGTTAAAACTAAATGTCCTATCTTTGTGTCATCAGCGAACTTTGAGATGGTATTATTTAGTTTAACATAGATGTCATTTATATAGATTAGAAACAAAACTGGCACCAGGACCAATCCCCGAGGCACTTCCCTATAAACTGGCTTCCACTCCTATTCTACTTCATTTATCGTAACTCTCTGCCTGCTGTGTGTCAGCCATCGTCTTATACATGCATACATTTTTCATTTATTGCCCAACATTTCCAATGTATTCAATAATTTTCCATGAGGTACCTTATCGAACACCTTTTGGAAATCTAAGAGAGAGAGAGAGAGAGAAGTTAAGTCAAGTGACCTTAGGTGTTTGTGGGGGTGCAAATGGTTGGTTTCGAGCAGTTGAAAAGGCGGAAAGAAGAAAGATGAAGATAATGATGTTGATAAATAGGTGTGTGCAGGGGATGGGGCGGAGGTATGGGGTGCTTTTGTTGGCGAGGTGGAGAGGTGAGGGTGGTAGTGGTGGAGAGATAGGGGAGTGGTGGTGGTGAGGTGAGGTAAGGTGAAATGAGGGTGGTAGTTGTTGAGGTAGTGATTATAAGAGAAAGGTGGTGGTGCGTGGTGAGGGGTGATAGCGGTGGAGGTAGTGATGATAAGGGAGAGACGATGGTGGTGGTGGAGAGATAGGGGAGTGGAGGTGATGGTGGTGAGGTTAGGCGAAGTGAGGGTGATAGTGGTGGAGGTAGTGATGATAGTGGAGAGGTGGTGGTAGTGGTGGATGTAGTGATGATAGGGGAGAGACGATGGTGGTAGTGGAGAGATAAGGGAGTGGTGGTGATGGAGGTAGTGATGATAGGGGAGAGGTGGTAGTAGTCGTAGTGATGGGTGGTGAGTGGTGTTGGTGGATGTGGTAGTAGTTGTGTTGTGAAGGAGATGTGGGTTAGTCAACAAACAACACATATCACATGTACTATCACCACCTCCATCACTAGTTAACGAATCATCATTCTCTCAATCATAACCAGTACCCCATCACTACTGCTACTGTTACCACTACTACCAACTTCCTTACAATCATCACTACCACTGCTACAGCCACCACAATACTTATTACTATCATCATCACACGGACTATCATAACCACTATCTCTACTACTATCACCGTCTCCACTACCACCATCAAAACTACCACAACTACCACCATCACCACTACCATCACCATAAATCACCACCACCACTACGACCATCACCAACTTCGCTAGTAAACCAGTATTGCAAGTTATCTCTAAAAAAAAACACACACCCTAAACACTTCCAACAACAATTAACGTGGTAATCTGTTGAGCTGGGAGAGAGAGAGTACAAAGGAGTACAAACCTCAGTTAAATTACCCCTCCTCTACCCTCATCACCCTACAGTACCCCAGTAAATTACCCCCCTCCTCTACCCTCATCACCCTGCAGTATATCAGTAAATTACCCCCTCCTCTACCCTCATCACCCTGCAATACCCCAGTAAATTACCCCCTCCTCTACCATCATCACCCCTGCAGTACCTCAGTAAATTACCCCACTCCTCTACCCTCATCACCCTGCAGTACCTCAGTATAATTAATGTGTACTATCTTAATAAAGAATCAAATCAAATCAAATCAGTAAATTACCCCCCTCCTCCACCCTCATCACCCTGCAGTACCGCAGTAAATACATATATTACCAGTCCACGGTAAGCAATATAATGTTAACAATGAAGCGTTCTGGTTGAGCCCAGAATCTTTTACTCTCTAACTATATTTCTAACTTCTATCTATTCTTCACCTATTATTACACACCCAAATACCCTCCAAGTTAACCCTCCAATTAGTCTTTATTCCAAAGTCCCAAATTCCTCCAATCCATTATCAGTCTGTTTCTATCTTTACTCTAGCCATCAGTCAGTCCGTCATCACTCTCTCATTAAAGGGGAGTGCTTCATTGCATAGTTGATATGTTTTTTTATTTATTTATAATTTTTCTAGTTCCTCCTTAGACCTCTATCAAACTTAAAAACAACCCTAGGATCGCCCTTCAAGATATATTTGTACATTTTTCGGTATAAAAATGACCCGGCCAAAGGCCCGTTTTGTCCTAAATTGCACGAAAATCTATAAAATTGACGCGTAAAAAGGGCGAAAGGTCTTAACATTGCCAAACTAATGGGCCGAACGTCATGAAATCTGAGAAGTAATGGGGCTAAACATGAAGAAGAAGGGGGACCAGAAAAATAACCTATCTTCCCTTAATTAGGCCGTAAATCATTCCACCTTATATTTCCCCTCCAACCTGAAAAGAGGGGTTGGTAATTCTCGCTCGGGCTGTATTATATGACATTGTATCATATTTATGACGGAAACGTCTTGATTCTTAACTGTGTGCGTGTGAGTATGTGTGTGTGTGTGTGTGTGTGTGGTTGTGAAGGTGAAATTCTGTGTTTGTCTATGTTTAGGGTACTGTGTGCTCTGGTGTGTATGCATGTGTGTGTATTTCTGAGTGTGAGTGTATTAGTTTGTCAGTGTGTGTTCGTCTGTCTTCATTAATATTATATGGTGTAACATTTTGGGTCGGGGTTATTTATGTTTAGGCCTAATTCCAATGTAAATTAAAATAGGGAATGATTATATGGTGATTACTGTATATATTGGAGTTGTTAGCGTATGTGTCTTTGTAACTAACATATTCCACTGTTGTTACCTATTGTATTGTCTGTTAATTTACCTGTGTTTAAAGGACCATGTTTGTTCTTTATAATCATCATCTCTCTCTCTCTCTCTCTCAATATATACTAAATGAATACCTTACAACCCATTATTTAGGTATATCAATTGTTGTTCCCCGAACAGTATGGTTGTGTGAAGGCACTGAATTAACTAATTGGTATACCTAATTTGTTTATTTCTGAGGTATCAATCTTGGGTCTGTATATTGCAACAAAAATAGTTTTCAAAGTCTATAATTTTATCCATATCGTTGCCCTTCAATCCACGGTGACTATATTGTACCGAGTTAATGAAATATGGTTATTTTTTATAATATTTAGGTAAAAGGAGGATTGGTAATTCTTTGATGGCCATATACAGTAGGTAAGCAGTCGTATATAATACATATAGTAAGTCTTTCAAGTACATGTCAACAAGGGATTGGGGTTCTCCAAAAGAGGCTCCAGTCCTTCGCGATTCTTGACTTGCAGTGTGCTGGCTTTATAATCCAATAGGGTTGATAGCCTCTGAAGTTCTATTTTAACTAACTAAGTACATGTCTCGTACAAAAGGCACCGTAACTTTACCCTCCCATCTCCTTCTTACACACACACACACACACACACACACACACACACACACACACACACACACACACACATCTATCTCAACTCACACCTTCTCGCTCTGATGGATAATTGAATTAATTGCGGACACTTATCTTATCTCGCCCCACGCACCATTCCTTTCTCCTCCTCCTCTTCCTTTCTCTCTCTCTCTCTCTGTACAGTAATTAAATATTTAATCTAAAGGCGCATATATTACATAAATGGTATACATACCAACTGAAATATAGATGGATTAAATATCGGTTGAACATGCAAAAGATGATTATATAATGTAAAATATTTACATTCTATGAAGAAAATATATAAATTGGATAATCTATGCTCCGATTGTGATTGTTTTTATTTTTGTAGTGAAATTACAAACTTGTAATAATCACGAAACCCTGAACTTTAGCGTCCATTTATTTCCATTGTCCGCTTGTTTTGTCTGGCATGAGATATTAAGGAAGTAGGTATGAAGGAAGAGGAGGGGAGGTATGAGACTAGTGGACCCAAGGAGAGAGAGAAGGAAAGAAGGAAAGAAGGAAGTAAGGATGAGGGGAGAAGAGGGGAGAGACGAGACTGGTAGACTTAAGGAGAGAGACCAGGAAGGAAAGAAGGGTTTAACAGGCAGTATGGATGAAGGAAGGGGAGGGATGAGACTGATGGACCCAAGGAGAGAGGGAAGGAAGGAAGGGTTTTAACAGGCAGTATGGATGAAGGAAGGGGAGGGATGAGACTGATGGACCCAAGGAGAAAGAGAAGGAAGGAAGGGTTTAACATGCAGTATGGATGAAGGAAGGGGAGGGATGAGACTGGTAGACCCAAGGAGAGAGACAAGGAAGGAAGGAAGGGTTTAACAGGCAGTATGGATGAAGGAAGGGGAGGGATGAGACTGATGGACCCAAGGAGAGAGAGCAGGAAGGAAGAGTTTAACAGGAAGTTAACAGGAAGTTTAACCGGAAGTGTTCCCAGGGATCGTGAAGCCCCTTGGAAAGTGGTGTCAACTAGTGCAACGGCCTGCAAGCTGAAAAGGCAGCCACTCAAGACCCACAACAACTTCAGCACCTTGGCTGATGAGAGTGATGGCGATGAAGTGGCGATCATCGAGGCAGTGAGAGGGGAGGGGGGGAAGTCTGCTGCTGTTGCTACAACAACTGCTGCTACACGCCGACAAAAGGAAAAAGCTAAGTCTGTTTTCATTGTCGGTGATTCATTGGTTAGATACCTTGGCAGGGCAACAAACACTCAGGTTGGTAAAGTTGTCTGCGTGCCTGGTGCCGGAGTCGGGAGGGTGGCTGAGAAGATAGATGCTGTCATGGAAGTGAGTGGGGAGGACCCCATCATCTTCCTCAACGCAGGGAGCAACGACATATGGAGATGCAGGACTGAGGAGTTGCTCTCCAAGTATCAGGAAATGTTGGAGAGGATCAAGGAAAAAGGTGGAGTTCCTGTGGTAAACAGTATCCTGCCTAGAAGAGGGGTAAGGAAGGAATGGTCCTCCAGGGCTATTGGTGTAAATAGCCGGCTGGAGAAGTATTGTAAGGCAAATACTATTCCATTCCTGGATAACTGGTCCCTCTTTTATGGTAAGGATGAACTGTATGCCCAGGATGGAGTACATCTCTCTCGACTAGGAGTTTCGACCTTGGCCAGCTCACTCGACAAGATTGTTGCGGGGTTTCGTTAAAAAAACCTGGGTGTGTAAGTAAAATACTGTCTCCATATGGAGCAGGTACTTCATGTGACAAACCAGTGAGTAAAATAGAAATAATCAGTCAAGATAGTGCGGATATAGTGATGTGTAATAGTAGTATCGATAACACTACACATGTAACTGATAGTAAAGATGAGAATACTGATAGAGTAGAATTTCCGTCTAGAGCTAGTAGTTCAACAGGAAATAATAAGTTAGCTAAACACAATAGAAAATTAGTTGCAAATAAAAGTAATAGGTTGAGGGTATATTATACAAATTGTAGGAGTTTATGTAACAAAATGAACGAACTTAGAGCACTCGTTAGCACAGAAAATATAGACATAATAGCGCTAACTGAAACGTGGATTAATACAGAATCTAGGCATTTTTTAGCAGAATTTGATATTCCAGGATATAGTTTGTTTAAATATGACCGAACAAGTAGGAGGGGCGGGGGTATAGCAGTGTTTGTCAGGAGTACATTAAAAAGCTGTATTAAATCAGGTATTAGACTAAATAATGATAATGAAAGTGTTTGGGTAGAGGTTAACGAAGGTAGTGAGACCATAGTTATTGGAGTTATATATAGACCGCCTAATATGAGTAGAAATGGCGGAAAATCGTTATGGGAGGAAATTAAAATAGCATCAAGGTTTAGCAATGTGTGCATTATGGGGGATTTTAATTTTCCGAACATTGATTGGCAGCACCAAATAGGCGACTCCGATTCAGTAGAGTTTATAGAGGTAGTACAAGATAGTTTTTATTTCAATTCATAGATACGCCGACTAGAGGTATTAATATTCTTGATTTAGTTTTCAGTAACAATGAACATATGATAAATAATGTAGAGATTGGTGACCACCTAGGAAATAGCGATCATAAATCTATTTATTTTAATATACAATGGACAGGGAATGCTAAAGAGAATACGACACTTATCCCAGATTTCAGAAAAGCCGATTATGGTGGGCTAAGAAGAGACTTAAGGGTGGACCCTATTGTTAAGCGATTAAGTCAGGATATGCCAGAGTTAAACTTGCCACCTACATATAACCAGTTTATTGCTTCACTCCACAATGCTCAAAATAAATATATCTCTAAAAGAAGATTTAGATCGACGCAAAACCAACCAAAATGGATGACTAATAAGCTAATAGATCTTATAGGAAAAAAGAAAGGAATATATCGAAAAATAAAGAAAGGTGACAATCATTTACGTATATACTATCAGACTATCAAGACAGGTCAAAAAGGAAATCAGGAAAGCAAAAAGAAATTATGAAATAAGGATAGCCAGCGACTCAAAAAATAACCCTAAAGCTTTTTACCAACTATATAAATCTAAAGTTAGAGATGTAATAGGCCCCCTAAAAACTTCAATAGGAGAAATAACAGAAAATGATTTAGAAATGTGCAGTACATTAAATAGTCAGTTTCTTTCCGTATTCACTAATGAAAATTTGGCACAGATTCCAGAAGTCAATATGGTATATAGTGATAGTATAGAAAATATGTTAAGTACAGTTAGTATAAGTAGAAATGATGTGCTTAAGGAAATTGACAGACTAAAACCTCAAAAATCGCCTGGTCCTGACGAGGTATATGCTAGAGTATTAAAAGAATGCAGAGATGAGTTAAGTAGTCCATTAGCATTTATATTTAACAAGTCATTAGAAACAGGTTTAGTTCCAGAAGCTTGGAAGCTTGCAAATGTAGTTCCGATCTTCAAAAAAGGTGATAAATCGATAGCATCCAATTACCGTCCCATTAGTCTCACATCAATCATAGGAAAGTTGCTAGAGTCTATTATTGCTAGGAAAATTAGAAGCCACTTAGTAAAATTTAACTTAATAAATTCTTCTCAGCATGGATTCACTCAGGGACGTTCGTGCCTTACTAATTTGCTTAGCTTTTTCTCAGAGGTATATGAAGCAGTAGATAGTGACAAGTCATATGATATTATATATTTAGATTTCAGTAAAGCTTTCGACAGAGTCCCTCATGAGAGATTGATGAGAAAGGTTGAGGCACATGGAATAGGAGGGTCGTTGTTGGGATGGATTAGGTCATGGCTAATTGGTAGGAAACAGAGAGTCAGCATAAATGGTACCAAGTCAGAGTGGGGAGCAGTCAAAAGTGGTGTCCCCCAGGGATCGGTATTAGGTCCCCTGTTGTTTCTTATATACATAAATGACCTAGATTTAGGTATAACTAGTAGGATAAGTAAATTCGCAGACGATACTAAAATGGGGAGATCAATTGATTCAGATAGCGATATAGAGTGCCTCCAAAGGGATCTAGATACCTTACATGAATGGTCAGTAAATTGGCAGATGAAGTTTAACATTGACAAATGCAAGGTATTAAAGATAGGGAAGATGCAAACAAATGTTAAATATAAACTAGCTAATTTAGAATTAGAAAATTCAGACTGCGAGAAAGATCTAGGTGTGTTTGTTAGCAATGATTTGAAGCCTAGAAAACAGTGTATAAGCGTTCGTAATAAGGCAAACAGGATTCTCGGGTTCATCTCTAGGAGTGTGAGTAACAGAACTGCTGATGTTATCTTAAAACTTTACTTGTCATTAGTGAGACCCCATATGGATTATGCTGTCCAATTTTGGTGTCCTTATTACAGAATGGACATAGATTCATTGGAGAGAATTCAGCGTAGAATGACAAAAATGATCCATAATATTAGAAATTTTCCGTATGAAGAAAGGTTGAAGAAATTAGGTTTACATTCGTTAGAGAGACGCGGAGTTAGAGGGGATATGATAGAGGTGTTCAAGTGGGTTAGTGGGATTAACAAAGGGGACATGACAAATGTACTAAAGCTCAGTGATAGCGAAAGAACTCGTACCAATGGTTTCAAATTAGATAAATTTCGTTTCAGAAAAGATATAGGCAAATATTGGTTTGGTAACAGAGTTGTAGATGGGTGGAATAGGCTACCAAGTGATATAGTGGGATCAAGAACGATAGGGAGCTTTAAGAAAAAATTGGATAAGCATATGGACGAGAAGGGTTGGGTGTGAAGGGGGATCAGCCGGGTTGGGCCAATCAGCGCTCTGCAGACCCCCGTAATCCTGCGTTAATCTCTAACCGGTTTGGTAAGATGATCCTCAGGGTATTAGAGTGTTGAGCCTATAATTGGGCTTTGTAATTGGGGTTGTGTGGGACAGGGATCTGCCTTGCTTAGGCCAATCGGCTTTCTGCAGACTCCCATTTTCTTATGTTCTTATGTAAGTACAGATGAATGGCTGAGAACTTTATTTTGACCTTTGAATGTATATATTTAGTTGGCTGCTTTATGTATTTGCTTGCTTCTTTGTGTTAATTTGTTTATCGGATTCCCCTAGTGTACTTGTTTATTTGTTTTGGCTATCTATATACCATACCGGTATATATATCTTCTTGATATCTAACTCCTACATTATTGGCTCACAATTATTTCCTGACGCACAACCCTTGATTTACAAACTCAGACACCCCCATACCCCTTACTCACAATAAATATGTCCAAACCTTTCTCACGACCACCCACTGACTCACTACCCTTGACTCAGCAACAGAAAGCAAAGGGTAGTCATAAACGGTAAGGCATCTAAATGGACCAATGTAAGTAGCGGGGTACCCCAGGGATCGGTACTAGGACCAATTATTTTTCTAATTTACATCAACGACATAGAGGAGGGTCTCACCTGTACAATATCAAAATTTGCTGACGATACAAAAATTGCAAATAGCGTACTCTCAAAAGAACAAGTTGACGATATGCAACACAATCTAGATAAATTGTCATGTTGGGCCCAAATTTGGCAAGTGAGTTTCAATGCGGATAAATGTAAAGTACTACATGTCGGATACCTAAATGAGAAAGCAAACTATTCGATGAATGGCACTCCGCTTAAGAATGTAAACAAAGAAACCGATCTGGGAGTAACAATATCGAGTAACCTAAAACCGAGTCAACAATGTTCAGAAGTTGTTAAGAAGGCAAACAAAATAATTGGCTTTATAGGCAGGTCATTTGAGCATAAATCCAAAGAAGTTATCCTAACCCTTTACAATTCCTTAGTCCGCCCTCTTCTGGAATACTGCATTCAATCCTGGTGCCCTTATTACCAAAAAGATATAAACAAGCTAGAACGAGTTCAACGTAGTTACCAAAATGATAGCTAGCCTAAAGAACAAACCATACGAAGAGCGTCTTAGAGAATTAAATCTATTTCCTTTAACCCAGCGCAGATTAAGAGGTGACTTAATTCAAGTGTTCAAAATCATCAAAGGCATCGACAATATGAACTGTAGTAAGTACTTCACTATCGACAAATCTAATTACACGCGGGGAAACGGTTGCAAAATTATTGGTAAATCTTTTAACTCGCACTAATCTAAGAATTTCTTCTTCAATCGAGTTGTCAACTTGTGGAATGGGCTTCCCCGAAACGTTATAGACTGCATCACCGTTGATTCATTTAAACTCCGCCTAGACAAATATCTCTCCTGTGACGCATGTCCACGTGTGAGCATGCTGTACAGAACGCCTAGTCATGCCCCACTCTCGCTAGGATCGTCAGGGCAGGAACTTTGGCTGTAGTCTATGTAGAGTTTCCTAACTTAGTTCGTGTGATCCGTTGTACTATAAGCATTATGAATATGTATTTTGTTTTCATCTGAGTCAACGAGTTCTATTTTATATCATTAGTTATAAGTATTGTGTGTAAAACTTATTTGTAATGATGGGGAGAGAAACAGCCACAGTTAGGTGTCAGTGGGTACGCCAGGCAGGAGGTAGGCCTAACTCACTAGCACTCCTCCCTCCCTCAGTGCTAGGGGAAGCCTTTGTGTATCCCAGAGGGGAGAGAGAAATTACGTAATGGTTGTCAGTAGGCGGTCCTTAGTAGTTCACGTTGGGCTCACTAGAGGGCCGGGTATAAAAGTGAAGTCTAGCCATTTTTTCATCAGAACTCATTAGGCGGAGCGACTTCTCATTTCCCTTGCTAACTATTTATATTCTTCTGACTGATGGGAACTTTCTCTACTACCTTACATTCTTATTTCCTCTTTTCCCTGCCCTGTTTAACTTCCATTGTCCCGTTGGTGCAGAGCTAGTCAGCCAACGTATTATCGCTCGAGTTCTCACGAGATACTTGCCTATTAGATAGCCTATTTTGGAAGGGTTGACTTAGAATAGGATTGATTTATGTTTGTTGCACTTGTATATGCATTTCCCTGTGTGTTATTATTATTATTCCTCTTTTCTGCTAGTCTAGGTAATGCTAGACTGGGGTAAGGCTTTTCTGTGTTACGAGTTGTCGTTTGATGCAGTGGTTAAGCGATAAACCTGCATACTCATTTCGGTTCAGTGAAGCCTAGGTTGTCTTCGCGGCTGACTGTGTTGAGTTAATAATTTACAGTGCGTGAGGGCAAGAGCCTAACCACCCTGTATTTTATTAACAGTTTGTTTTTACTTTGTCAAGGAGCCGGGAGAAAACCAGATACAAGGAATCTGGATTTCTCAAACTGCACTTGTTAGTTTTAACGTAATACTTTAAACAGTCGTGAGGACTTCGCTAGGCTACGAGCCGTTTTTGCTCAGTCACTGCTACCTTTTTGCCTACAGTACCCCAGCTAGACTTTACTCGATTAGTAGATACAGAATAGTATTGAAGCTTTCCTTATGTATGATATTGTTTATGCACTATTGATTTCATGTGTTGCAAGCTTGGCTACTTTAGTGATTAGTGGCCCACGAGCATAATCCGAGTAGGCTATTGCCGTTGCATTTGCGGAGTACTTCCTTTTAATGTTTGCCATTTACTATTGCATATTCTTTTAATTATTCTTATGCCAATTTAAGCCTTTAATAGTATTTAATTGCCAGTGTTTTTGTTATTGAATTACTGTTCAAAATCCGATACGTACTTCTTACGAGCATCCGAGAAGCATCTAACTTTTTTCAGAAGATTCCTTGCTCGATGCTTAAGGACTATTAATTAACGTAACGTAATAGTGCCGATCCGAAGTAGAGGGTGGTGGACTTCTTAAGTTCATAGTCAAGGGTGGATTACTTCGGCTTTGGCCAACACTATTCTTTGGTGTTGTTGTTTCTTACTTCATTGTTTGATTGTTGACCAGACTAGATAATTCCTGTCTCTTTATTAGTCTGTTGTTGAACACTAGTCCGAGTTCTTGTATACCCCGTTATAGCAGATTGAACTCTGGAGGGTATTGGTGTTTTTTGTTCGGCTGGCAGTACTCAGGGATTGGGATGTGTGTTTCCGTTGTGGCAGCGAGCCGTATTCGAGTCCTGATTGAGAGCCCTTGTGTACCCGAGTGCCAGTTCGTAACAAATGGCGACCTTGCTTAGGATTTTGTGAACAGTATAAATTTTTGCAGAGTTGTACAACATTTGTTTGTTTGTATTTTAGTGTGCATATTGAAGAATATTTTTTTTGTGTGGCAATTAGTAAAGCATTTAAGAGACTCCAGTTAATTTAGTAATTAGTGCTTGCATAGGAAGTTTAACACTTTTGTCTCGGGAATATTTTTGTGGACTTCAGTATGTCGTGCATTAGCACTGACGATGAGCGAGAGATGTCATTTGAAGGTGTGCCGTTAGTAACCAGTGAGGAGGATGCTAGAGTTTTTGTGAGTAAGCGGTACCACGTGACGGAGGAGAGGCTGACTGGGGTGGATGTTTGTGGCTTGCACCTGATAGCCAAGGTTTTGGGCATTTCCAATGTAGCAGGGATGTCCAAGGGGGAGCTGATTTCCTGGGTGTTGCGTGGGCGACATGGGGTTTCGGAGGAGAGGGCGTTTGGGGGGGTTCCTCCCCAGATCCCCTCTCACTCGACTCCCACAGTGCCGTCCACTCAGTTACCGGAGGTTAGCACTCTCCCACAGAGGGATGAGAATTGGCAGATTGGAGTGCCCTTGGGTGGTGCACGTGGTGGTTCCCCAGTTTTTGCCCCCCCTCCTTCAGTAGTGGCAGCTCCCTCTTCCTGCCTGTCTCCAGATATGGTATACAGACTTGAGCTTGCTAAGATTGAGGCTAGGAAGCAGGAGAATGAGACTAAGAGGCATGAGATTGAGGTTAGGAGGCATGAGATTGAGGTTAGGAGGCAAGAGGATGAGACCAGGAGGCATGAGGCTGAGCTTAGGTACGACTCAGAGAAATATTGTGCTAAATTAGATTTAGATAAGACTCGTGCAGAGTCGACAGGGACTCGGATGGGCCGTGAGGGCCAAGTAAGAGAACAGTCCTTAGCCCACTTAGTCAAATTGGTGCCGGTATTTAGTGAAACTGAAGTCACAGAGTTTTTTAATCGTTTTGAGAAGAAGTGTAGGGAGCATAATTGGCCTGAAGAGAAGTGGGCAGCTCTAGTCTCCTCAAGACTTACGGGTAAGGTTCTGAAGGCTTATGATGCACTGCCTTTAGAGTCTTGCATTGACTACCCAGAATTGAAGAGAGCTGTCCTACGGGCATACGAGTTGCAACCGGAAACATATCGATTGAAGTTTCGGGGTGTTACAAAGACTAGGGAGGCGACCTTTCTTGAACATGCCCGGGACTTAAAAGATGCACTTAAAAACTGGACACGTTCTGAGAAAGCTGAGACGGCAGAACAGTTGACTGAGCTGTTTCTGCTCGAGCAGTTTTATAAGTGTACTGGTGCAGAAATGACTTTAACTATTAAAGAAAAGAACCCAAGAACTCTTCAAGAGGCAGCTGAGATGGCTGACCTCAGGTTGTCGCTAATCAGGGGATGTGAATCTGTAAAGCGTGTTGATGCAGTTCCCAAGGGGCGCGATACTCCAAACCCTCGAGCTCAGGACAATCACTATAGATATAAACCTCAGTTTAAAAGCCAAGATACCAGGACTGAACCAAAGACTACAGCCGTCCCATTACAGAAGGGTCAGAACTCCGCCCCTTATCAGAAGAGACCGATAGGGGAAGTGGAATGTTTTCATTGTAGAAAGAAGGGGCATTATGCAAAATCTTGTCCTAGTAAGCTGCCAACTGCAGCCGTGTCTTTGGAGCGCAGCATAGGTGTGGCTGAAATGTCGTCTGGATTTACCCAGGGTAGTTTGCCAGCGGCAGGGTCACAGGCTATGTATAAGACTCAGGAAGGCTCGTCCCCTGTCCGTGATGTCTTTTGCGCCCATAGAGGGACCGGTAGGGTAAGTTGGGCGGGTTGCCAGCATAAGGTGGAAGTTTTGCGTGATACTGGAGCTTCACAGACACTTGAAGAATTTCACGGGGCGACCAATTAATGCGGCACGGGTGGTTGTTGTTCAGGGTATTAATGCGACCAGGTCATACCCGTTGGTTCCTGTGGAGCTGGAAATTGATGGTGTGATTAAGGACTTAGATGTTGGGATCGTTGAGAAATTGCCAGTGGAGGGCGTCGACCTTCTTCTCGGCAACGACTTTGCGGTGCCTACTTTAGAAGTTCCACCCTTAGTCGTTGCCGAGAGGCCGGCCGACGTGAGTAGGGAGGAACAAGAGTGGGTAGTGAGTTGTCAATGCCAACAGATGGCATGTGTGGTAACTCGTTCCCAAGCATTTAAGGTATCACAGCCTATTTCGCAGGCCACAGAACAGCGGAGGAAGGGAATTAAGGAGAAGCGGAAGGCTGGGAAAAGTTTGAAGAGTTTAGAACCAGTGGCTCTCCCAAAAGACCCAATACCAGGACCTTTGACCGAGTCTGTTGTAACTCCAGTGCCTAACACAGTTGATAAAGTAGTGGAGGAGGCAGAGACTCAGAGACAGCACCGTTACCTGCAGCGAGAAAACCGGATGTCTAAGTTGGATGTTGGGGGAGGGCATGAGTTGTTGACCAAGCAGTTAGACATGTTGGCTCCCACAGACATTCGAAAGTTGTAATTAGAGGATCCAGAGGTTTTGCTGTGTACCAATGGGGCTGTGGAGTTAGAAGAAGATAGGGATGCAAAGGCAGGGGATTTTTTTTTCGTTAATGGAATTTTATACCACCGATATCAAGATCCTAAAAGGAACTGGGAGGGCGGATCAGGTACAGTTGACCAGCTGGTCGTGCCAGAGGGAAAGTTTGCTTAGGTTGGCTCATGATTCTTCATTATCAGGACATTTGGGTGCCAAGAAAACGGTGGCGGCTTTGGGGAAATTGTTTTGGTGGCCGGGGATGAAGTCTCATGTGCAGTCATGGATAAACTCATGTGATATTTGTCAACATGTCGGGAAACCGAACCAAGTTATTCCTAAGGCTCCGTTACACCCTATTCCTGTGATTGGGCCACCCTTTAGTAAAATTATTGTTGACATGGTTGGTCCACTCCCTCCCACTAAGGCTGGAAATACATTTTTGTTAACCATAATGGATGTTGCCACTAGATACCCCGATGCATACCCTATGAAAAATGGAATGGCTAAGACGGTAGTCAGTAACTTGTTGTGGTACTTCTCAAGGTACGGGTACCCGGAGGAGATTCAGTCTGATCAGGGGTCTAATTTCTCCTCCAACATGTTCAAGCAAACAATGCAACAGCAGTATCGTCAGCGTATCACCCTGAGAGTCAAGGGGTGCTTGAGCGGTGGCATGCTACACTTAAAAGCATGCTCAGGTGTTATTGTGCTGACAACGGTATGGATTGGGATCTTGGATTGCCTTATGTGCTGTTTGCTGCTCGGGAGGTACCTGGTGAGAGCCTGGGATTTAGTCCACACGAGCTGATTTTTGCACACCGTGTCAGGGGCCCCCATAACATGCTGAAAGAAATTTGGGAGGGGACTGTGCAGCCTTGTCCATTATTAAAGTATGTGCTTGAAAGCCGTGAGCGCATGCTTAAGAGTCTGGAGATGGCAGGTAGAAATTTGACAGAATCACAAGCTTTGATGAAGGACAGGTATGATCGCAAAGTGAGGCTCCGGAAGTTCACTGTAGGACAAGAGGTATTAATTTTGTTGCCTTTGGTTGGTAACCCCCTCTCTGCGAAGTACACTGGACCTTATAAAATTGTAGAAAAATTTCAGACTTAGATTACCTTGTTGCCACTCCAGACAGGAGGAAAAAGAACCAGTTATGTCACGTGAACCTTATTAAAGAGTATGTGAGGCGCCCCTCTGAGCCTCTCACTGTCCCTGTGTTGGCTTGTTGCGGCCATGGTGGAGAAGGAGAGGGGGGCAGTCAAGCTTCAGAGGAGGATAGCTGGGATCAACATGTTTCAGCGGATCAGTGGGCGGGGAACTCGAGCCTAAGGGCTGACGAGGCTATAGCTCATTTGCCTGAGCCGCAGTTTGATGCTATCCGTCAGTTGTTCGGTTCATACCCCACTGTATTTGCTGAACACCCAGGCCTCACTACTCAGGCTATGCATGATGTTGACGTGGGGGACCATATACCCTTTAAGTCAATCCCGTACCGTGTGCCCCCCATAAAACTACCAGCTCTGAGGGATGAGTTGGAGTATATGCTCGGTAGAGGGTTGATAGAGAAAGCCACAGTTAAGTGGACTTCCCCCATAACACTGCAGCCTAAGCCAGATGGCAAGGTACGCTTTTGTATTGATTTCCGTAGGTTAAACGGTTTGACTCCAACTAACCCATATCCTCTTCCTCGGGTTGATGATAGTGTTGACAAAATTGGTAATGCTCGTTTTTTGTCTAAAGTAGATTTAGTAAAAGGTTACTGGCAAGTACCTTTGTCCGAGTGTGCTAAAGAGGTATGTGGTTTTGTTGTGGACGGGAGTACCTACCGGTGCAATGTTATGCCTTACGGACTTAAGAATGCACCAGCAACGTTTCAGAACCTGATGAATGAAATTGTAAAGGACATTCCGAATTGCACCGTATATTTGGACGATGTAATCATTTATGATGACTACTTTGAGAGCCATTGTGAGCACCTTGAGACCTTGTTCCGGAAACTTAGTGAAGCAGGTCTGGTAGTAAATTTGGCAAAGTGTGACTTCGTAAAAGCCACTGTGCAGTACCTTGGGTTTGTAGTGGGAAGGGGACAGGTGTGCCCTCCTCAGAACAAGGTACAGGCTATCAATAAGTTTCCGCACCCAACAACCAAGAAGCAGATTATGAGATTCTTGGGTATGATAGGCTACTACAGACGCTTCATAAAAGGTTACTCAACGGTATTGGCACCTCTCACAGATTTGTTATCTAAAGACAAAAAGTTTTTGTGGGCACCTGAGTGTGAAAAGGCTTTCACTTTGGTGAAACATTTGCTATGTACTCACCCGATACTCAGGGCCCCAGACTTTAACAGGCCTTTTCAGCTGGCAACAGATGCTAGTGGTGTAGGGGCTGGTGCCGTCTTGCTACAGACAGACAATGAAGGTGTGGAACACCCAGTAAGTTTCTTTTCTAAGAAGTTCAATGCTGCACAAAAGAACTATTCTACAATAGAAAAGGAATTACTGGGGATGGTGCTGTCGCTCAGGCACTTCGAGGTGTATGTTCCAGCCTATGGCCCAGTCGTGCTTATCTACACTGATCATCACCCTTTGAGATTCCTGAATCAATTTCACAATCGCAATATGAGACTGACCAGGTGGTCTTTGATGATGCAGGAGTGTAACCTGGACATCCGTCATATTGCTGGATGTGACAATGTGATCGCGGATTGTTTATCAAGGGTGGATGATCAGTCGTAGGCTATCACAGGTGTGTGGGTTTGAGTGGAGGAAAATAGGCTGCCCTTATAGTGCAGCCGGGAAAAACATGTTAAAATCTATAAATCATATAAAAACTCTTTCTTTTGATATAGGTAATCGTATAAGTTTGTCATAGCCTATAGAGTTTGAGTAGTCCACGAACTATCAAACGGCTGAGCTGCTGTAAGCTCGCTCTGGGAGCATGATATTGTGTCTTTTTGCTATTGTTGGGAGGAATAATAAAATTTGATTTTTTTTTTTTAATAATATGATGTGTTTTGGTGATTAACTCAGCTTTGTTTTAGTGCCATGCGGTCGCTGGGTGTGGGGGGCTTGATGGGGTTCTGTGTTTGTCAGATTTTAGCTCAGGGTTGAGCGAGTAAAATCTTGGGGGAGGTGTGACGCATGTCCACGTGTGAGCATGCTGTACAGAACGCCTAGTCATGCCCCACTCTCGCTAGGATCGTCAGGGCAGGAACTTTGGCTGTAGTCTATGTAGAGTTTCCTAACTTAGTTCGTGTGAGCCGTTGTACTATAAGTATTATGAATATGTATTTTGTTTTCATCTGAGTCAACGAGTTCTATTTTATATCATTAGTTATAAGTATTGTGTGTAAAACTTATTTGTAATGATGGGAAGAGAAACAGCCACAGTTAGGTGTCAGTGGGTACGCCAGGCAGGAGGTAGGCCTAACTCACTAGCACTCCTCCCTCCCTCAGTGCTAGGGGGAGCCTTTGTGTATCCCAGAGGAGAGAGAGAAATTACGTAATGGTTGTCAGTGGGCGGTCCTTAGTAGTTCACGTTGGGCTCACTAGAGGGCCGGGTATAAAAGGGAAGTCTAGCCATTTTTTCATCAGAACTCATTAGGCAGAGCGACTTCTCATTTCCCTTGCTAACTATTTATATTCTTCTGACTGATGGGAACTTTCTCTACTACCTTACATTCTTATTTCCTCTTTTCCCTGCCCTGTTTAACTTCCATTGTCCCGTTGGTGCAGAGCTAGTCAGCCAACGTATTATCGCTTGAGTTCTCACGAGATACTTGCCTATTAGATAGCCTATTTTGGAAGGGTTGACTTAGAATAGGATTGATTTATGTTTGTTGCACTTGTATATGCATTTCCCTGTGTGTTATTATTATTATTCCTGTTTTCTGCTAGACTGGGGTAAGTCTTTTCTGTGTTACGAGTTGTTGTTCGATGCAGTGGTTAAGCGATAAACCTGCATACTCGTTTCGGTTCAGTGAAGCCTAGGTTGTCTTCGCGGCTGACTGTGTTGAGTTAATAATTTACAGTGCGTGAGGGCAAGAGCCTAACCACCCTGTATTTTATTAACAGTTTGTTTTTACTTTGTCAAGGAGCCGGGAGAAAACCAGATACAAGGGATCTGGATTTCTCAAAGTGCACTTGTTAGTTTTAACGTAATACTTTAAACAGTCGTGAGGACTTCGCTAGGCTACGAGCCGTTTTTGCTCAGTCACTGCTACCTTTTTGCCTACAGTACCCCAGCTAGACTTTACTCGATTAGTAGATACAGAATAGTATTGAAGCTTTCCTTATGTATGATATTGTTTATGCACTATTGATTTCATGTGTTGCAAGCTTGGCTACGTTAGTGATTAGTGGCCCACGAGCACAATCCGAGTAGGCTATTGCCGTTGCATTTGCGGAGTACTTCCTTTTAATGTTTGCCATTTACTATTGCATATTCTTTTAATTATTCTTATGCCAATTTAAGCCTTTAATAGTATTTAATTGCCAGTGTTTTTGCTTATTGAATTACTGTTCAAAATCCGATACGTACTTCTTACGAGCATCCGAGAAGCATCTAACTTTTTTCAGAAGATTCCATGCTCGATGCTTAAGGACTATTAATTAACGTAACGTAATAGTGCCGATCCGAAGTAGAGGGTGGTGGACTTCTTAAGTTCATAGTCAAGGGTGGATTACTTCGGCTTCGGCCAACACTATTCTTTGGTGTTGTTGTTTCTTACTTCATTGTTTGATTGTTGACCAGACTAGATAATTCCTGTCTCTTTATTAGTCTGTTGTTGAACACTAGTACCGAGTTCTTGTATACCCCGTTATAGCAGATTGAACTCTGGAGGGTATTGATATTTTTTGTTCGGCTGGCAGTACTCAGGGGTTGGGATCGTGTGTTTCCGTTGTGGCAGCGAGCCGTATTAGAGTCCTGATTGAGAGCCCTTGTGTACCCGAGTGCCAGTTCGTAACACTCCTCAAACCCGCGACTGACTGCGTTTGTAAATGAATAACTTTATTTTATCCCCCCCTCAGTTACTAACCCTTCTGTCCTCTACTAACTTCCTAATCCTGCCACGGACATTAGTTCCCTTTCCAATGTTCCCTTACCCACTCTAAACCACTGTTTGGACACTTGATCCTCAGTGTTTTGGAGGACAAGCAACCTAGAAGAGTCACTAGATCTGTTGTTACTTGATTTCCTTTGTACTCCTTTGTACTCACAACAACTTCCTGACTCACAGCCCCTGACTTACAACAACCTCATGACTCACAACAACTTCCTGACTCACAACAACTTCCTGACTTACAACAACTCCCTGACACACAACCCTTGACTCACAACTTCCTGACTCACAACTTCCTGACTCACAACTTCCTGACTCACAACAACGTCCTGACTCACAACTTCCTGACTCACAGCAATGTCCTGACTGACAGCCCTTGCCACAACCCTGGTGGTTACAAGACGTCTCCTAAGAGCCGCCACCAAGGTCTTGTATATCAGGCTAATTATAACTGATGGGAGGCGTTACTCAGGTAAACTATTACCGTAGAGAAAGAGTGAGTTAATGTGTGTGCGTGTGTGTATTACTGTACTGTAAAGTTAGTTAACATCCTTGACCTCTCGTAATAGGGGTATAGAGGTGGTCTGACTATAAGCCATATCTCTAGTAAGGTAAATATTGCCTTCTGCGTCAGGTATATGCAATCCAGGAAGTACATGATGCTACAACACCAAATATATATATTGATCAGATTATGTGGAAATTTAACCCTAAATATCGGATACAGTGTATATATTACATATATATGACCGTTTAGGATCAACTGGAGTGCCGGAAGAGGATTCAAGATAACCTGAAACTGTCGTGTCTCGATAATTAATAAAGTTTCCATATGTGGGTTAAATTTTACAGTCTTGTGTACATTGTTTTACCAATATAATTAGTTAATTTATATTATGATCTGGTTATATACTGTATATGCCAACTATTGACTTGTTTGAACATATTACAGTAAACAATGTCCAAGTTAGTAATAGAATAAAGTAGTTTACACGTCTGCACGAAGTATTGGCGTTGTCGTTAAAATGATGCCGCATATTACAATTGATTTTGATTAACTTTGCACAATTTAACGTTTGTTTATTAATTTGTTTACCTCGCGACTTTGCATTTCGTACCTTAAAGTTACATATAATTATTTCGAGCTGATCGGCTGATGGTATTTGGATTCCCACATGACCTCCCGAATAATTTTATATATATTTGAATAATAATAAGGGGAGGTGTGGTGGAGTGGTTTTGCCACTGGCCTGGTAATCCAAAGGTCCCGGGTTCAAATCCCGATGTATCAATGGGAAGATATTATTGGGATGGAATTTGTGCTGTACCTGGTATCAGTGCATTACCATAAGCCCACCGAAACGTCAATAAAATACCCTCATTGTTCCCTGATTAAATAGCACTGTATGAATATTCCCATATTCAAAATCTGCTATAGGGGTGCAATGCCTGGTGAGTTATCTGCTCAATAAGTGGCGTTGTGTGTGTGTAAGTGTGAGAGTCCGAGTGTAGGGGGTGAGACAGTGAAGCACGGGAACGAGGTGGCTTCAGAGATGGGGTCGTTTCGGGCCATGAGTGAGCACCGTGCCTCATGTGAAGGCAAGATGGCAGGTGCTCGTTGTACTCTACGTGCTTCACACGTCTCACTCCCTAGACTGGAACAAGACCTCACGGGCTTCACTGTTCATTGTAAAGCGGTGAATGTTAAGGCATCTCAGCCTATGCCCGAGAGGAAGTATGTTGGAATATAGAAAAAAAAAAAAAAAAAAAATTGAATAGCATTACCGTGCTGCAAGTGGTAGTTGATGTTATATATGTTATATATGTATAGTGTGTATACACTATTTTACTGCTGTATTCAATATAAAGCCAACTGGCACAGAGTTATTATTTCATGATATATATATATATATATATATACTGTATATATATATATGCTAGTAACATCAAAATGCAAATAGTATCAGGAATGCGAATGCCAAATATAATCCATTCATATTTTGTGCGAGTAAATATTTTGTTTGGACCCGCCTGAACACATTTGGTTATAATTAGTATTTAGTTTATTTGGGGGTATAATTCCTGTTCTGCATATACACAAACAATATATTGTCACCCATAGTTTAAATCTCTATCTATCTATCTATCTCTCTCTCTCTCACTTATAATTTAATTTTGATGTTTCTCTTAATTTATATTTTATTCTTTCCCTTTCCTTTTGTTTTCTTCTAACTTACTATCCTCTTCTTCCTCTCATTTTCCTCCAATTCCCCTTTCCTCCTCCATCCTAATTCTTCTCTTCTCTATTATCCTCCTCTCCTCTTCCCATCTCCTCCATTATCCTCCTCTCTTCTTCCCCTATCCCCTCTTCTCCCATATCCTCTTCTCCCTTATCCTTTTCTCTTCTTCCCTTCTCCCCGTCTCCCCTCTTCTCCCTTATCCTCCTTTCTTCTTCCCCTCTCCCCTCTTCTCCCTTATCCTTCTCTCTTATTTCCCTCTCTTCTTTTTTCCCTTATCCTCCTCTCCCATCTTCCTCCTTATCCTGTCTTCTTTTTATTTCCCATTTAGCCCCCTCTTTTCTTCTTCTTCTCTCCCCTCTTCTCCTTTATTCTCATCTCTTCCACCTCCTCTCCTCTTTTATCCTCTTCTCTATCTATTTTATCTTTTTGATCTTCTCTTCTACCCTGCACATCTCTTCTCTTTTATCCCATACAATCCCCTATTTTTCCCCTAATCTAATATGTTACCCCTCCAATCTTCTGCTTTCCTCTCCCTATCCTTCCTCACGTAATCTCCCCCTAACCCCTTTTCCTCTCATCTCCCCTTCCCTACCCTACCGTAGCTATCATATTATCCTTCCATCTCCTGTTCTCTCCTCGATTCAGCTCACTCTTTGCATCTCCCTTTGTCCTCTATCCCCTTTCTCTCTCCTCTACCCCTCCCCCTCCCTACTCTAGCTTTTCTACTCTCCTCCCAAACCCCCTTCTGCTCTCCCTCCCTTCACTCTTCATCTTCCTTCTACTCTCCCATACCCCTTTTCCCTCTCTTCTCCCCCTCCCCACCTTACCCTAGCTATTCTACTTTCCTCCCATCGCTCCTTCGCTTTTCCTTCCCTCCCATCCCCCTGCTTCTCTCCCTCTCTCCTCCGTCCCTGCTCTCTCGCCCATTCACTCTTCCTCGTTCAGACCCCAATCAAGTTATACACACACTCGGCTAAATACCTTATCCATATATTTCATAGGTTCCATTTCCCTCCCTACCTCAGCTTCACCATCATTTAACCCATTCTGTACCGGTGACATATTTGTCCTTATATTCTGGCAATTTATCGACGATGTTCTTCAGCTCAGGAAAGACGTCCACAAATTAAAACGTTACAGACTATCTCAATTATTCGTTTTAGCTACCATATAATATCTTTCTTAATATTCATAAAAACGTCTAAATGTAGCTAGACATACTTACAACCGACGTCGCTGTTACAAAAAGTGTTAAAGGGGCAAGGCAAGTCGCTATCGTATTCATAGCCGACAAATATTGTTAGACACTCGTTAGGGAGGAAGGGAAGGGAATATAATTGGGTTTAAATGGAAGAGGGATAGCGTTTAGTTCATTTATTATTATAGGTAGGCCAGAGAAAGAGAGAGAGAGACTAGTCAATTAATTATTGGTAGACCAGAAATTGTAACCCCTAATCTCTCTAACTCAAACATTACTAGAACAAATGGGCTGTAACTTTCCACACCTATTTCCTGGCTGACTCTTCTCAAATGGTAAAACTATATTAGCTTAATTACTCTAGTCGGTTTAAGTAATGAAGGTTAGTAGTCTTGATGTTTGGCCTCTTTATATTAAACAGGGTATAGGACTAGGGAAAGATATTGTGGGATAATGATAAAGTCTTAGTTTGATACCGTTATATTCGTATTTGTATTTACGGTTACCACTAGACGTATATATTCGGATTCAAAATTATCTTTAGGAATGAAAGAGGTACAATACAAACTATCTCAAATATGCCTTGAACTCTCGCAGATTCTTCGTAAACTGACTAAATTAATCTAGAGATGAATCTAATAAATTAAAATGCGTAAGTTCTCTTCAGCTTAGACAGGACCTCTGAAAATTATAAGGTAAAACATGTCTTCAGTTACTTCGTATGCTGCAGGTCGATCTAAGCTGAATATAATAATCTAAATCGTCTAAGGCTATCCTAAATATAATCCATCGTTATCTTACTGAAAGGCTGACACGGGAAAGAAGAGGGAACACTATGAGCCATAAGTTTAAAGACAAAGTCGCAAGGTTGGGTAGCCATTTTTTGTATTTCCAATATTATTTATTAGCCTTTTGTTTCGAAGTTTCATGACTTCATGTTGTAATTTGTGTATGATTTGTTTTCGGTATTCTCACCTGAGCCGTGTGATTGCCAAGGTACGGTGGTTAATTTGAGTTATCACAGTATGTATTCTGTTGTTTTGGTACAATTATAAATTCAGTTTTCTGAACAATAATTGTTTATATTATTATGGTCATTATTGTCATGAATTTTTTGGTACAGATTTTATTTTCTAGATTTGTGTTTGCAGTATTTAATATATGTGTTTTATCCTTTATTTTTCTTGTTTGTAATATTAGCTTATCAAGTAGATTTTCAGTACATACATGATATGATCAAATTATAAAGATACAACAAAAAAACGCAGGAGCGAGAGGATAATGATAATTAATATTTCTTCATCCTGATCCAATGTGACAGGGACAAATGATGAACGAGAGAGAGAGAGTTACACAGTTACACAGATACTCAGACCACACAAACCCTGTGGTCCCAACTAGGTGGTCCGGCCTTATTACTACTAGACAGAGACAGTTTGTAGTGGAATAATAGGCCAGTAAAGTAGCAGGCTCTCTCCCCACCCTCCGGCTAAAGAGCCGTACCGGAACATAGGATGAAGTGTAACCTTATGAGTCAGGAAATGCCCACAAGGAAAGTTTGTATATAGTATAGGATGAAATTAGTTTGAAAATGAAATTACACATGCCTACTGATTAATTCATATTAATCCAATCTTCATTAGATGATCGTCCAGTCTGTTCTTAAACGTATCAATACATTTATTTCCAACCACCTCCCTTGGTAAATTATTCTACTCTTTAACCACATTGTTATGTGAAGACATTTTGTGTCGCATATAAGGATGCCCTTTTTTCTAATTAATTTAATTCCAGTACCCGGCTTGCAGCATTATTATTAATCGTGAACAGTGCACTGATATTTACTCTGTCAAAGCCCTTAAGTATCTTAACCCTTTGAGTACCAGCGACGTGTTATATTTTTGTCTACCTGTATTTAGACGATTATATACAGTATATATAATTATATTGTTACGGATCTGGACCTCAGCTGCTCAGAGACGGGACAATAAGAAAGAATGATCCACACCAGCACCTTGTCTCCTATACAAGCAACCCAACGAACGCAACCGAAAAGAGCAAACAAACGCTTCCAGACTCTGCTCAGGGCTTAAGGTTCTTCACTGCCCTGCTTCCCCTTTGAATGTTATCTAAAGTGGAAAACTTCCATAGCCTACTAAGCTATAAAAAGACAAAAACCAAACACCGAGATGGCAATGCTGGGGGGATAATTAAACTGGCTCAATAGACAAAGTACTAGCAAACATGTGAAAGCAAAAAGATTAGCAACTGTATTTCGAGCAACTAGGCTATGCACAATCTCGACAGTACCCCCCGTGTGCAACCAGCCTACGGTACCCAACTCCCGATGCAAAAGATTTGTAACCCAATATCAATATCTATATAAAAAGCGGACTACCAAGACAGGGTCGGATCCTGTGACTCTCAAACCTCGGGGTGTTATTAGTGGAGGTTGCAAAATGGGCTACCCAGGATAACTCCAGGGCTGATACAATCCAACTATGTACGAGCGTACTGCAAAACCTTCCTCCTAATAACATGCCGGTATTCAATCCCAAATGAGCCAGTACCACCGAATGAGTAAACCTCCCTTAAGACGGTTGAACTCGTAGAGTTCAACTCATTAATAACCTTCGGTGCTCCTGTGGCTACAACTGGGATCACTAACTGAAGTTACTTTACTTTACTTTAATTATAAACTTACTTTACCTGGCTACGTGGCAATCCGTTCCAAGAGTCGAGAGTGGGGCACCCAAAACGCTGGTGCAGAGCCGCCAACAGTTCCTGCCGGGCAGCAGACACTGACGTGGTTAATATGTGTATGGGTAATGTGTGTGTGTGTTGTGTGTACTGTAGTAGGGAATATACAGCAACCCGACAGGAACGGCTCTCAACAAAGGCACAAACAAAACCTTAACTCTCGACTCCTGGACAGGACCGCCAAGCGCCTCAAACTGCAAGGAAAAACACATGGAACCCTGAAGCTTGATCAAAGCAACACTGATCAAGAGGAACACTGATAAAAAATAATTAAATTAACACTATGAGTAAAAGGTAAATTACGTTAATATAAAATATGAATATAATAAAACTATGATTAAAATCTAGGACTTCCACTAATATTACGTTAAGTCAAAAAACAAGCAAACAACAAACAAGCACAACTATATAACGTCCCTCGAGGTTAGATCACTGGGCACCTCTCTTGTGGGCGTCTGAACTGGAAGCAGTGCTGCAATATTTCCGTAGAGGTAATGACGTCACATTTCCGCCGTTCTCTTGACTGTTGATTAAAGAAAACGGTGTCATTAATATAGGTGACTGTAGATATATTTATGCCAATTTATTGCCCTACCATAACACACTTTCGACCTCCTGGTAATCTGTATAATGCCTTTTGTAAATATCTCATTACTCACCCAACAATATTAGAAGATATTTTCCGTGTTCATCCTGCTTTTCTTCTTTAATAATATTAGGCTTATGTACCATACAATTTGTCTATGTTCACAGGTGTGGCATATACGTGCATGTACGCATGCACACGAATCACACATGTGCATTACTGTAATTATATAAATGTAGGAATACCACAATGTGTGAGGACGAACAGTCTAACTGTCGTCCTCACAATGTGTACCGTACCAGCTAGAGTCCCTTAACCCTTGATAAAAAAACACCATCTGAGGAAGAGCACTTTATTGATAACGTTTCGCAAATAGCTTCATCAGGTCAAAAATTAACCCTGTACCGTACGGTAATAATTATATAAAAACGCATAGCCCATATATTGGGTGTTGCTTTCCTGTATAGTTCTGCTTATATATTGATTAACTATGTACTATAAACTCTGAACATTGTATAATATGATGCATGGCCTTCAGCAACAACGTTCCCCAAAGTGTTGGGGCTTGTACTGAGTGGTAAATAAAGAATATGAAAACAAAATAGAGGCCTCATAATTTCGTATGAAAAATATATTTTAATATATAGCCTAGGCCTATAACTTCTATAACTTTTAAATTGTTATTGAATTATGGAAGTAATTATACACAATGGCTATATATTATATTTTAATACATCTAGGTATATACAGTATATTAGTACCAGCAAACTGGGCCTCATTTAAACAGTATTAGATAAGCATACTCCTGTCCATAAACTATTATAGCCCCATATTTACCCAATTCCTATACCAACAATACATGCAGATACATAAACTTATTTCCGCTACACTTATAATTGCGAAATATCAAAGCATATT
Organism: Paralithodes platypus; assembly: GCA_032716605.1. NCBI lineage: Eukaryota > Metazoa > Arthropoda > Malacostraca > Decapoda > Lithodidae > Paralithodes > Paralithodes platypus. The sequence continues at coordinate 9,182,375 of CM064524.1, forward strand.
TTAACAATATACCATCTACAATAATTATAATTAAACTCCAGCATGTAAGCCATACTGATGTTATAGAAAACACCAAGCAGCACTACAAGACATGTATAATTATGAAATAACTTATGTTACCAATATAACCCACCATCACTGTCCACTTCAACATGTAAGCCCTACGTTGTTCAACAAATATAAACACAGCACTATACACAGACACTTGTAAGCATTGCGGCATTTGCCTCATATAGTGTGCAGCCACCTTTCTCGCGTGAACTTTCGCTCAAGGCAATTTAAGGGTATCAACCTTAAGGCTATTTATTTGTTTACGTTTGATTAAATGATGTTTCGAGAATAGTCTCTCAGCATCAGCATTTGTTGTTGGGAGTGATACCACTTTCATTGCAAATTGTCCAAAACATTTGTATGCCTCATATCCTTGGTCATTTACAATCCCAGTTATATAGTTATATAATTTAACAGCATCATATTTGGGGTCTTTTATATTTTGTGGGAATTGGTGCCACGGAATAGCCCTCCACTGATCATCCAATGCCTGGCTATCATAACTGTTAATCCGTGGCACCTCATTAACTAAATCACACAATATGGCATTTCTGTCCGTAAACCTGGATCACATACTCTTTTTGGGTGTAAATATGCCGCCAGTTTCCACAACTTATTGTTTAGATCGAATCTTTTCCTTATTTCTACACACAACGACAAAAAATGTTCTACACCTCATCTTTATATCAAGGATCATGGTAACCTTATCATGATATTCTGGCCTTTGGAACAGTTCGTGTTCCCAAATATATGTTCTTTACTGGAACATATAGGGAATCATCAGTTGTATTTATTTCATGTAAATGACGTTGGAACACTAAATATGGATGGCAAAAGGAGGTAATAAGTAACCTGTATAGTTCGCAAATGGCATAATGTAGTAAATTAAGTGTTGGGCCTGAACTCTGGAATATCCTGTTTATTCTATTTAGACGGGGCAATATATAATTAAGAAATGTCAGGTAACAAAACACAGAAGGGTCATCTAGTGATTCAGTGATGTTTTGTACAGCCACAACTCTCTCCTCATTTACCTTGCTCTGGAAATATAACTTCAGCTGTTGGCACTGCTCTAGCAATCTTGCGACAGCTGCATGCAGTGACAACCACCTTGTGACAAATAGTTCGAGAAATTATAGGAAAGAAGGCCTATGTGACACTGATGGATTGTAATAAGAGGTTTTATGGAATCACTGATAAATCTATAAAATTAAATATATTAAGGTAAATTCCATAACAGCACAAAGTCTATAAATATAAAACACAACTAAGCCCTTCCATTAAGATATAGGCCTATGTGCTATACAATCATTATGGGAATCAATAAATCAGAACTAGAACAAAACATAAGAGTAGCTGGTGAAATGAATGAATTACCGCCATATTAATAGAACAAAGTTGGTCCTTTATTATCAGTTCCCGTTTTTTATTTACATAGAGAATGAATTCTTGTGGTGGGAATCTTCTCCATATATATTATTTTCATAAACACAAGTATTTAGCACAAAAGTAATACAGTATTTGGGAGTATTACCAGGGAACAGGCACATTGGTACCACATGGAAACCTCGGACGTACCTGTGTTACTGTGGATCACTGCAGCACTTACTGAAATGGCAGGAATACATTTGCCAGACTGACGAATTCCGTATGCCTGCTTCAAATATTGCTTGTGTACGTCATCAGCCATGATTCTTATGTTACTATTAGGTTATATTATAAGGACAATAATACAATTGTTATGCATGTATATTGTTATTCATTATTACTGTGGTATTCTATCATAAAAGTGGAAAATGTTCATTACGGAAATATTTCCGTTTTTGACGCCATATCCGTAGTGCATCGTCTGCATCCGTTTAGCAGACGAATTTCCGTCCAGTGGCAGCATTGACTGGAAGTGAAGTAAGTGACTGGCTAAACACAAGAAGGGTCCATTGCTCGCCCTTTTTCCCCAACAAATGGCGACACTATCGATGTAAAGAAAAATTACAAAGACAGCTGCCTTCCAAATCATATGAAAACACCGAAACGAAGCGCTTCACAACAAACCCACTTGGACAACAAAAGGTTCAGTGAAGGCATGAAGCGACCAAGCGCTTCACCACTGAACTCACTTAAACAAAAAAGGTTCACAGTGAAGGCATTAAGTGATATACAGCAAGATCGGTATGAAAAGTAATGAAAAAAGAAAACCTCACAATAAGAGACAAAGAAAGCACATGGCCGCTCACGGCATTATGCTATTAATTATATAAGTAAGTGCCTTCAATTACATTAATTAACTGATCATTGTGACAATATATATATATATATAAATATATACAGTATATATACATACCGGGTATATATATATATATATATATATATATATATATATATATATATATATTATAATAATATATATATATATATATATATATATATTTATTTATAATTTATAGTATATAGCTGACAGGGCTAGGATTCGAACCGTACAGGCAGGAAGTCCAGTCACCTACACCATCAAGAGAGTAAAAAGACGGAATTTGATACTTCTACCAGTATTCCTTCCCAACTCGACTCTGATGGGGGGACAGACAATCTTTTAATCGAAATCCGGCTGCCCTAAGCATGACAAGTTGTTTTTTGGATGACAAATATAGCTGACAGGGCTATGATTTGAACCGTATAGGCAGGAGGTCCGGTCACCTACACAATCACGAGAGTTAAAAGAAGGAATTTGATACTTCTACCAGTATTCCTTCCCAACTCGACTCTGATGGGGGGTCAGACAGTCATTTAATCGAAATCCGGCTGCCCTAAGCATGGCAAGTTGCTTATTGGATGACAAATAGAAGTGTCAGATTTCTTCTTTTAACTCTTGTGATGGTGTAGCTGACTGGACCTCCTGCCCATACGGTTCGAATTCTAGCCCTGTCAGCTATATTTGTCATCCAATAAACAACTTGTCATGCTTAGGGCAGCCAGATTTCGATTACAAGATTGTCTGTCCTCCCATCAGAGTCGAGTTGGGAAGGAATACTGGTAGAAATATCAAATTCCTTCTTTTAACTCTTGTGATGGTGTAGGTGACTGGACCTCCTGCCTGTACGGTTCGAAACATAGCCCTGTCAGCTATATTTGTCATCCAATAATCATATATATATATATATATATATATATATATATATATATATATATAAATATATCTCTTCTCCTCCCGCTCTCTCCTCGATTCAGCTCACTCTTTGCATCTCCCTTCATATCCTCTATCCCCTTTCCCTCTCCTCTACCCCTCCCCCTCCCCCTCCCTACTCTAGCTACATACTCTCCTCCCTTCTTCTCTCCCTCCCTTCACTCATCATCTTCCTTCTAATCTCCCATACCCCTTTTCCCTCTCTTCTCTTCTCCCACCATACCCTAGCTATTCTACTTTCCTCCCATCCCTCCATCGCTTCTCCTTCCCTCCTCGCGTCTACCATCCTCTCTGCTTCTCTCCCTCTCTCCTCCGTCCCTGCTCTTTCCTCCATTCACTCTTCCTCGTTCAGACCCCAATCAAGTTAAACACACACTCGGCTAAATACCTTATCCATATAATTATTTCATAGGTTCCATTTCCCTCCCCTACCTCATCTTCACCATCATGTAACCCATTCTGTACCGGAGACATATTTTTCCTTATAGTATGGCAATTTATCGACGATGTTATTCAGCTCAGGAAGGACGTCCACACATTAAAACGTTACAGACTATCTCAATTATTCCTTTTAGCTACCATATATGACATATCGTTGTTAAGCTTCATAAACACATCTAAATGTAGCTAGAAATAATTACAACCGATGTCGCTGTTACAAAAAGTGTTAAAGGGGAAAGACAGGTCGCTATCGTATTCATAGACGACAAATATTATTAGACACTCGTTAGGGAGGAAGGGAAGGGAATATAATTGTGTTTAAATGGAAGAGGGATAGCGTTTAGTTCATTTATTATTATAGGTAGACCAGAGAGAGAGAGAGAGAGAGAGAGAGAGAGAGACTCTAGTCAATTAATTATTGGTAGACCAGAAATTGTAACCCCTAATCTCTGTAACTCCAAAATTACCAGAACAAATGGGCTGTAACTTTTCACACCTATTCCCTGACTGACTCTTCCCAAATGGTAAAAATATATTAGCATTGTTATTCTAGTCGGTTTAAGTCATATAAGTTAGTAGTCTGGATGTTTTGGCCTCTTTATATTAATTAGGGTATAGGACTAGGGAAAAATAATGTTGGATAATGATTAAGCCTTTCAGTTTGATGACGTTGTATTCGTATTTGTATTTTTTCTTACCACTAGAGTTTTATATTCGGATTAAAAATTATCTCTAGGAATGAAAGAGGTACAATACAAGCTGTCTCAAATATACGTTGAACTCTCAAAGATTCTTCGTAAACTGACTAAATTAATCTAGAGATGAATCGAATAAACAAAAATGCGTAATTTCTCTTCAGCTTAGACAGGACCTCTGAATATTATAAGGTAAAATATGTCTTCAATTACTTCGTAAGCTGCAGGTCGATCTAAGCTGAGTATAATAATCTAAATCGTCTAAGGCTATCCTAAATATAATCCATCGTTATCTTACTGAGAGGCTGACACGGGAAAGAAGAGGGAACACTATGAGCAATAAGCTTAACCCCTTATTGGCGGCGCGCAACTTATGTCGAGTGAAATCAATATGGACTATGCACAACTTATGTCGACCGCCATTTTCAGCACGTAATGTTGCTGAGAGAGAGAGAGCTGAGCGGTGGGACGAGCGTAGCAACGCTATGACCGGTCCCCACCACCGCGGTGGACATACTGAACTGTATTCTACTTTCCTCCCCCCTCCCTCACTCGCTACACAGGGAATTATGTAAGGAAATTACCTAATTATAGGGTTTTTGCACTAGTGTTGCAAGAGAACCAGTGGTCGTACAAGGATGGTTCGGGTGTCATTGGAAAGCTCTGTTTACACCCTTTAAGGGATAGATAATTGGTTTATGCTCTGGGTCTTATTTAGGCATGAAAATTATCACGTAAACAACCCTATTTAGGGTAAAAAAAAAACGCTGGGCGCTACGGTCAAATAGACCACCTAGCCCGCTAAATAAGGGTTAAAGACAAAATCGCAAGGTTGGGTAGCCATTTTTTGTATTTCCAATATTATTTATTAGCCTTTTGTTTCGAAGTTTCATGACTATGTTGTTATTTGTGTATGATTTGTTTTCAGTATTCTCACCTGAGCCTTGTGACTGACAAGGTACGTTGTTTAATTTGCGTTATCACAGTATGTATTGTTGTTATGGTACAATTATAAATTCAGGTTTTCTGAACAATAATTGTTTATATTATTATGGTAATTATTGTCATGCCACTTTTGGTACAGGTTTTATTTTCTAGATTAGTGTTTGCAGTATTTAATAGATTTATTGTTATTCTTTATGTTTCTTGTTTGTAATATTATTAGCTTATCAAGTAGATTTTCAGTACATACATGATATGAGAAAATTAGACAGATAAAACAAAAAAACACAGGAGCGAGAGGATGATTATTGATATTTCTTCATCCTGTTCCAACGTGACAGGGACAGATGATGAACGAGAGAGAGAGAGTTTCACAGTTACACAGATACTCAGACTTCACAGACCTTGCGGTCCCAACTAGGTAGTCCGGCCTTAATACTAGTAGACAGGGACAGTCTGTAGTGGAAGAATAGAACCGTAAAGTAGAATGGTATCTCCCCACCCTCCGCTCCCTCCGGCTAAAAAGCCGTACCGGGAAATAGAATGAAGTGTAACCTTATAGGTCAGGAAATGCCCACAAGGAAAGTTTGTATATAGTATAGGAAGAAATTAGTTTGAAAATTAAATTACACATGCCTACTGATTAATTCATATTAATCCAATCTTCATTAGATTATCGTCCAGTCTGTTCTTAAACGTATCAAAATAATTACTGTCGACCACCTCCCTTGGTAAACTATTCCACTCTTTAACCCGCATCTAAGGATGCCTTTTTTCTAATTAATTCAATTCCATTACCTCGGGTTGAAGCATTATTATTAATCGTGAACAGTGCACTGATATTTACTCTGTCAAAGCACTTAAGTATCTTAACCCATACAGCCCCAGCGACGCGTCTGACGCGTCGGCGATGTATGTAACGCACAGCCCCAGAGACGCGCCTGACGCGTCACCCTAATTGCGCCGACCCGTAACCTCAGGTGTAGCCACTCAAGAGGGCTCAGATTTGTATGGGAACTGTGTACGTATCCCACGCAACCGTGCCGATGGTTGAAAACTCTCAAAGTCCACGTGCGTGCGCGCAAGCACGCACTAACCTGTTTTTTTGGGATAATTGCCTTCAATTTTTTACTCTTGTAAAATCAGTTTTCGGGGGCTCTGTAGGACCATTTTTAAAGCTTTTTGAGCGGTTTTTCGTGGTTTTTCCTTCATTCCTAACCCATTCGTTAAAACATTCGAAAAGTTGGCCTCGCAAACTTCTTTTCTTTAGCGAAAACAACATTTTTGTTATTAATCTTTCATAATATGGTTGATAGACTATGTCAATACTCAGATGCGTGAATTCTGAACTCAATATTTTCATGGGCATAATAAACTGCCTTGTTTTATACTTCACCCATATACTCTACTCCTTTTTCTGAAGGATGAACATCATCCCTTTCGTACAGGTTTGGTTTTCTCTCGAAATTCTTCCAGTTTCGTACAAAAGGCACCTTTTCGCTAGCACACATAGTCTGGATTGCATAATATATTTCAGTGGCTCTGTTTAGACTATACGATCCTGTCTTAAGTCTTGGTACCATGCCATTTAATATACATTTGTTTCTTTGCCTTCTTTTTAATTTCCGTGATTAGAGACGGCGAGAGAGAGAGAGAGAGAGAGAGAGAGAATAAGAAAGGAAAATAGATATATTGAGAGAGAGAGCGAGAGAGAGAGAGATATAGATAGAGAGAGAAAGAGAGAGCAAGAAAGGAAAATAGATAGAGTGCAAAGGAGTACAAGGAAATCAAGCAGCAACAGTTCTAGTGACCCTTCTAGGCTGCTTGACCTCCAAAACATGAGGGTCAAGTGTCCAAACAGTGGTTTAGAGTGGGTAAGGGAACATTGGAAAGGGAACAACTGCCCTGGAACTAATGTCCGTGGCGGGATTAGGAAGTTAGTAGGGGACAGATGGGTTAGTAACTGAGGGGGGATAAAATAAAGTTATTCATTTACAAACGCAGTCAGTCGCGGGTTTGATGCGAGATATATATCTAGGCGAAGTTTAAATGAATCAATGGTGCTGCAGTCTATAACGTCTCGGGAAAGCCCATTCCACAAGTTGACAACTCGATTGAAGAAGAAATTCTTAGATTCGTGCGAGTTAAAAGATTTACCAATAATTTTGCAACCGTTTCCCCGCGTGTAATTAGATTTATCGATAGTGAAGTACTTACTACAGTTCATATTGTCTATGCCTTTGATGATTTTGAGCACTTAAATTAAGTCGCCTCTTAATCTGCGCTGAGTAAAAGGAAATAGATTTAATTCTCTAGGACGCTCCTCGTATGGTTTGTTCTTTAGGCTAGGTATAATTTTGGTAACTCTACGTTGAACTCGTTCTAGCTTTTCTATATCTTTTTGGTAATAAGGGCACCAGGATTGAATGCAGTATTCCAGAAGAGGGCTGTGACGCCTGCAGCTTGGCAGAACGTCATGTGGGCTTAGGCGCTCGCTTGGCCACTCGCTAGCACTCGCCGGGGCAACGTATTTGGCTACAGTCTATCTACAATGTTGTTCTTTCTTTCATAGTGTTCGTGTTGTTGCAGACAGTCCCGTGGTGGTCTTTATTTTCGTCTGTGACAAGGGGAAGCATTTTATATCATGAGTAGAACATAAGATGCATTGTGTATAGTTAAGGAGAGAGAATAATATGGTAGTGTGTGCGTGCGTATACATGTGCTGCCTCCCCCCTCGCTTTGTAGGCTCGCGCGCGTGCCGTCTCACGCCTCTTGATTGGCTGGTGGTTCCTGGTGCCTTCTGCAGCCCTGCTGCCTGGTGATGTAGCAGCCTGTGATTGGCTGACCACCATGCCTTTGTGTGTGATCCTGGAGGGGTCCCGAGGAGTTCCTTCCTCAGAGCTCCTCTTAGTGCTGTAACGCTAACATCCCTTTGCAATCTATCAGCCCACCTTACCCCCCTATTGCGAACTTTCTCTACCACTGCTTACCTTCTTCTCTCTGTATATCCTACTATTAATTAACTGCCCTTCCCCTTGACGTTGATTTAATATATCCGTCACTGTCTTATACAGCGAGCTCTCAGAGATATTATATGTAATTAGTTAGGCATTTTGGATCAGATGGTTATCCATTTTGGCTGGGGGAGGTTTGACATACTCATCGTGTTGCCCCAACCTTATTTTCTTGGGTGTCTGCCAGGTCAGTCGATGCTAGACTGGGGAGAGGCTATCAGGTTACAGTTTCCTATGAGCATAGACTTCGTTGAACCTATGCAACTGTACTGGATACCTGCGGAGGCCTAGGTCATTTTCTTGTCTGTGTACCTTAGAGACTAGCACTGTGTTGGTGTGAGGGCGTTTGCCTAGTCCACCCAGCACTGTGCTAGCTCGTTAGCTTTTGACTTAGGAGGGTCGCCAGGAGAGAACCAGGTACACGAGACCTGGATCTCTCAAGAGAGCACCCCGTCATTTAATGAAACTAGGCGCACAGACTTGAGAACGACACTAGGCTACCGAGCAGGTGGCTCGGCCCAGGTAGCCTAGCCTACGACTCCCCTGCTAGACTTCGTCCACCTGGCAGACCCCCGATTAGGGTTTATAATCTCATTGTGTAGATGTGTGCAGCATTATTGTTCCTTATGTTTATAGTAAGTCGTAATTGTTGCTGAGAGACCCAACCAGAGCAGGCTTGTGCCTGGTGAGAGAAAGCACATCTTTTTGTGGTTAGAGTTTAGACTGCCGACTGTTTTTTAATTACACCTGTGCCAGATAACACCGTATGTCCCTACACTATATATGTTCCCACAGTAATAATACACAGTTCAGAATCCGAGACGTACTTCTTAGTTGCATCTGACTTTTGCAGAAGATTCCTGCATGATGCTTTAGGACTTTCTTTGTTTCACTTTCTTTCAGACAGGAGTGACAGTTTACTGATTATTTAACGTAACGTTAATTATCCTTCTTCTAGTTTGCTATTAAATTGTTGCTGCGATTTAATTACGCTATCTATCTTTTTCCTTGTATACCTTAATAAAGTAATCGTATGTTGTATGAGTATAGGCTGCTTCAGTGATCATCAGCCTATAGTGTGCACCTTTTACCGAGTCATAGGATACCTCGTTGTCCAGGCACGACTCAGGGCGGTATAGGTGTTTTGTTCTCCAGTGGTTAAGGCAGGGGTTGGAACTAGTGTTACCGTTGTTGCATTTAGCCTTATCTAGTCAATGATGAAGAGCCCTGTGTCTTGTAGAACCTTGATCGTTACAGGGCGGACTAAGGAATTGTAAAGGGTTAGGATAACGTCTTTGGATTTATGCTCAAATGACCTGCCTATAAAGCCAATTATTTTGTTTGTCTTCTTAACAACTTCTTAACATTGTTGACTCGGTTTTAGGTTATATATATATAGAGAGAGAGAGAGATATAGAGATAGAGAGTAATAATAATTGCTATATGCTCATCTCCTTCCAGTACCGTTGTGACAGAGATAGATGAGGTAGGTTAATGGAAGAGGGGAGACAACTCTTGTCAGATCAGCATCATATATATATATATATATATATATATATATATATATAATATATACATAATCGCTCTCTCTCTATATATATATATATATATATACCGGTATATATATATATATATATATATATATATATATATATATATATATATATATAATATATATATGTATGTGTGTGTGTGTGAGTGTGTGTGTAGCCACCATTTTACAATAGATACAATTTCACTATATAGAAATAAATTATTTGTTACTATTTTACATCTTTGTTACAATAGTTTTAGATTTTTAGCATGGTGACGCTTTACATATAATAGGATGCTTAGTTTGACACGACAAGAATAAAGGTGAAACGACGCTCTCCTATCACTGTTATCCCGAATAAAAGTTAACCGACGCTCTCCTATCACGGTTATATAAAATAAAAGTGAACTGATGCTCTCCTATCAAAAATGATTAAAATGAGTGAACTGACGCTCTCCAATCAGGGTTAATTTAAATTAAAGTGAACTGATGCTCTATTATTACTGTTAAGTTATATAAAAGTGAACTGACGCTCTCCAATCACGGTTAATTAAAATCAAAGTTAACTGACGCTCTATTATCACTGTTAAGTTATATAAAAGTTAACTGACGCTCTCCAATTACGGTTAATTAAAATCAAGGTTAACTGACGCTCTATTATCACTGTTAAGTTATATAAAAGTGAACTGACGCTCTCCAATAACGGTTAATTAAAATAAAAGTTAACTGACGCTCTATTATCACTGTTAAGTTATATAAAAGTGAACTGACGCTCTCCAATCACGGTTAATTAAAATCAAAGTTAACTGACGCTCTATTATCACTGTTAAGTTATATAAAAGTTAACTGACGCTCTCCAATTACGGTTAATTAAAATCAAGGTTAACTGACGCTCTATTATCACTGTTAAGTTATATAAAAGTGAACTGACGCTCTCCAATCACGGTTAATTAAAATCAAAGTTAACTGACGCTCTATTATCACTGTTAAGTTATATAAAAGTTAACTGACGCTCTCCAATCACGGTTAATTAAAATCAAGGTTAACTGACGCTCTATTATCACTGTTAAGTTATATAAAAGTGAACTGACGCTCTCCAATCACGGTTAATTAAAATAAAAGTTAACTGACGCTCTATTATCACTGTTAAGTTATATAAAAGTGAACTGACGCTCTCCAATCACGGTTAATTAAAATCAAAGTTAACTGACGCTCTATTATCACTGTTAAGTTATATAAAAGTTAACTGACGCTCTCCAATTACGGTTAATTAAAATCAAGGTTAACTGACGCTCTATTATCACTGTTAAGTTATATAAAAGTGAACTGACGCTCTCCAATCACGGTTAATTAAAATCAAAGTTAACTGACGCTCTATTATCACTGTTAAGTTATATAAAAGTTAACTGACGCTCTCCAATCACGGTTAATTAAAATCAAGGTTAACTGACGCTCTATTATCACTGTTAAGTTATATAAAAGTGAACTGACGCTCTCCAATCACGGTTAATTAAAATCAAAGTTAACTGACGCTCTATTATCACTGTTAAGTTATATAAAAGTGAAACTGACGCTCTCCAATCACGGTTAATTAAAATAAAAGTGAACTTATGTTCTCCTAATTAAAATGAAGGTGAACTGACGCTTTCCAATCACTGTAATTAGAATATTAGTTAAATGTCACCCTCCCATTGAAAGAAGCAAGGCATACTGCATGTACCCTGTTTACATGCTAACGTTAACTAAATTTCATTAAGCTGTTAAAATGGACCATGACAACAGGGGAACTAGTCGAGGTGTTTTTCCATAAGGGGGGTGACCTGCTTTTTTTCTCTCCGTTTATCTCTTTCTATGGTTTGTATCCTTGCACCCCTATTCAGCCACCTGTTTTAAAACGTTTATCCCCATGCAGGTGTCGATTTACTCCTGGCGAGTGATAGTGAGCCAGCATTGTATAGAAAATCAGGCTTCGCCAGAGACATTTTTCTATCGAAAAACGTACAAATTTAGCCTGCTGTCAAACACATTTTATAAAATTTGCTGGCTCACTACCGCTCTCCAAGAACAAATCAACACCTGGATGGGGGTTAACGTCATAAAACAGTAGGCTGAATGGATACAACCCAAAGAGAGACAAAAACGAGGTGGGCCTCCTTAGGTAAGTCGGAAGTTGCTAATTTTTCTGACGGCTGGACTAACTTTGAACACTTCCAACTATCTAAACTTAAAATAATCATAACTTTGAAGTACAATTGAGACAGTACTTGAGAGAGAGAGCGAGAGAGTTACATATAGTTACATATATATACAGACTACACAGACCTTGCGGTCCCTACTAGGTAGTCCGGACTTAATGCTAAAATAAAATTTGCTACAAAGTGGAAGGCAAAGATAGCAAAGAAGAAGGCTCTCTTCCCACCCACCTCTCCCTCCGACCGTTGGTCGGTGAAAGAAGTTCCCCAGCAGAATGAGACAAACTTCTACTGGGAAATTTATAGTAAAGAACGAAGATGCGAAATATTATATACTACTGATGCTTAAGGGGAGGTATTTATTTGTTCCATAGACCTCCATCAAGCTTAAAATTACACCCCCTTGAGTCCCTTTCAAGATAAATTTGTACATTTTTCGGTAGGAAAATTTCCCGGCCAAAGGCCGGTTCCTCTTAAATTACAGGCTCGCTATCGCTCGCCAGGATAAAATTGACACCTGAATTGCACGAAAGGTCTTAATATGGGGTGAAAGTTCTTTAAATGGCTAAACTAATGAGGCAAACGTTTTATAATATCAAAAGCAATGGGGCTAAACATGAGGGACAAAGGGGTCAAGACAAAAATTCCTCAAGTGGAGATCTCCCCTTAACCTATTTTTTTTTTTTTTTTTTTTTTCTTTTTTTTTTTTTTTTTTTTAAACTATATTATTCCCACCTCCTCAAAATTAATATCTATATTTCTTTTGAATGTGTCACTTGTCTTACATTGTACCACTTTCTCAGGCTATTTGTTCCACTCGATGACCACACTGTAGGTGAAGAAGGGCTTTGTGACATCAAGATTCGCCCTCCTGGTTTTTAATTTCATTCCATTTCCCCGAGTTAATGAACTATAATCTATTTTGAGAAGTGAATCTACATCAATTTTGTCAAATCCCTTTAGTATCTTGAAACACTTGACTAATTGACCTCGCAATCTTCTTTTCTTAAGTGAATTTTTTTTTTTTTTTTTTTATTCTTTCATGATAAGATTTATTTCTTAGTGACGGAATCAACTATGTTGCTCTACGCTGCACCGACCGAGCTTCCCAATGTCCTTGCTCAGATAAGGAGACCAAAATTGCACACCATATTCAAGATGGGGCCTCACTATGCTTTTAAATAAAGGTACTATAATGTTCTCATTTTTATAAGTAAAATTTCTCTTAATATATCCCAATGCTCGATTGGCCTTATTCGCAGCTGCTGCACATTGATCGGAGGTCTTTAGGTTTGCAGATATAAGAACCTCCACGTCTTTAACTAATGCACTTGTTTTGATTGGCTGGCCTTTCATCTTGTATTCATATTTTGTTTTTTATTACCTATTTGCAAGACCTGGCATTTGTCAACATTGAATGGCATCAGCCATTTTTCCGACCACTCTACTATTTTATATACATCAGATTGCAGTTTATGTCTGTCTTCTTCGGTTAATACTGATTTTCCTATCTTTGTGTCATCAGCAAACTTTGAAATAGTATTATTTAGTTCAACATCGATGACATTTATATAGATTAGAAACAAAACTTGCCCCAGGACCGTTCCCTAAGGCACTCCACTATAAACAGGCTCCCACTCAGATTGTACTCCATTCATCACAACTCTCTGCCTTCTGTTTGATAGCCAGCTTTTTATCCAGGCATGAATTTTTCCTTTAATGCCCAACATTTCCTGTTTCTTTAATAGTTTTTCATGAGGTACCTTATTGAATGCGTTTTGGATATCTAAATAAATTATACATAATGATTTAGTAGAGTCGTTATAATATATATTATGTAAATAGTTTATTATAAAATTCTTTCAAATTTGTTAGGCATGATTTACTGGATCTAACGCCATGTTGGCTTTCTCATATTAATTTGTTTGACTCCAGATAATCTACAAACTTGTCTTGGGCTTTATTTCCTTTCTTAACCCTTATTTAGCGGCGAGCAACATAAGTCGATTTAAATAAAGCTGGACTATGTGGCGGCGCTCGACATAACTCGAGTGGCAATTTCAGCACGTAATGTGGCTGAGAGAGAGAGACAAGTGGTGGCAGGAGACTAGCGAGCGTATGACTGCTCCAGACCACCGCGGCGAACCTACTGACACAAATCTCAGCTCCCTCCTCCCTCTCTCACTCGCTACATACTCAATTATGTACTGAAAGTACCGAATTACCTGCTTTTTGCACTCGCGTTGCACGGTTATTGCAAGAAAACTATCCATCATACAAGGATCGTTATGGTGTCATTCGAAAGCTCTGTTTATGCCCTTTCAGGGATAGGTACTTGTTTTACGTTCTGGGTCTTATTTAGGCATGAAAATGATCACGTAAACAGCCCTATTTTGGCTAAAAACACCCCGCTGTGCGGTACACATAAATAAACCGCATAGGCCGCTCGTAAGGTGTTAAATATTGGAGTGATATTTGCAGTTTTCCAATCACTAGGTACGGTTTCCTGATTGAGGAACAGTTTTATACCAAGTAATAATGACAAGGGGAATAACCATAAACACAGAGTCACACCTGTCATTTAATGCCAACTAGTTGTCGCCAACTATATTCTGGCAACCTTTCTGGACTATATATCACTGGTATAAGGTGCTAGGATCAATGTTGGCTATTTTAGATTAACCCCTAGTGTACCAAAGGGTACAGTAATAAAAGTCCCCTCCAGTCCCAAGCAATGTGGCCAAAATGGAAAGATGTAACAACCTCCCACCTCAAAGGATGAAGGAATACTGGCTCTCCCAGCCTGCTGAGGGTTGGATATAAGCTTAGAAGTGTTGCCAACTCTAGAGCAGTGCTCAAACGGTCGTGGTATCAGACACTGCCTGATACTGGCAGTTACAAGGAAAGTATATTACTGACTGCTCCCTGCTGTCGCTGAGACTGGGGGAGTAATTTATCTATTGACAGCTCCCTGCCGTCGCTGGGACTGAACGGGTTAACAACTGTTTAACCCCTTCTGTACTGGCCACGTCTTTGAAACTTTCCTTTAGCTATATTTATACAATTTCGGGCAGTTTTGAGATTTTTGGACGTTCGGTCCATTAGTTTGGCAATTTTAACACCTTTCGCCCCATTTCGTTGTCAATTTCAAGACTTTTCGTACTAGTTAGGTTTCATTTTTTTCCTGGCGAGCGATAGCGAGCCTGTCATTTTAAGAAGACTGGCCTTCGGCCTCCCTAAAGGGGGGGGGGGGTCTAGGGGGTGTTTTTTTAAGATTGATGGAGGTCCAGCGAGGAAACTAAAAGATAAATTAATACATAAATTGAAAGATAAACAAAATAGCCATTGCCCCCATAAAAAAAGGCTAATTTATGGAACGGAGAGATAGACTAACAGAGAGAATCGAGATAGTGTTGGCGGAAGGTCATACATTTTTCTCTTACGACGAAATCCAGGGAAATCAATTTTAAAGAGGTAATTATTGGATGTTAGCGAAGAGGAGAGGAAGAGAGGGAGGGAGGCCAAGGAGAAAGAAGTACTGGTAAGACCTAAGCATTTTGTAAGATCTAGGTATGACATTGCCAAAATATATGTTAATTAATGGCTATACTATATACGAAGGTAAGGGAAAAATATGACGCTTTGGCTCCCAGTTTGCCAACCTCTATCACTTCCTCACATCACTTCTTTCTGCCTGGTGGCTATATCCAAAACCCTGAGCAAGACAGCAACCATGATTTTATGTGCTAACCACCGATTAACTGCTTCTTTCACGTATGTTAGGCGACCATATCAACAAGTCGCTTGTTGATTGAGGTAATTCAACAGAATTACATATTCTAAATTCCGGGATTTTGCCTTTTGGAATTTGTTTTCTATTGCCCTTACCTTTCTCAGAGGACCTTACAGTTACTCGGACAATTGCTACTTTCGTAATTGTTAAAATCATATTTTTCCCTACCCAATACAATGTTGTCCACATTTCACAACTTTGCTTACCTGCTCGTAATAACCAATAATGTTGGCCGTGGGATCACATCCTATTGAAATCATCATTTATTTAGAACAGTAGTGAGTTAATAATCTTTACGCTCAAAAAGCTAGGCAGTGGGAACCACACACTCCTTCTTCTTCTTCTAGGTTCGGCCGATGAGCAGGAAAACAAAGATGTGGATTGTGGACTCTCAATTGTTCGTAGAGGAAGACAAATTACATTTACGCAATTACAAAAGTAAGACGTGTCCGCGCAACTGTGAGGTCCTCTGAGTCTGAGTAAGGTAAGAACAAAAGCACTCTCATTATTGAGAGGTTGTAGTTCTGTATGATAGGCTTATCTCTATCGTTTACTCTCATATACAATATTATAAGAGAGAGAGAGAGAGAGCATCATGAAATCTCCTCCCCTCCCCTCTTACCTTTTTGCTACTCCTCCGCATTTCTCTTTCCAATTTCTTCCGGTTCAATCGTTACCTCTCTGAAAAATATAGCCCTCTTACATTATCAGCATTTCCCCCTTCTCGACCTCAGGTATATCCCTCCTGTATGTTCTGCTTTTTTATTATTTTGTTTTTCTTCAACACTTTTATCTTGCCCACCACCACAACCGTATTTGTAAGTATGTATGTCTGTGTGTCTGTCTTTCTGAGTGGGTGCGTCTATGTTCTCTAAATGTATAGCAAACTAATGAAGGTATTTACATATCTAGGTCAGTATAATACATTGGTTCCCGGGTAGAGCATACATAAATATATGTGCGTGTGTGTGTGTTTTCGCTAAATATGTTGAGAATGAATTAATATATTTAGCATTCACTATGCCAGCACTGGTACTGTGTACCTTGTACATTTCATTAACCCTGTCAGTATGCAATAATGTGTTTCATTAATGTTATTATGGCCATCGTTAGTTGATTATATTCGGTTTAAGCAGGAATTTAGGGAATCAAAAGGTTGATGATTAGACATAACCCCGTATGTTCTTAAAAGTCGTGCCATTGTTTAGTATACCCGTCAAAAGTTAGCTAGAATACAATGATAAACGCGTCATATTACTTGAAGGGTTAATACTTGATTGGCAATATTAATCTCCTATTGTCCCTATTACAGCCCCCCCCCCCCCCCCCTCTCCCCGTGCAAAATCACACGGAATTTTGCTGCACATCAAATCCAACACGCCGCCGTAGGTTGTGAATCATTTGTGTATCCGCTTTCCTATATATTCTGTTCCTGATATATTACGTCTGTTATATTTGATTGATCTTCAGTGTTCGATAAATGGATATAAAATCGTAGTCATGTACTTAACCTTTAACTGTTTTGATGGTGTAATAATTAGAGTGCTTAAGGTCTGTATGTGGTAACCCAGGTTCTAATCCCGGGGTAATCACAAGAGTTCATTAATTTCATTGAGAGGTGTTTGGTGTTGGGAGTGAAATTAATATATTAGATTATATCCTCATTTTGTTGGCTCCATTTTCTGTCCTCCTACTTACTCATTTATATCATGTGAGCATGGTAGTTATCTTGTCTGTCCCTTCCTGTCTGTTTTCCTTGTTATCTATATGTTTATCTATCTTTGAATATCGCAGTTTTTCCACTTCCCACCACAATCATTAATTACATTAAGGGGTACTTCACACAGTCAGAAATGCGAGCTAGAATCACTAGGAGTAGCTGAAAATTCGGATTCCTGGACCTATTCACGGTGAAAATCGATGACTCCTAGTGACTCTAGCGATATTCTAGTGATTCCTGTTGACTCCAAACCAGTCCCGGCCGATTGGCCCTGTCCGACAAAATGTTCACCGTGTTTAACCCTTAACCAACGGCGCACAACATCTGTCGAGTTAAATAAATTTGGACTATGTGGTGGTGCACGACAGATGTCGAGTGCCATTTTCAGCACGTAATGTTGCTGAGAGAGAGAGCGGAGCGGTGGGATGAGCGTAGTAACCTTATGACCGCTCCCCACGACCACTGTGGACGTACTGAACTGTATTCTACCCTCCTCCTCCCTCTCTCACTCGCTACACAGGGAATTATGTACGGAAATTACCTTATTTTAGGTTTTTTGCACTTGTGTTGCACGATCGTTGCAAGAGAACCAGTGGTCGTATAAGGATGGTTCGGGTGTCATTGGAAAGCTCTGTTTACGCCCTTTCAGAGATAGATACTTGTTTTATGCTCTGGGTCTTGTTTATGCATGAAAATGAGCACGGAAACAACCCTATTTAGGGTAAAAACCCCCGCTGGGCGGCACAGTGTAAAATACCCTACCACCCGCTCTTTGTGTGTTAAGGTTCTCGTCGCGAATCGGACCATTCCCAGTGATCCCCAGTGATTCCCCAGTGACTCCCAGTGAGTCCTGGTGATTCTGGTGAGAACTGAAGCTGAAATCGAAACCTGTCCGCGAATCAGATACGAATCACCGAGAATCACCAGGACTCACTGGGGATCACTGGGAATCAACTGGGAGTCACTGGGAATGGTCCGATTCATGGCGAGAACTTTAAACACGGTGAACATTTTGTCGGACAGGGCCAATCGCCCGCGAGTGGTTTGGAGTCACTGCGAGTCAAACAGGAATCACTAGGATATCGCTAGAGTCACTAGGATATAGCGAGAGTCACTAGGAGTCATCGATTTTTCACCGCGAATAGGCCCAGGAATCATAATTTTCAGCTACTCCTAGTGATTCTAGCTCGCATTCCTGACTGTGTGAAGTACCCTTTAATAAATATATTATTCATATAAACCTATAATACTTCTCACGTGAAAGTATAATATACAGTATACGGGTAGTTAACTTTTCTTGGTCAAACATTATAAATAGGCCTAGTATTAACCTGTGTAAGTAATATTTCCCACAAGACATTGTATTCACCCAGTGATTGTGTGTAGAGAAGGAAATTACGGTACTTGAGGTAATTAAATAATGTGAACAATGTATGGTCAATGTTTCAATACCCTACTTGTAGTCTACAAGTTCTGCAACTCCCCTTACCTAACATAACGAGAGTGGTGGATACGTGTTTGTATGTGTTTTGAAATGTCAAGTTCGCTTGGTGGTGGACAGTGGAGTTTGGATTACTACTTCGAGGGGCGTTGTAGTCGCCGGGGTAAACTTTGAGCCAGCGGAATCATGGCTTGGTTGTTTAGGGGCCGTTGTAGTCGCCGGTTAATAATCTAGAAGTTCTGCAACTCCCCTGACCTAACCTAAGCAGACTAACACAACCTAGAAGTGTTACCTATTTTAGGTAATCGTATGAAATATTACAGAACTCGGTAACGAATGAAAACAAGAGGGTGGGAAGGATTAACTATCCACTATTTAGACAATAGTTTAAATATATTTGTTTCTTAAAGTATAGTAAGCATTTATATCATGACCTTACGGTACATAATAATACAGACTTATCGTATTATATTAATGTCTGTAATGATGTATGAATACAGTCATAATACTTAATGATGATATTAGAGGACTGTAGTTATAATGTCCGTGGGTCGGTGGTGAGTGTGCATGTGGCTTGGCACATCTTGGGGGCCCCTTATATAGGGGCTGTTACTCGCATCTCATTCCTAACAAATCCCAGTGATGCTCGGTGACTCCCAGTGATTCCTATATTACTCCTATCGACTCGTATATTACAGTAATCCGAAAAGTTTAACTTTTCAATAACTCGCACTTCATTCCTGGTTTTATCCTGGTGATTCCCAGTGATTCCAAGTGACTCCCAGTGATTCGCAGGTACACTCCCACTGGTTCCTACGGTGCTGTGAGTGCACAGGGAATTGCAGACATTCGCGGTCGTATTCCCAGGAATCACCAGGAATCATTACTCCTAGTGATTCTAGCTTGCATTCCTGACTGTGTGAAGTACCCTTAACTCAAAATCATTACGTTTGACCTCAATGCATTTTTGTCACTGCCACTCTCTCTCTCTCTCATATAAGACTACCATCCACCACCATACACGTTTGGTACTGGTTGATGGTTAACCCTTGAACTACGGTAGGCCTTCCATCACAGTAATAATGCATTTGTTCTACCATACAAGACCAGATTAAATAACACTGTATGAATATTCCCATATTCAAAATATGTTACAGGGGGACAATGCCTAGTGAGTTCACTGCTCAATAGGTGGCGTTCTGAGAGTTAGGGTCTGAGTCTGGAGGGTGAGACGGTGAAGCACTTGAGCGAAGCAACCGGCCGCTTCAGAGATGGAGCTGCTTCGAGCCATGATGGATGCTTCACATGTCTCACTCCTCAGACTGGAACAAGACCTCACAGGCTTCACGGTGTTGAGGCTCTCAGCCTATGCCCGAGAGGGAGTAGTTGGAATATAGATTTTTTTTTTTTTTTTTTTTTATTCAATGATACACATATTGCATTGACTTATGTAGCCAATTGTGTTATGTAAACAATATACTGTATGGTTGCCGTTCGTTGTTTGCAATATGTATATTTTCATTAAAAAGTTTCCATCAAACAACAGAGGACGTGACCCAGCTCTTGCATTAATAATAGAGGGAGAGAGAGTTAGGTTGGAACCAGAAGGGGGACTTACCTGAATTTGAATTTATATTATAATAAAACTTGCCAGGATGATGGAAGACCAACGGGTACAGTGAGCAAATGACTGACTGACTGATGGCTAGAGTAAAGATAGAAACAGACTGATAATGGATTGGAGGAATTTGGGACTTTGGAATGGAAGACTATTTGGAGGATTAACTTGGAGGGTATTGGGGTGTGTAATAATAGGTGAAGAATAGATAGAAGTTAGAAATATAGTTAGAGAGTAAAAGATTCTAATTATATATATATATATATATATATATATATATATATATATATACTGTATATATATATATATATATATATATATATATATATATATAAGACTGCCATGGTGTAGTTAATTAAAGCGCCGGCTATCGTCCTGACGGTCGGCGGTTCGAACCCCACTGAGAGTTTAGAAACATTTAGTGGCTCACGTGTATTTGTGATATATACTCAATATATATATCTATCTATCTATCTATATGCTCAGGCCCAATCCCCATTTTGGGGGTAGCCGACTCAAGGCAGATCAAGAACAGGGAAAACACAAAAACAACATAAAACAACAAATAAACACAGATAAAAAACACAAATTCACACACATCTAGGTCACCCAGGAGAAGACCCAGAGACCAGGGTCACCAAGGTCGCTCCAGCACTCCCCCGCCCCCCCCGACCACCCGGAGAGGGTCCGATCTCGGCAGGCAGACATGCAGCAGAGCCAAAGCCAAAGCCATATATATATATATATATATATATATATATACTGTATATATATATATACTGTATATATATATATATATATATATATATATATATATATATACTGTATATATTATATTGTATATATGTATATATACTGTATATATTATATTGTATATATATATATATACTGTATATATTATATTGTATATATATATATATATATATATATATATATATAGGCTATATATATATATATAGGCTATATATATATTACAATATTGTTTGGAATAACAATGTAAAGTATGTATGTATGCACTTACCCAGGCACATACCCCATACCTGGTGATGTGCGACTCGAGACAAAGCTGGAATTGGGACAACGGAACACAAAAAATAAATAAATAAATAAAACATTCACACACATCTAGGTCGACCAGAAGACCCAGAGATCTAGGCCCATTTGGGGTCCCCATCAAAGACTCTAAGGTCCCCGGCCTCCCGGAGGGGTTCCAGTCTCAGCAGGCAGACATGCAGCGAAACTCATTACCACAATGTCCGCCCACCTTATGTCCAAGCATGGCCCTTCACAACATAGTCAAAGTAGATAAAAATAAACCTTAACAGTAGACAGAATGAATATAAACACCATGTGAGGAGGAGCACTTTATTGACAACGTTTTATTGGCCTGATGAAGCTCTGAGCGAAACGTTGTCAATAAATTACTCCTCCTCATATTGTGACGTCTACCAGCGTTAGCAGAATCGCCTCTCGTTAGCCACTAGCGCTCGCCAGGGACATCGAAATGGGCTACAGTTATCAGAGAATGTTGTTCTTTCTTTCCTAGTAATCGCAGTCACAGACAGTCCAGTGGTGGTCTTTGTTTTCGTCTGTGACAACGGGAAGTATTTTATACCATTGATAGAATATAAGATGCATTGTGTAAAGTTAAGGAGAAAGAGCGATGTAGGCAGCGTGGTGGTAATATGTGCGTGTGTATGTATGTGCTGCCTCCCTCGCCCGGAGGAGTTTTCCCGCTCGCGCGCGGGATTTCCCGCGCCCTTGATTGGCTGGCGGATCCTGGCGCTTCCTAGGGGCGCCTGCTGCCTTGTGACGTCTCGGCCCGTGATTGGCCGACCATCGCGCCCTTGCGGGCTCCTGTGTAACTAACCTCCTCCATGAGGGTTCCCAGGAGCTGTCCTCGTCAGGACAGGCTTGGTGCGCATGCTTCTAACATCCCCTTGCATACTCTCTCCCGATCACCACCTTTACCACTGTTTGTCTCACTCGATTCTCTCTTTCCATACTCTAATCTTTATTAACTGCACAACACTCCCCTTGGGTTCTGCATACGGTTTCCATAACCGGCCCATTGTATTGCATGCGCCGTCCTCAGAGATATTTACATGTACTTAGAATAGGTTTGAGGGTTCTTAGTTAGTATAGGTTAAGAACTTTGTGTGTGTCTCCATTATTGATTTAGTGTTTCTGCTCTTTTATTTAATGCTAGACTGGGATAAGGTAACTGTAGTCGTTGTCTCCGATGTGTGTACGGTTTGCTTATACCTACACGACTTCAACCGGTCCTTTGGTAGCCTGGGTTGTCTTTTCGGCTGCGTCCTTTGCGAGTGCAGCATTGTGTTGACTGAGGGTTTTGGCCTGTACCAGTTCCACACTTTGCTGCCTCTTTGCTTGTCTTTAGAGGGTTGCCAGGATAGAACCAGATACTTGTGATCTGGATCTATCAAGAGAGCACCCTAGTCAATTAACGTAACTTAAAGGATGCAGTCTTAAGGACATCACTAGGCTACGAGCCTGTCTTGCTCAACCCCAGTTCCTTACCTAGAGTATCCCAGCTAGACATTATTAATCGAGTAGACACTTGTTAGTATTTAAAATAAGCTCTTTAATATCTACGCACTATTATTCACAGCATTTATTAGTCTAGGTTGTTGCTGAGCCGCACAACCATAGCAGACTGTTTCGTTGATGAGGAAGTACTTCTTTTAGTGTCGAGCATTGCTACCGTTGCGCATTTATAGTATTCTCGTGTCAGTTAACATTATATGTCCTATCTTTTAGTGTATTTGATTTACATGTGTGGTGTCCTGCCTCCTGCCTTTATATAGTTTAAGATACGAGCATCTTATGAACATCAGACTTTCTTCAGAAGTTTCCAGGTCTATGCTGTAGGAATATACTTCACTTTCTTTCAGATAGGAGTGAAAGGTTTATTGTTGTTTAGAGTAACTATGTTGAAGCATCTTTATATTGAATTAAATCTTGCAGTGATTTAATTGATCTTTCCATAGATTCCTTTTTATGCATTTTAACGTAACTTGCATCTTGTTTGTTATCAGGCTATACCCGTGTGGGTTAGCCTGAAGTAGAGTACATTTATGCCCAGTTAAGGATACCCAGCTATCGCAGATTAACTCTGGAGGGTATAGGTGTTTTTGTTCGCCGGCATATAAGTTCGAGGGTTTGGATCTAGCGTACCGTTGTTGCATAGTGCCCTATTACTAGTCCAATCATTAAGTGCCCTTGTTTTATTCGTAGTCCCGGTCATAGAAAATGGCGACCTTGCCTAGTATCTTATCTTAGTCGTCATACCAAACGGCGACCTTAGTCTAGGATTTAGTGAACTAAGAAATAATTGCAGGATTTAAAAAAAAAAATGTAATGGGGTCGATTGTTATTTCTCACAGTTTGGCAGTGGACATTTGTTTTTGAGGAATATTTTGGACACGTTGGATTTTTTTTGGCAACGTAGTATAGCACTTGAGTTGGCTTCAAGCATTTTTTGAGTGAATAGTGCTACATGAGAGTTTAGGTACTTTTTTTTTTTTATATAAACGTTGAGGATTTCCGGTGGACACTATGTCGAACGACGGATCAGTGCACAGTGAGGACACAGTACGGGAAGCAGGCTCTGAGATGCAGCAGCTGGGTTTGTTAGAAGGCATTAGAGTAGTAACTCTATATATATAAACGTTGAGGAACGTTTAGAAAAAAAAAAAAAAAAAACTAGTGAGGAGGATGCAAGAAAGTTTCTGGAGATGCCTATTACTGTTGACCGGGTGTTGGGGATTGATCGGTATGGTCTCCAGTGTTTGGCCACGGTCATGGGGCATGTTGGCACTAGCAGCATGACGAGAAGTGACCTGGTGGCATGTGTCCTGGGCGGGGTGCGTGGTGCACAGGGTGGAGCGGGTGTTTTGGCACCTTCGGCCAAGCCCCCCCTCCACTCTACTCCCATTATGCCCTCTAGAACACCGTATCCGAGTACGCTCCCGTAGGCCGATAGTCACTGGCAGCGTGGTTTGCCCCTGGGTGGATCACTGGGTGGGTCTCCAATTGTTGCATCTCCTCCTCCTCAAGGTTTAACTCCAGATAAAGATGCAGCTTGAGCAACGAAAGCATGAAGCTGAGCAATGAAAGCATGAGGCTGAGCTCGAGCAACGGCAGCGAGAGGCTGAACTCAGGATTCAGCAGCAGCAGCGGGAAGCTGAGATTCAGGTTGAGGCTACGAAGTACTGTGCAGACATAGAGCTTGAGAAGTCTCGGGTGGAGTCGACAGGGCAGCGTCTCGGTTCTGGGAATCGAGGTCTTGATCAGTCTTTATCGCACCTTCTTAAGTTAGTCCCTGCATTTGACGAGTCGGGTGTCACCGAGTTTTTCCTGCGTTTTGAGAAGTGCCGGGAGCACCAATGGCCCGAGGTTAATCCCTTCAGACTCATATGATGCAGAGGTTGCCAGATTAGCAATAAGAAATAGAGTTCTCTCACTCTTATAATTACCTCTCCAAAATTAGTTTTCTGCCCACAGCTAACTCAAAGACAACTGCAGAGGTTGAAGTAACTAAACTGAAGGTTTCTAAATACACCTGATGGTAACAAAGGTTTTAAAGTATCCCTAATAGGCTCAAAATCGCGTCATATGTTGGAGAGGGTTAAGTGGGCAGCCCTTGTTTCCTCTAGGTTGGGTGGCAAAGAACTCCAGGCATATGATGCGTTACCCTTGGAGTCTTGCATCGATTATGAGGTATTAAAGGAAGGTGTTCTGCGGGCGTACGAGTTACAACCAGAGACATATAGGTTGAAGTTTCGGGGTGTTACGAAGGGTCGTGAGTGCACTTTTCTAGAACATGCCCGGGAACTGTCTGATGCTTTGAGAAATTGGCTGAGGTCAGAGAAGGTGACGACATTCGAAGAGCTTGAGCAGTTAGTCCTTCTAGAGCAAATTTTTAAATGCACAGGCGGCGACCTGACTTTGAACCTCAGAGAGAAACGTCCTAAAACTCTACAAGAGGCAGCTGAGTTGGCTGACCTGAGATTATCGCTGATTCGTGGGTGCGGGTATGCACAACGGACCGATGCAGTTAACAAGGGGCGCAACACTCCCCCCCCCCCCCCCCCCCCCCCCCCCCCCCCGAGTCAGTGATGCAACATTTAATAACAAAAGCAAGAGCAATGATACTAATATTGATCACAAACCAAAAACCGTCCCGTTTAAGAAAGGTCAGGGCCCTTCCCCACCTCAGGGGAAGTCCAAGGGTGAAGTAGAGTGTTTTAAGTGTCATAAAAAGGGGCATTTTGCACGTTCCTGCCCTAGTAACCAATCTACAGCAGTCGTGTCTTTGGCTAGCAACATTGGGGTGTCTCTGAGGTCTTCTGCATTTACCCGGGGTGATGTGTCAGATGCGGGGGCACAGCCAGTGAAGGAGTGTCCGGAATGCTCGAAACCTGTCCGCGATGCTTTTTGAGACCATAGAGGGCGTGGCTGCATGAGTTGGGCTGGTTGCAAGCATGGGTTGGAGTTGTTGCGTGATACAGGTGCATCCCAGACTTTGATGAAAAACTTTACAGGCCAACCTATAAACGCGGCACGGGTAGTTGTGGTGCAGGGTATTCATGCTACACGGTCATACCCGTTGGTTCGAGTGGAGCTGGAGGTTGATGGTGTGACACGAGAGATAGATGTTGGAATCGTAGAGAAACTGCCAGTAGAGGGCATCGACCTTCTTCTCGGCAACGACTTTGCGGTGCCTACTTCTGAGGTTCCACCCTTAGTCGTTGCCGAGAGGGCGGCCGACGTGAGTAGGGAGGGGCAGGAGTTGGTCGAGAGGTGTCAATTACAGCAGATGGCGTGTGTTGTCACCCGATCTCGTGCATCTAAGGTGTCACAGCCTATTCCTCAGTCTCTAGACCAGCGGAGGAACGGTCGGAAGGAGAAAGCTAAAGTTGGGAGAAGATTTGTTGAGTTTTGATCCAGCGGCTCTTCTTGGCGACTCAGTATTAGCACCGATGTTAGGGTCCGGAGTGGCCCCAGAACCTGTCACACTTGGTGAGGAGGTAGGGCGTGAGAAAACTCCGAGACAGCACCGTTACACACGCAAGCAAGATAGGATCGAACAGTCCAGTACCGGGGGAGGCCATAAGTTGCTCCGGGAGCACCTCGATAAATTGGCTCCTTCGGATATCTGTCGGCTGCAGCTAGGTGATCTTGAGCTTCAGAAGTTTACTAATGGTGCAATCGAACTTGAGGAGGACGGGGATGCAAAGCCGGGGGACTTATTTCGTACGGAGGATATCTTGTACAGGCGTTTTCTAGATCCCAGACGGAGTTGGGAGGGTGGGTCGAGAGTGGTTGACCAGTTGGTAGTGCCTAGTGTGTGCTGTGATAGCCTACTGAGGTTGGCGCATGATGTACCGTTGGCAGGGCATTTGGGTGTACTTCAGACGGTAGCAGCATTGGCGAAATTGTTTTGGTGGCCAGGTATGAAGGCACATGTGGTGTCATTGGTGGCAATGTGCAGTACCTGCCAGACAGTAGGTAAACCAAACCAGTGTATTCCCAAGGCTCCGTTACACCCTATTCCTGTAATCGGGCCACCATTCAGTAAGGTTATAATCGACATGGTTGGCCCTCCAACCCCTACTAGTGCAGGCAACAAGTACCTCCTCACAATCATGGATGTTGCCACTCGTTATCCGGATGCATATCTCATGCGAAATGGTACTGCTAAGACTGTTTTTCATAACTTGCTATTGTACTGTTCTAGGTACGGGTACCCGCAGGAATTGCAGTCAGACCAAGGGTCCAACTTTACTTCTAACCTTTTCAAATAGACCATGCAGCAGCTCGGTATCAGTACAGTTGTCTCTTCAGCCTATCACCCAGAGAGTCAAGGGGTGTTGGAGAGGTGGCACTCGACTCTGAAGAGCATGCTGCGTTGTAAATGGCAAGGATTGGGATCTTGGGTTGCCCTATGTATTATTCGCTGCTCGGGAGGTACCTGGTGAAAGCCTAGGGTTCAGTCCCAATGAGTTAGTTTTTGGACATCAGGTCAGAGGCCCCCTCAACATGGTTAGAGAAATCTGGGAGGGTACAGCAAAACCATGTTCCATGTTAAAGTATGTCCTCGAGAGCAGAGAGAGAATGCTGACAAGCCTTGAGTTGGCAGGTAGGAATTTGGTAGGGTCGCAAGCACTTATGAAGGACAGGTACGATGAGAAGACGAAACTCCGGGAGTTTAAGGTGGGGCAAAAGGTGTTGATTCTGTTACCTCTGCCAGGTCATCCGTTGTCTGCCAAGTACGCTGGTCCTTATAAGGTGGTAAAAAAGATCTCTGACCTAGACTATCTTGTGGCTACTCCAGATAGGCGTAAAAAGAACCAGCTGTGCCATGTGAATCTGGTGAAAGAGTTTGTGAGGCGCCCCCCTGAGCCTCTCGCTGTCCCTGTGTTGACCTGCAGCGGTCATAGAGGAGAAGGAGTGAGGGACGGTGAAGCCCAGGTGGAAGATAACTGAGAGTGTCATGTCTCTGCTGACCAGTGGGCGGCGAACTCCAGACAGGTGGCTGACGATGCTCTAGTGCACCTGCCTGAGCAACAGCGTGCAGCCGTGCAGCGCCTGTTTGCTTCATACCCCACTGTGTTTGCAGAGCATCCAGGCCTCACAACTCGAGTGGTGCATGACGTGGACGTGGGAGATCACCCCCCCTTTAAATCAGTACCCTACAGAATTCCACCCATTAAACTCCCAGTCCTCAGAGCGGAGTTAGAGTATATGTTAGAACAGGGGTTGATTGAAAGGGGTCAGTTAGGTGGACATCTCCTGTCACTCTGCAGCCCAAGCCTGACGGGAAGGTTCGCTTCTGCATTGACTTTCGGAGATTGAACGAGTTGACTCCCACCAATGCTTATCCCCTTCCCCGTGTTGACGATAGTGTAGACAAGATTGGTAAGGCACAGTTTCTAACTAAGGTAGACCTAGTGAAAGGCTACTGGCAGGTGCCCTTGTCTGAGCGGGCGAAGGGGGTATGCGGGTTTGTGGTTGATGGGAACACCTACCGTTGCAATGTGATGCCGTATGGCCTTAAAAATGCCCCAGCAACCTTCCAGAGTCTTATGAATGAGCTAGTAGCTGACATCCCTAACTGCACTGTCTACCTAGATGATGTTATAATCTACGATGACAACTTTGAGAGTCACTGTGAGCACACAGAAGCCTTGTTTCGGAAGCTCAGTGAGGCTTACGGCCAGCTTGGTGGTCAATCTTGGCAAGTGCGACTTTGTCCGGGCAACTGTGCAGTATCTTGGGTTTGTGGTCGGGTTAGGCCAGGTGTGCCCCCCCAAAACAAGATACAGGCTATTAACCAGTTCCCCAGGCCGTCCACCAACCGGCAGATCATGAGATTTTTGGGCATGATCGGTTACTATCGCCGTTTCATTCGGGGTTATTCTACTGTGTTAGCTCTTCTGACAGATTTACTAGCAAAAGAGAAAAAGTTTAAGTGGGCTCCTGAGTGTGAAAGGGCTTTTTCGCTGGTCAAGCACCTACTATGCACTCACCCTATCCTCAGGGCCCCTGACTTTGAAAGACCATTCCAGCTGGCAACAGATGCCAGCGGTGTAGGGGCTGGTGCCGTCTTAATGCAAACAGACGAGGAAGGTTTGGAGCATCCAGTCAGTTTCTTTTCCAAGAAGTTTAATTCCGCTCAGAAAAACTACTCTGTGGTGGAGAAAGACCTGCTGGCAATAGTGTTGGCGCTCAGGCACTTTGAAGTATATGTTCCTGCCTACGGGCCAGTCGTGGTGATTTACACCGACCACCACCCTCTTAAATTTCTGAACCAATTCCACAACCGGAATATGAGGCTGACACGTTGGTCACTCATGTTGCAAGAATACAATCTTGACATTCGCCATATTGCCGGTTGTGAGAATGTGATTGCAGACTGTTTGTCGAGGGTGGAGGATCCGGCATAGATCACCACAGGTGTGTGGGTTTAAGTGGAGAAAAACCAGGCATGCCCCTGTAGAGCAGCCGTCAAAAACAACATTAAAATTAAATAAAAAAATAACATAAAAACTCTTTCTTTTTTATAGTTAATTGTAAGTTGCCAATGTTATAGCTAAAGTCCTAAGTTGAACCTGTCTTTCACTTAGTAGGCTGGGCTCTGTGAAGCTCGCTCAGGGAGCATAGCAGGCTAAAATTATACTATTGTGTTTGGGAGGGGTTATAAGATTTTCTTTATACTAATCTATCCATCTATCTATTGCCTGACGCCGTGATCCCCGAAGGTGTGGCCACGAACGAACCGCCCCCATGCACCTCTGTCCCCAGTCAGTCGACGCCCCTCCCCCCAACCAGCACCACCTTCGTTCATGTACTTCCTCACTCCATCCTTCCACCTCATATTTGGTCTACCTCTCCCCCTCTGTCCCTCCACCTCGCTCTCATACACCCTCTTAGTCATTCTCTCGCTTTCCATACGTTCCATATGGCCGTACCATCTCAAGTTGTTCCTTTTCACACTTTCCAGCACATCTACCTCCACACCACACCTCCTTCTTACTTCCTCATTAGTCTGTCTATCCCTCCATGTAACTCCGCACGCACTCCTTAAGTAATTCATTTCCACTGCTCTCACTCTTGGTCTGAGTCTCTCAACCAACGTCCATGCTTCGCTTCCGTAAGTCAGTGTCGGGATTACCACACTGTCATGCAAGGACTTCTTCACTTCCATACTGACCACCCTATTTCTTGTTACTGCTTTTAGCGTTCCTACAACCCTCTTCCCCTGTTGTACCCTCTCCCGCACCTCTTCATCCATAGTCCCATCTTTACTCAACACACTGCCCAGATACTTAAAAAGAGTTGACGATCTCCATAGCCTGACCGTTCAGCTTCACCTCACACTCTGTGACTTCACCCCTTTCGAAGACCATAACCTTGCTATACTAATATGTTGTTTATATTATATATATTATACTAATATGTTGTTTTATTTAAGATTGAGCTTTGCATTTCATTTCTGGTGGAGTGGCTAGGTGTGGCGGGTCTTGTCGGCATTCTGCCTTGTCAGATATGGTGCTCGCCTAATGTTGAGCGTCCCATATCTTGGGCGGGGTGTGACGTTAACCAGCGTTGGCAGAATCGCCCCTCGTTGTCCACTAGCGCTCGCCAGGGACATCGAAATGGGCTACTGTTATCAGAGAATGTTGTTCTTTCTTTCCTAGTAATCGCATTGTCACAGACAGTCCAGTGGTGGTCTTTGTTTTCGTCTGTGACAACGGGTATCTGCCTGCATCGCAGGCAGTCCTAGGGACGCCTGCTGCCTTGTGACGTCTCGGCCCGTGATTGGCCGACCATCGCGCCCTTGCGGGCTCCTGTGTAACTAACCTCCTCCATGAGGGTTCCCAGGAGCTGTCCTCGTCAGGACAGGCTTGGTGCGAGTGCTTCTAACATCCCATTGCATACTCTCTCCCGATCACCACCTTTACCACTGTTTCTCTCACTCGATTCTCTCTTTCCATACTCTAATCTTTATTAACTGCACAACATTCCCCTTGGGTTCTGCATACGGTTTCCATAGCCGGCCCATTGTATTGCATGCGCCGTCCTCAGAGATATTTACATGTACTTAGAATAGGTTTGAGGGTTCTTAGTTAGTATAGGTTAAGAACTTTGTGTGTCTCCATTATTGATTTAGTGTTTCTGCTCTTTTATTTAATGCTAGACTGGGATAAGGCAACTGTAGTCGTTGTCTCCGATGTGTGTACGGTTTGCTTATACCTACACGACTTCGACCGGTCCTGTGGTAGCCTGGGTTGTCTTTTCGGCTGCGTCCTTTGCGAGTGCAGCATTGTGTTGACTGAGGGTTTTGGCCTGTACCAGTTCCACACTTTGCTGCCTCTTTGCTTGTCTTTAGAGGGTCGCCAGGATAGAACCAGATACTTGTGATCTGGATCTATCAAGAGAGCACCCTAGTCAATTAACGTAACTTAAAGGATGCAGTCTTAAGGACATCGCTAGGCTACGAGCCTGTCTTGCTCAACCCCAGTTCCTTACCTAGAGTATCCCTGCTAGACATTATTAATCGAGTAGATACTTGTTAGTATTTAATATAAGCTCTTTGATATGTACGCATTATTATTCACAGGATTTATTAGTCTAGGTTGTTGCTGAGCCGCACAACCATAGCAGACTGTTTCGTTGATGAGGAAGTACTTCTTTTAGTGTCGAGCATTGCTACCGTTGCGCATTTATAGTATTCTCGTGTCAGTTAACAGATGTCCGATCTTTTAGTGTATTTGATTTATACGTGTGGTGTCCTGCCTCCTGCCTTTATATAGTTTAAGATAGGAGCATCTTATGAGCATCAGACTTTCTTCAGAAGTTTCCAGGTCTATGCTGTAGGACTATACTTCACTTTCTTTCAGATAGGAGTGAAGGGTTTATTGTTGTTTAGAGTAACTATATTGAAGCATCTTTATATTGTATTAAATCTTGCAGTGATTTAATTGATCTTTCCATAGATTCCTTTTTATGCATTTTAACGTAACTTGCATCTCGTTTGTTATCAGGCTATACCAGTGAGGGTTAGCCTGAAGTAGAGTACATTTATGCCCAGTTAAAGATACCCTGCTATCGCAGATTAACTCTGGAGGGTATAGGTGTTTTTGTTCGCCGGCATATAAGTTCGAGGGTTTGGATCTAGCGTACCGTTGTTGCATAGTGCCCTATTACTGTCCAATCATTAAGTGCCCTTGTTTTATTCGTAGTCCCGGTTGTAACAATACAGTGTTTATATTCATAGACAAAGTAAAGTGGGGTGGTATTATATGTAAGGTTGTCCTTTGCTATGGCTCTCATTTGGAGGCTGTTGTTGGTGGGTTACCTAAGATAGTGTTTTCAAGGGTCTACACAATATTATTCAGGGTACCACACTGCACCATTAACAGGTGTACACCTTCTGCAAGACACCAACATAACCATAACCCCTGTCCAACGGGGAAGTTTGTAACTTCTACTACCTGGCAGATGGGCATATTTATCCTAAACGAGCTTCATTCCATGCTCTTTTTCATGCATAAACAAGAGCCAGAGCATAATACAATTATATATCCGTGAAAGGGCGATAATAGGGCTTCCCAATGACACCTGAATCATCCTTGTACGACCACGGTTTATCCTGTAGCAATCACGCAACACGAGGGAAAAAAAACATAAAATACGGTAATTTCCCGAGTTTTTGCTGGTCTCGCGAGGCCGTGGGTGTGGAATGGTGTGGAGGTACTGTCAGTTGCGGCACTGGGTCCGTGCCGAGCGGTCAGAGCTCGCCTATCGTCCTTCCAACGCGTGGACTCTCTCTCAGAGCCGATAATGTGCTCAAAATCCCGCCCAATTAATGTCGGGCCCCGCAGGGGTGGCCATGATTCTCTCACTCGACATATGTCGGGCCCCGCGGCTTGAGTGTTAATAGGTGGGTCATCTAATTCATATTATTCATATCATCACCAACCCACCAATTAACTTACAAATAAACCTAATTAATAAAATGAATGAAACTAATGAATACATGTGGTACTCCAAGGATTCGAACCTAGGATACTCACACCGAATTTCAGCGCACTAACCATTACGTTACCAAGACAGGAACCAGCTGCTAACCCACTAATTCTGTCAATACAGTGATATATGTCTACTGAAGTTTTTTTTCTCGAATATATATTATCAGGTCTTGCAAGATATGGACTTATTAAGTTCGTGAGTTGTCCTTGACCAGTCCTCGCCCTAAAGGGATGCTGAATCTAATTCGTGTCTAGGAAGGGGAGTCATGAAAAATGGCCACGGACCCTAACACATCTACCGGTATATACTGTATATAGGCTGTGTGTGAGGGTGACCCAATGATGGAAAAATTAATTTATAAAGAGGAGGGCGAGAGGTACACCATTTTAGTTAATGCAATGCCTTTGTGTGTGTGTGTGTGTGTGTGTGTGTGTGTGTGTGTGTGTGTGTGTGTGTGTGTGTGTGTAAGACAAATATTTATATGTGAGATAAAGAAAGGGAGGTCATCATTTTCACCTCATGGCCGAGTGATTATGGTGCCCAACTCTCCCAAATATACCTGGAGAGAGTTGGCTCGAATCCTGGTCAGGGTACCATTATTTATAAAGTGTGTTGGGAAAACGGTAGCAAACCACTCACTCCCGAACACTAACCCAACAAAACAACCAATCGCGTCTGCCATCGTCCAGCCCACCACCACACCGCCACTGTCTCGTTAATTGGTGGCTCTAATTGAGTTCTGACTGGAAGGGGTCGTTAACTATGTGGCTGCTATATATGGAACCACCACCCGGGGAAATGTCTGGAAACCTTGGTGTGTCATAAAGGGGAATACTAAAATAGATGGTTGGAAATTAAATGACACTTAATGGGACAAAACTTAAGAGGTGGAGTTGAAATAACTTTTAAAAGTTGACAGAATGAATATAAACACCATATTAGGAGGAGCACTTTATTGACAACATTTCGCAGATAGCTTCTTCAGGTCATTGAAGAAGCTATCTAGAAAACGATGTCAAGAAAGTGTTCCTCCTCATATGGTGTATATATTATGAGGCGGTGTAAAGATGATATTCTTAAGTTATTATCATAGCCTTGATGAATAGAATAACTAGAACTAAATAGCTATATTTGAATACACTGATAATTATGTCCTCTTTCATAAATCAACACTCAAATTCTTATCACATACTCAGAATGAGGTGCACAACGCTTTGACCAATGTTTTAATGGGAGGTTTTTAGTTTACTCCATAGACCTCCATCTATCTTAAATAAAACAAAAAAATTGACTCCTCATCGTGATAAATTCGCACATTTTTTCGGTATAACACATTTTTATACCGACAAAATTGCGGGACATTTAATGTCCCAGCTGAAGGCCGGTTCTTCCTAAATTACAGGCTCGCTATGGCTCACCAGGAAAAATTGACCCCCAAATGGCACGAAAAGTATTGAAATTGACTGAAATGGGGTGAAAGGCCTCAAAATTACCAACATAATGGGACAATTGTCTCAAAATATCAAACTAAGTGGGCTAAACATGAGATGGGGTCCGGCGAAAACACCCCCTTAATGTGAAAATCTCCTCTTAAATTGTTGTTGAGAGTTTGAGTGGGAATTTATTATAGATTATCTCTCAAACTCTCAAGACTAAGACTAACTGGCTGGTATGTGTTGTTGCATAAATGTAATTTGTTTAAGGTCAATTATTGTGACTGTATTCTAAAATTTGACATCAATAATTTTAATCGAGCATTTTTGTTTTTAACTTGACGTTTCTTGTATAATCTCTGCTAACTTTGTGTCTGTATGTATTATTTGTTTATATGTTTATATTATTAGTATTATTGATTTATTAATTACATTTTTTTTTAAAGAGTACTCTTTTTTGTTTTAATCTGTTGTTGCTTCTTCATATTTTGCAATTATTTTATTATTGTTCTGTATTATATTATATCTATTCATTTGTCGATAGTATCAATTGCTTGCTTTTCCGATTTCCTTAGTTTATTGGTATGATAAATGTAGGTTATTTGTAGGGTAGTAATTGGTAGGGGTCACTTGAGGCATGCTATGCTTACAGGGTACCTACCCGACAGCACTATCGTTAGTGAGTGCTGTATGTTTTTTGTACTATTACAGATATCTTGTCAAATTGCAAATTACCCTTATTATAAAATTTGATGCAACATTGTAGTTTCTTTATCCATTCAGAATTTAGTAAAATTTACCAGAACGTCCCGTACTTCCCAAACTTACTAATTCCTTGAACGCCAAGATAGTGTATTGTTATATGTGCAATTAGTTTGCTTCGGAAACAGATTACCTTGCTCATGTAGTGATCTACACCCTATGTGTACGTGGTTTGTGTTCTTTTATTTCAAATGTTATTTTATTTAGCGTTATTTCCACATAGCGATTTTGATTAGTTCCTTTACATTAAATTTATCTTATGTCGTCCCAGTTTTGGTTTGTTTATTTTGCAAGTTTTACATTATAGTTGTTAACTAAGAGGCTGCCATATAATTTTGGAACTATCAATGAGAACCGCGTGATGACTATACCGTATTCCAAGTAAGTAGGCCAAAACTCTTGAACATTATCCTCTATAACTCGCATACGACTAGAGTAATCAAGCTAATATGTCTAGCAATTGGGAAGGGTCAGCTGGGAAATAGGTGTGGACATTTACAGCCCATTTTCCCTAACCCTTTTTGAGTTACAGAGATTAAGGGTTACAATTGCTGGCCTACTTACTTGGAACAAGATATAGAATTGATAATAAAGTAATATTATAATAAAATGGTTTATTGGTAGAGTAAGTTACATTTAAATGAACTAGACAAAGAGGTTAAGCCATATTCATAAAGGGGGTAGGACGTATCGATTTAAAGATTGATTATTATTATTATTATTATTATTATTATTATTTTCTTCCCTGTACCTCTATCAAGCTTAAAAATCACACCATGATCCCCCTTCGGCCTTCGGGACAAATTGGTCCTTTTCATCTTATTCTGGCCACTATTTGACGATTATATTCAGCTAAAAAGACCTACAGTAATTACCAGGCATCGACCTGTCCCACCTACCCCTTTTTAATACCAAAAGATCCTTCTAG
Source organism: Paralithodes platypus (assembly GCA_032716605.1). Lineage (NCBI taxonomy): Eukaryota > Metazoa > Arthropoda > Malacostraca > Decapoda > Lithodidae > Paralithodes > Paralithodes platypus. Next base: position 9,218,678 of record CM064524.1, read on the forward strand.
AACTGCACAAAATCGTCTAAATATATCAAGAACATTTTTAGAAAGACGTCGCCGGTACAGTGGGGGTTAAATGCTGATCTCACTATGCCCTACGTACAGTCGTCGGGATGAACTCGTTTATTTTTCCCTGATCACCAATTGATCACTTGCGAGTTTCGTTCTATAAGGTAGTTGGAGCTGTAGACATCGATATATAGCAATATTACCAGCAAAATTCCGGTCCTACCACGTGTTATTGTATTTCTGTTAAATATCGATGTTAATGGCTCCAACTTCTTTATAGCCGGAAACTCGCAAGTGGTCAATTACGTGTATTCTGAACATAATGAAGAAATTCAATGTATCATAGGCAGAGTTATAAAGCAAGAGCTTGACTAAAATGGAATGAACGAGAGATTGATAGATATATACAAAAGAGATAGAGCTACATAGATACACAGACCACACAGACCTCAAGGTCCTTACTAGGCAGTCTGGCCTTACAAACTGTATATATATATATATATATATATATATATATATATATATATATACACACATACACACACATTACACATACATACATACACACATACATACATATATATATATACAGTATATATATACATACTGTACAGTGCACACACATACACATACATAATTTTTTTTTTTTTTTTCATATCACCCCAGCCCTCTGCAGATAGAGGTCAAGCCTTCCCTTGAAAGGGTTTATTGTGTCGCTCTCCACCACTCTCGCTGGTAGTTTATTCCACTCTGTCGCCACACTGTAGGTGAAGAAACTCTTTATGACATCTAGGTTTGCCTTTTGGGTTTTTAATTTCATTCCATTTCCGCGAGTTTGATTAGTATTGTTTAATGTGAATAGTGCATTTACATCGACTTTGTCGAAACCTTTTAGTATCTTAAAGCACTCAATAAGCTGACCCCTCAACCTCCTCTTTTTTAATGAGAACAGGTTCAATCGTTTAAGTCTTTCTTCATATGGTTTATTTCTTAATGAGGGTATCATCTTCGTCGCTCTACGCTGTACTGACTCGAGTCTTACAATGTCCTTGATCAGATAAGGTGACCAGAACTGCACACCATATTCAAGGTGGGGCCTCACCATACTTTTGAACAGTGGCACTATTACGTTTTCATGTTTATATGTACATTTTCGTTTAATAAAGCCCAATGCTATGTTTGCCTTATTTGCAGCTGCTATACATTGGTCGGAAGTTTTTAGGTTTTCAGATATTAGTACCCTTTATTAGTAGTCTTTTACTACCGTTGCGGTTTTTATTTGTTTGCCATTCATTTCGTATTTGTATTTCATATTTCTGCTACCAACCTGCAGCACCTGACATTTATCGACATTGAAGGGCATCTACCATTTTTTCGACCACTCTGATATCTTGTTTAAATCAGATTGCAACGCATTTCTATCATCTTCGTTCAGGACTGTATCCTATTTTTGTATCGTCGGCGAATTTGGAAATGGTGTTGTTTACCCCTACATCAATATCGTTAATGTAAATGAGAAACAGGACAGGTCCAAGGACTGAACCCTGTGGAACTCCACTAGTGACAGGCTCCCACTCCGATTCCACTCCATTTATCACCACTCTCTGTCTTCTGTCTGTAAGCCAATTTTTTATCCAAGAATGAATTTCACCTTTGATACCTATCCTCTCCAGTTTAGCCAATAGTTTTCGGTGAGGCACCTTGTCGAAAGCTTTTTGAAAGTCCAAGAAGATTATATCTAGTGATTTCGTCATGTCGTTATATGTGAATAGTTTGTTATAAAATTCAATCAAATTTGTTAGGCATGACTTATTTGTTCTAAAGCCGTGTTGACTATTTTTGATTAGGTTGTTTGATTCGAGGTAATCTACTATCTTATCTCTAAGGATTTTTTCCATGATTTTTCCTACAATTGAAGTTAGACTAATTGGTCTGTAATTACTCGCTTTGGCCTTGCTACCCTTCTTGTATATCGGCGTAATGTTCGCATCTTTCCAATCACTCGGTACAATCCCCTGTAGTAATGATAAGTTAAATAGTTGTGTCAGGGGTTTTGCTATTTCGTCCTTAACATTCTTAATTATTTTCGGGTGGAGCATGTCGGGTCCCGGGGTCTTATTTACATTTAAATTACTCAATTTGCTTTGTACTTCGCTAACACTGATGGTGAAATCTCCTATCACATGAGTTGAGGTGTTATTTTCAAGGGTATGATCGATAATTTCTTCTGTGAAAAACTGAGCCAAAATATTTGTTGAGCAGATTTGCCGTGTTTGTGTCACCTGTTATTGTCTGGCCATCTACTATTAGCGGTCCGATTCCGCTTTTGATCTGTTTATTTTTATTTACGTAACTGTAGAATTTTTGGGGGTTTGTGGCACTTTCTCTGGCAATAGTCATTTCGTAATTTTGTTTGTTCGCCCTAATTATTTTTTTCACTTCCCTTCTACTATTTTTGTACAAGTTTTTAATTACTTCAGTGTTTGTGTTATTTTTTACAAGTTTGTGGAGTTGATTCCTTTTCATTATTGCCTTACCAATGTCTCTACTGTACCAAGGGGGCATACTTGATTTCGTATTACGTTTTTGTTTCATGGGTACAAATTGTTTATGCGCTTCTGTAATTGTAGACTTAAAATGTCCCCATAGTTCATTTACTTCGTTTATATTTATGAGGTTTGAGTGTATGTTTGATAGCGATTCCTTAAGTCCGTCATAATTTGCGTTTTTGAAGTCCGAAACCATTCCTGTTGTTTTTACTGAGGAATATTTGCTTATAACGTTGATTCTTAAGATTTTATGATCGGACGTTGCCAGATGTTCACCTACATCCAGGTTTGATAATAGATTTTCTTGGGTAGTGATTACGAGGTCTAATATATTCCTGTCTCGCGTCGGCTGTTTAACGTGTTGAGTCAAAAATTGTCCTGGATGAAGCTTGTCATTAGGCGTGACTCAGCATTTTTTCCGGTCAGGGTATTCCAGTCAATTAGGGGGAGGTTATAGTCACCTAGTAAAACTGTTTCGTCGGAATTAAGGGTTTTCTCTAGTATTTCATAAAAAATTGTATCTTCGGCAACAGTTAGTCTCGGTGGTCGGTACGCTGTAGTGATATTTAAGTTCATGTTTTTTGTATTTATTTTGATGCACACTATTTCTGCATTACTTTCGGGGAGAGTCACCTCAACTGGGTTTAAGTAGGTTGCAACGTACATTGCAACCCCCCCTCTTTGTTTTCCATTGTTACGGTCTTTGTGAACAAATTTATATGGCTCTATGTGATATTCATGAAGTAGATCTTTATTTTTAAGGTTCAGATGTGTTTCCGTTATACAAATAACGTCAACTTTCTCATTTAATAACAGACATTTGAGTTTGTCTATTTTGTTTCTTATTGAGCAGGCATTTATGGATATTATTTTTATATCATTTCTCTCAGCATGCGCTGGATTTGTTTTTCTTATTGGTGGGGATGGGTTTGGGGTTGTGACTTGAAGCCGCGGCGGGTTGTCAAATTCATTCAGTTGGTTGGGTTGGCTTGGATGGGGTTGGGTGGGGTTGTTTAGTTTGTTTTGTTGTACAGGTAGGTAAATTTTCGCAACTTGTGGGCCATTGGGATTGACGGTTTCGTTTAAATGGTTGTGATGGACTTGGAAGGGTTGGGCGGGGTTATTTATTTCTCTTAACTGTGCGGGTGGGATTGTGGGAGGGCTTTTCCGGGGGTAGCGATGTCAATACTCAGAGGAGTCTATTAGCATAGTTATCTCTCGGTCCTGACTGGCGTTGTTTTCATGGGCAATGTAGGTTGCTTGATTTAGGGTGTCACTCATGTGCTGAACGCCTTTTTCTGATAAATGAATGCCATCTCCGCTGTACAGGGACGAGTTCCCTACAAAGGTGGTCCAATTGTCCACATACAGTACCTTCTCTTGTTCGCACATGACCTTGACTGCGTTGTTAATTTCTATGGCTCTATTTTGTCCGTATGAGCTTGTTTTAATCCGGGGTATGACGCCGCTTACCACACATTTCGTGGTCTTCCTTTTCATGACTTTAATTAGGTTCTCGAAATCTTTTTCTATGGTCTTAATTGGGGCCTTACCTCCGTCAAAGCAGTCATTTGAGCCAACATTGACGACTACACAGGTGCCCTCTGGTATGGCGGAGTTAGTTATGTCTTTCAAGATATGTTCGACTTTACCGCTTGGAATGACCTTTACTGACCTTTTTCCTCTGTTCTTGGTGGCAAAGGCAGCTCCTTGACCTCGCATGAGACTGTCACCATAGACTAGGGTGAGTTTCTCCTTCCCGCTGACTCAGTGATTTGATGGTTTCGTTGTTTTCCTGTCAGGAATTTTCTTGCCTTTCGAGCTTGCTTTCACGTGGTCAGTTACCTCGTGTGCAAATCTGTTTTTGATAGGGTTACCTGGTGTCGCTTTCCCATTCCCATTCACGTGGTCAGTTACCTCGTGTTCATTGTTTTCGGCGAGAACAGCAAATCTGTTTTTGATAGGGATACCTGGTGTCGCTTTCCCATTCCCTTGGGATTTGTTCTTGTTACGCCTGTTGACTACTGTATGATATAGATCATTGGATGGGTTTTCTTTTTGAAGATTTTTAACAACGTCGACTTGCTTACTCTCTATGTCCTTTACTCGCTCTTTTAGTAAGAAATTTTGATGCGAAAGTACACCTACAGTCTCCTTTAGTGTGAGATTATCTCGCTTCAGTTCGTCAGCCTGTGCCTTGTGTGCTTCTAATGTGCACTCCAAGAGCAAAAAGTTTTCACCAGTTAAACACATAAAACACTTGGCATTTGGATACCCATGATGCGGATACCATTCCTTGTAGTAGTTCTTGTTACAGGAGGGGCATTTAATTCTGATCGGTGCCATGATTTGGGGTTAGTGAGGGAGAATTTGCAAAAACGAAAGGTACAAAATGTTGGAGTGGTCACTTCCCTTAACCCGTCCAGCCCCAGCGACGCGTCTGGCGCGTCGGCGATGTATGTAATGCACAGCCCCAGCGACACGTCTGACGAGTTACCCTAATTGCTCCAACCGTAACCTCAGGTGTAGCCACTCGAGAGGGCTCAGATTTGTATGGGAACTGTGTACGTATCCCACGCAACCGTGCCGATGGTTGAAAACTCTCAAAGTCCACGTGCGTGCGCGTGAGCGCACAATAACCAGTTTTTTTGGGGTAATTGCCTTAAATTTTTTACTCTTGTAAAATACGTTTTCAGGGCTCTGTAGGACCATTCTTTAAGCTTTTTGAGTGGTTTTTCGTGGTTTTTCCTTCATTCCTAACCCATTCGCTATTGTTTCTGGAATAAAACCATTTTTTGAAAACCGGCCGGGTTCTGGTGAACAAACAATACAAAACTAGCCGGGGCTCCACGGGTTAAAAGTTGTTCCGATGTTGATGATGCAGGTTGCAAGGTGTTGGTGAGGGTAGTTTCTGTTATGTCGGCACTTTAAAAATAAATTTGGGACGGGTTTTGGGGGTGGGGGGGATGGTCCTAGGGCCCTTATTTTATACCCCTATTTCCCCTCATAAACCGGGGTTTGAAGGGGGGGGGTGGCGGTGATACTTGTTGACACTTGGCGGCAGCTCCGGAGCGGTGCAGCCCGGGGGGGGGAGGGGGGGGGGGGGACGAACTAGGGATGAGAGAAGAAAGAAAGAGAGTGGGGGGGGAGGGGAAATGAATTGGGATGAGAGGAAAAGAGAAAGAGAGAGAGAGAGAGAGGGGGGGGGTGAGAGTGAATGAGAATGAGAGAGAACGAAAGGGAGAGAGAGATGGAGGGAGAGAGAGAGAGAGAGAGATATATGAGGGAGAGAGAGAGATATGAGAGGGAGAGAGAGGGAACGAAAGGGAGAGAGAGAGAGAGAGATATGAGCGAGAGAGAGAGAGAGAGAGAGAGAGAAGGGCGGGGGTGATAGTGAGAAAATGGAAGTGAGAGAGAGAACGAAAGGGAGAGAGAGAGAGAGAGAGAGAGAATTAGTTTATTGAGGGGCTGTATTCACCCTGGTGGGGCACTCCTCGTAAAACGGAGGTCATTGGAGGGGAGAGAGGCGGTGCCTTTAGTGGGGGGGGGGGGGGGGGGGGAGTTGGGAGGAGAGAGAGAGAGAGAATTAGTTTATTGGGGGGCTGTATTCACCCGGGTGGGGCACTCCTCGTAAAGTGGAGGTCGTTGGAAGGGAGAGTTGGGAGGGGGTGGGGGGGGGGGGGGGGGGGGGGGGGGGGGGGGTTGGGGGGGGGGGGAGTTGGGAGGAGAGAGAGAGAGAGATGAGAGTGATAAGAGTGAGAGGGAGTTATTGAAAATTAGGAATTACAATGGATAGGCAGCTGGGAGTTGGTGTGGGACAAATCAAAGGAGGTATTTAGACAAGGAGGAGATATTTAAGCTTATAGAGAGGGATTTTTCTATAGCTTGAGTGTGGCAGACCAAGATTTTTGCAAGAAGGATTTAGATAATGGGATGTGGGGACTGTAATTCGGGATGTTCTATATAGTGAGAGTTAGTGAGAGAGACAAATTTGTGTATAAGAGTGATTTATATGTAAAAATAGGTTAGGTAGTTTATAGTAAGAGAGTTATTTAGATGATTTGAAAGAGACCGAAGGGTGTGAGTAGAGAGAGAGGATGGAGGAATGGGGATGATGAGAATTTATAAGGGATATTGGTAATACTAAGTTACAAGATACTGGTGAGGGCAGAGGGGAAAGGCAGCATGCACGGTGGGGTTGGGCAGGGGGCGGCGCTCGGAGCTCGGAAAGACACTTCCTTCTTGTTCGACCGCTACTGACTGACTGGAGAGAGAGAGAGAGAGAGAGAGAGAGAGAGAGAGAGAGAGAGAGCGAGAGAGAAAAAAAAAGGAAGGAGGAGGAGGAGGGAGGACTGGGAGGGAAGGAATGATCGCAAAAAAACTTTCATATGATTAGAGTGATTCATACCGATACATTTACCACTGAAACCTGAAAGGTTCATACTGATTTTAGTACTGTTGAAGCTGTCAACCTAGCCCACGTGAAGTTGTATTTCCTTTTCATCGTTGTAATGGCTCAAGCTCGGTTACGTAACAAGCTTGAGACAACAAGGACCGTCTGTGTCAATTCCACCCTGAGTCTCTCCCATCAATGAACACACAAATTAAACCATTTGAGTTTTTATTATATTTATCTTTTTATAAAAAATAATTAAATACTAATATCACTACATATTAGCACAGAATACAAGAACAAAACATTTGCATAATCATATTCTCTGCTAATCTCTCTGCCTCCAGATAGTTCAGGACGCACTAAGTGTAGCCTAAACAGCCAGTATACCCATACATGCTATGAATTATTGCCACGATTTTGCCCCGTGAGTCGGTCATGTGACTGCATTACGCTAACACAACACCCAGCCTCTTAACAGAGCTATCTACTGTTACGTTACAAGCGGTGTTCAGAACCCATAACGTAACCAAACATTCAACTAAAACCACAAAACAAGGACTTATTACTTAGCCTCACAAAATGTGGTAACTATGACTTATCATTTTCAGTCAAGATAAAGTGGCATGTTAAACTTCCACAAAACTAGCGACTCTTTTCTTAGTCACTAAAACCTTGGTAGGTGAAAACATTTGGCAAGTTCATAAAATATAAGTTGATATCAAAATGCTGTTTCCGTCTGAAACCCCAAAGATATCCCCTGGAATGTTTGAGCCATAAAGTTGAGAATTCAGAGGAGCCAAAATCGGAAATACGAAAGCCTTTGGCTTTGAAACTAGGATAGAGAAAGTAGGAGTATACAGTTGCTTCAAACACCTGAGTTTCACACCCACTAAATATGTCCGCCTTGGCTGGGATCGAACCAGGGTCAAGCAGATTCACACGTGAGCGTGCTTGCCACTCGACCGCTGTGGCTCCAGTGCTGAATGAAATTATCAAGCACTAGCCTTAATAAAATGTATGATTGTAGCCAAAACAGTAAAGGAGAACCATGGTCGGGAGGTTCATGGTCGATGCATGCTATTAACACGGATATTATATGCGATTGTTGTTACAGGAATGAATGGAGGAAGTTTGTTAGGAAGAACATATGAAGATATTTGTAACCTTTTAATTGACAAACCTGGAAGGTTATAATCCCCGAAAATGTGAAGACTGTGTTGTGGAAGTGTATATCACCTGAGGTGAAGTCAATGATATTGAGGCCTGGTGAATGTTGTTCCGAATGTTAGAACACTTGCTTTGGCAGGTATTTATTGTATTCATTTTCTCCCGGTCATCATGTTCCCTTTCTAATGTCCCTTGCTAACCCTCACCATCTATTTAACGGGAATGAAGGGTTGGCTACTGACTGTCTGACTGCCTGTTACACTTTCTGTGGCAGCATTAGAATGACCAGGTGCAGTCTGTTATATACTAATGCCTATACTGTTTCAGCAACCAGGTAGATGTCAATAGTTCCACCTGATTGACTTGTGCGACCGTGATTATTTAAACCTTTAAGAATTAAGAATTACTAAAAGACGAGATTGAAAAAAGTCGCATTAGCCAATCAGCTAGACTTATTGACATCTAGGTGAGCCGTTCTCACCTCAGCGTCGCTGAAACAGAGTATAGTGATCCAGCAGCACACATAGTGGACACCTTAACAATACCCATCAGGGTTTTACAAACTAATGGTCCTCCAGATATTATCTGCCATCACTCACAGTGCACTCGGTTTATGATTACGCATATAGTTATTATTAATTATATAGGGTGACAGGCTCTTATCTAACTTATACATTTTACTGCACATAATATATAATTACCCTTGCATAGATTTAATCATGTAATATTTAACGTTAACACAGTTATATCGGCATTTAAACCCAACACACACACACACACACACACACACACACACACACATACACCTGCCACGTGGATGAGGTTGCGGCTATCCTCTTTATACCGAATTGTGATATAATTATGGTCTCTTCAGGCCTAGCGTGGTTGCTAAATTTCAGTATATCTTAAAATAGTTCATACGCATGTTTTTCTCTTCCAGAAGCCAATAGGTCTAAGTCATAACATGATTAGTTGTTAAAATATCAGTGGATATATCTTTTTCATGAGCTACCCTGGCAACCTGTAACGCGCTGAGTTAGTTGCGAAAGATAATAATTGGTAGATAGTGCGGTCCCTGTGACTCTCCTGCCAAACCACTATTCCTACAGAGAGAGAGAGAGAGAGAGAGAGAGAGAGAGAGAGAGAGAGCCATAACATATACTGGTATGCGCGTGCATGCAGTGAAACTATAGGTTTGATTCCCAAAGGGAAGTAGAGAAAACCTAATATTTAGTAGGGCCCCGTAATCATTTACGACTTCGCCTATTAATAGTAATAGTCTCCATTCAACATTCTGCGTCAGCATTTTGAATAGCCCGCGCGGAAGCATCATGGAGTACTCATCATAAGTGCACGCCTAATTCCCTTATGGAATCGTCATTTTGATTGGGTACCCTACAGAAAAAAACTTCGTAATTTTTTTATTTTTTTTTTATTTAATATCTGTTTGCGGATGATACAGTTCTGATAAGTGATAATGAATGGGAGTTGCTGGGTCTGGTAAATGAGTTTGGAACAGTGTGCGAAAAACGGAATTTGAAGATAAATGCGGGGAAGAGCAAGGTTATGGTCTTCGAAAGGGGTGAAGTCACAGAGTGTGAGGTGAAGCAGAACGGTCAGGCTATGGAGATCGTCAACTCTTTTAACCCACTGAGCACCAGCTAGTTATTAATAAATGTACCACCAGGGACCAGCCGGTTTTGAAAAAAGTTATTTTTTTCCAGAAACAATAGCGAATGGGTTAGGAATGAAGGAAAAACCACGAAAAACCGATCAAAAAGCTCAAAAAATGGTCCTACGGAGACCCCGAAAACGGATTTTACAAGAGTAAAAAATTGAAGGCAATTTCCCCCAAAAAACATGTTTTTTTGCGCGCTCACGCGCACACGGTTGGACTTTGAGAGTTTTCAACCATCGGCATGGGTGCGTGGGATACTTACACAGTTCCCATACAAATCTGAGCCCTCTAGGTGCCATAGGACCAAAGTAATTGGGACCGGAGTAACTCTGACGCAACTGTTGCGCCGCTGGGGTTTAGCGTTACATACATTGCTGACGCAAACGCTGCGTCGCTGGGGCTCAGTGGGTTAAGTATCTGGGCAGTGTGTTGAGTAAAGATGGGACTATGAATGAAGAAGTGCGGGAGAGGGTACAACAGGGGAAGAGGGTTGTAGGAACGCTAAAAGCAGTAACAAGAATTAATAGGGTTGTCAGTATTGAAGTGAAGAAGTCCTTGCATGACAGTGTGGTAATCCCGACACTGACTTACGGAAGCGAAGCATGGATGTTGGTTGAGAGACTCAGACCAAGAGTGAGAGCAGTGGAAATGAATTACTTAAGGAGTGCGTGCGGAGTTACATGGAGGGATAGATAGATTAATGAGGAAGTAAGAAGGTGGTGTGGTGTGGAGGTAGATGTGCTGGAAAGTGTGAAAAGGAACAACTTGAGATGGTTCTGCCATATGGAACGTATGGAAAGCGAGAGAATGACTAAGAGGGTGTACGAGAGTGAGGCGGAGGGACAGAGAGGGAGAGGTAGACCGAATGAGAGGTGGAAGGATGAAGTGAGGAAGTACATGAACGAAGGCGGTGCTGGTTGGGGGGAGGGGCGTCGACTGACTGGGGACAGAGGTGCATGGGGGCGGTTCGTTCGTGGCCACCCCTTCGGGGATCACGGCGCGTCAGGCAATAGATAGATAGATAGATAGAATATCTGTTATGATATGACTTACCATATACGTGGATTTTGTATGCTTTGCTTTGCTTCCCTGACACCAGGACCCCTAGCGGCCATCTTCGTTCTTCACTGATATATCAAGAATAAACTTATAGAAATCAACGAATGGGAAGTGGGATGGTTGGGAGGGCCCGAGTCGTCAATGATTACGGGGCCCTACTAAATATTAGGTTTTCTCTACTTCCCTTTGGGAATCAAACCTATAATTTAATAGGGCCCCTCCATTATTGACGACTTCGCCTGAATATCAAGGCAGGAGGCGGGACATTCGTAAAAATATCCTCACCTTAGGGAAGAAAGAATCCGGATAAAATTTTCTTCAGATTTATTGTATGTAATACAAATATAAAAAGGTATAACAAATTTGCTAGCAGTGCGTGGCATTAAGAAACTGCTTGCTCATGGTCAGATCGGTGCACCTGATCGTCTGCATGAACAAAAGTGACACACCTGTGTCCTGTAGAACGATAACTCTGCCGTAGGTATACGTTCTGTTCTTAACTTAATTGTACACTTTGGTAAAACAGACAGTTGCAACTATGCGATAAATTCTTAGGAAAATAAGTCAACTAATCCTGGCCTGTAGAACCTGTCCTATCACAGCTCGTGATTTATCACAATTCTCCAAGGGTACAGGGGGATATGGACTATTCCACCCCCCCCCCCTTTTTAAAACTAAACAATATCATAAGACCTACTGTACCCGTTGCCGTAAAGCTACACAGGTACGCTTTGGTTTATCTAGGGCAACCGACAGGTAGCGTGTTAGGAACGTATGATTGGAAGCCCAAAGTTGGGTTTTAGCAATAATATCAATCGAAAATATTTGTAAAAATCTGAGGGACACTGCCCATTTCCTAATGTCGTGAGCCCTGCCTATCACGCCGGGATTGCTTTCCCTGATCACGTCGACAAGCAAGGAAGCTAACTTCCGTTTTGTAATGCACTTACCTAGTCGGTTAACCCATAAAGCACCTAGTTGGCGAGGTTGCGCAATCCTCATAAACTTTGTGAGGGCTTGCACAGGACATAAAATGTGATGAATGAGGCCTCTTTTTAAGGCCGGGACGGAAAAATCAGAAAAAACATGTTCCGAATGTTTGTTCTTAGCAATAAAGGAGGGAGACGGCGCGATTTGAACATTGTCGTGTAGTCTCCCAAACCTGAGACAGTTTCGTTCGTTGCTCATCGCCGCCAGCTCAGAGACCCGGTGGCAAGTGCCATGAGAAAAACGGCTTTCTTTAAAATTGAATCAAAGTCCGGCGCATTATTATATTTGCGTATTGCAGCAACTCTAGAGCTTTATCAAGGGACCAGCTTGGCATGAGCTGGCGGGGAGGTGGACGAAGCTTAAAACACGCCCTCATAAAACCTTTCTCCTCCGCCTGGGGAACAGACAGGCCGGTGAGGTCAAGGAAGGGGGTCCTAATGGCAAACAGATGATTTTTTAACGTTATAACCGAAAAATGTTTGTGCTCAAAGAGATAGTCTAAATACTTGAAGATTAAGGGGAGATTTCCACTTGAGGGATTTTTTTCTGGACCCCTTTCTCCCTCATATTTAGCCCCATTGCTTTTGAAATTTTAAGACGTTCGCCCTAGTAGTTTTGACATTTTAAGACATGTTGCCCCATTTATGTAAATTTTAAGACCTTTCGTACCATTAAGGTGTCGATTTTTTCGTGGCGAGCAATAGCGAGCCTGTAATTTAAGAGCAACCGGCCTCCGTCCGAGACATTTTTCTACCGAAAAATGTACAAATTTAACTTGAAAGGGGGTCTAGGGGGTGTAATTTTAAGCTTGATGAAAACGTAGGGAACAAACTCAATACCTCCCCTTAAGGCTGCCGAGGCAGTCTTTTGCTCTGACTCAACAATCCAGGTTGTAAAGGTTTTCCAATGTGATTGATATTGTCGCCTGGTCGACGGTGTGTATTCATGAGCTTTTGGGTGACACTTGGTCCAAATTGATTTAGCCATTTGGCATAGTAAATAGCCACAAGGCAAAACTGAGCGAGGTCCGAAGGTTGCCAATCGTTTCCAAGTGGAAGACGGAGACCGGGAGGGACGTCGGGTTCTTGCACCACTGTTGCAATTGGTGGTACCATACCTGAGCCGGCCAAAGCGGTGCGATCAACGCTACCTGGCCCCGGTAATCCCTCAGTTTGTGAATGACTTTGCACATTAACACAGAGTCTGGTGGCGGATACAGATAGATTGAGGTTCACTTGTTCCAGTCCACCAGCAATGCATCGGGTCCCCCCGCCGGGGTTACCTCGTGCCGGGTCAAAAAGAGTGGCAGTCTGTGGTTCTCTGCTGACGCAAACAAGTCCATCTGTGGACGGGCCGGCTTTGCAATCATCTTGTTGAAGATAGCCTGTTTGATTGTCCATTCTACTAGAGTGCTCCGCCGGCGAGATAGAGCGTCTGCCCAGATGTTCGCTATGCCGGGGAGGTAGGTAGCATGTAGGGAAATCCCTAGCGAGTCGGCTAGGGTAAAAATTTGATCTGAAACTCTCAACAACTCTCGTGACCTCACTGAGCCTTGCTTCTGAATGCAAAAAACTGCGGTTTGATTGTCCATTCGGAATGCTATTGATTTGTTCTTTAATGTTGTGCCGTGAGTCTGGAGAAAAAACAGGAGAACTAAAAGCTCTTGCTTGTTGATATGTGATTGTTTGTCTGTCCCCCAAATACTTTGCCCTTGGTGGCCTAGACTTGACTGATACCCCAAACCCAGGGTCCCCGAGGTGTCCGTGTCTATCCATACCGTAGGCGGGGGAGAAACCCATGACGTGACTGAGTAGAGGACGTCTTGCTTGGTCCAGGCCGATAGTAAGGTATGGATTAATGGAGGATTTGGCCATAATTTCTCCTCCGGCAAGAGAGGGAAGGCTTTGTTGCCTTCCATGATTAATCGCTTAGCTTTCAATCGGCCTAACTTGACAGTTATTTGTACCCAGTTGATAGAACCGATCAGGGAATCCCACGTTTTCCTGGTCGTATCCAGACTGTGGAGGAACCGGAACAGTTTCCTTCGAAATCTGTTGCGGTTGTCTGCACTCTGAGTCAGAGTCAGTGCGGCGGAATCCCAGATCAGCCCTAACCACTGAATCGTCCTTGAGGGGACAAGGTGCGACTTTGTCAAGTTCACCTTGAACCCTAGGGCTTGTACATGATTTAACACCTGGTTAATAATAATAATAATAATAATAGTTCTTAAAGCTAGCGCATGCTAAGCTAGCTAAGGATAGCTCAATAAGGCCGATTAGGCGTATTTCCATTGGGGTCCTGTACTACTACCCCATCCCTTTGCTCATGAGGGATGGTAACGACTCAGTGCTTGTGAAAAATCTTTAATGCGCCGAGCGTGGGCGCGAACCCGGGCCTTCTGGGTGGAAGTCCGAGACGCTAGTCACTACACCAAGCGAGCCGTATGGTATATAAGAGGTTGACATGGTCTAGACATAATTCTACAGAGTTCGCCACTACTAGCCAATCGTCCAGATACCAAAATACCTGTATTCCTTGAACTAACAGGGGGAAAAGAGCTTGCCGGACGAGTTTGGTAAATACTCTTGGTGCTAGGTTTAACCCGAACGGCATCCTTTGAAAGACATAAGTCTCGTGCCGGATTCTGAGAGCGAGAAACTTTTGGAGCCTCTTGTTGATAGGGACATGCCAATAGGCATCTTTGAGATCTATCGAACACATCCAATCTTGCGGCGGAAGTGCGAGTCTGAGCTGCTGAACTGTCAGCATCCTGAAGGGTGAGTTCTCTATAAAGGTGTTCAGATGCGAGAGATCTAGAACTGGTCGCATCTGCCCACTGTCCCTTTTTGGCACTAAAAAGAGTCTTGACGTGAACACTGGCTGAAGGGGATCTATCTGTATAAGGACCCGTTTGGCAATAATTTCTTGTACCATGACCTCCGCCTCCTGAGACACAGGGGAGTATTCTTACGGCTGACGCAGTCGAGGCCGCCGGAGCCACCACCAGGTGATTCCTTTGCTCACTGTCTTCCCGGCCCAAGTACGTTTGGGACAAGCTGAGCGGAACGCACGGAACAAACCCAGGTGCAGCCGGGGTTCGTCCTGCAAGGCAACTCCCCAATCCTGGGCCTTTGAGCTTGGCCTTGGGATGCGGGGAGTGTGAGTGGCTAGTTTTTTGGAGGTGGAGGGGGGGTTGGAATCGGATGCTTGACTAGCTTTGGCTGTTGTAGTGCCCTGATGATTTTTATATGGGGCTTTCCCTTTATACCCGTGCTTACCTTGTTTGGGTTTGTACTGATTACCTCCGTGCTGAGGAGGTGGTCTGGGGTCTCTAGGTGATTGTTTAGGGTGAGGTTGGTACGGTTGGCTACCGCCCTTTGGTTTATGAAAGGGTTTCTTAGGTGGATCCTTCCTAGCTTGGGAGGTAACCTGCTTCCACCCACTTACCATATTAAAACTAGACTACACGTTTCAGTGTCAAGCAAGGTTGGTGTCAGAACCGGGGAGAGGGTTACCCGGCGACCTATGTCCGCCGGCAACTTTCTCACCAGATGTACTCTCAGATCTTGCGAGCTCGAACCGCCTCCAAAATTGCAATTCTAATGTCCCCTAGGGACTGAATGGCGTTTTGTAGTGAAAGTCTGCGAGAAAGCTCAATGGCTTTTCTTATTTGGGGTTCATTGATGGCCGAGATCGTGCGTGCAAGAGAGGCGGCTATTTGATGACTCAACAAGTACTGCGAGAACATAGGCTTTATTGCGTAACTTAAAATCTTGATCCAAGTGAGTAGCCGGGGGGTGGGGGGGGGAGAGAAAGGCTCATCAAGGGCATGCAATGACACTTTGGGGGGCGCCAGAAATGTTAGTAAGGCTGGGGGCACCCCTTCTGCTTGGGATACTGGTAGGGAAAAATAATTATGATTCTCCGGTGGGATTTGATGTGAACCTTTGGTGGTGATAGTCTTGGCAAATTCCTGAGCTTCTATCTCCCAGTCAACCCAAGGGCCTACTCCCAGCTGCCGCATCTGCAGCACCGGAGTCTGAGCTTGGTCCAAAGCCGGAGTTGTAGCCAACTCCGGCGTAAGAGAATTTAAGGCTTTGACATCATTAATGCCATCAGCCTTCGACCAGTCAGCAAAAAGTTGTGCAGAAGCGGCAGAAGGAACGGCCAGCGCTGCAGAATACACAAAATATGCTGGGTTAAGTGAGCTTGGGACGCCTTTAATTAGGACATCTAATACCCTCCCTGTCTCGTCTCTGGCCCAAAATTTACGGTTCTTATTAATTTCAATGGACCACTTGCCTGGAACTGGAGGGTCGCCTGATACCGAAGGTTGAGCTACAAGGGGGTTCTCTGGCACTACATGTACCCAAGAGCAATCTGTGCCATAAAGGAGGGGCATGGGGCCCTTGAGTGGAATTGAGTGGAATTGAGTGGAAGCTACCTATACTGCTGTTTGCGGATGATACAGTTCTGATGAGTGATAATGAATGGGAGTTGCAGGGTCTGGTAAATGAGTTTGGAACAGTGTGCGAAAAACGGAATTTGAAGGTAAATACGGGGAAGAGCAAGGTTATGGTCTTCGAAAGGGGTGAAGTCACAGAGTGTGAGGTGAAGCTGAACGGTCAGGCTATGGAGATCGTCAACTCTTTTAAGTATCTGGGCAGTGTGTTGAGTAAAGATGGGACTATGGATGAAGAGGTGCGGGAGAGGGTACAACAGGGGAAGAGGGTTGTAGGAACGCTAAAAGTAGTAACAAGAAATAGGGTGGTCAGTATGGAAGTGAAGAAGTCCTTGCATGACAGTGTGGTAATCCCGACACTGACTTACGGAAGCGAAGCATGGACGTTGGTTGAGAGACTCAGACCAAGAGTGAGAGCAGTGGAAATGAATTACTTAAGGAGTGCGTGCGGAGTTACATGGAGGGATAGACAGACTAATGAGGAAGTAAGAAGGAGGTGTGGTGGAGGTAGATGTGCTGGAAAGTGTGAAAGGAACAACTTGAGATGGTTCGGCCATATGGAACGTATGGAAAGCGAGAGAATGACTAAGAGGGTGTACGAGAGCGAGGTGGAGGGACAGAGGGGGAGAGGTAGACCGAATATGAGGTGGAAGGATGGAGTGAGGAACTACATGAACGAAGGCGGTGCTGGTTGGGGGGAGGGGCGTCGACTGACTGGGGACAGAGGTGCATGGGGGCGGTTCGTTCGTGGCCACCCCTTCGGGGATCACGGCGTCAGGCAATAGATAGATAGAGATAGATGGGGCCCTTCCTCATAGGCTCCTTATCTAAGGGAGGGTGTTGAACATCAGTAACCACCCTAAAGTTGGACAAAGCGAGTGCCGCCGGCCCTGGGGCAGATGCTACCGACTGAGCTGGACAAGTAGGGGGAACAGCCGGCGACTCTAAAGGTATAAAAACAGACGTGTTAGGGGGCTGAGCTGAAAGGGTAACTTTGGAATGAGACGAGGCAGGGGTTTGATAATGTTGTATCACCTTGTATAATAACTCTTTTACCTGATCAGAAGTCATCCATTTCCTAGAGGTATCTTTGGATGAGTTTGAACTAGCCTCAGAATAATTACTAGGGAGAGACTGAGGAGCGGGGAGAACAAACCATCCGCCGGCTCCTCACTGTGCTCCAAGATCTCTTGTGATTCTAGCCCGTGTGAGTCTATCTCATTATCTGCCAGGGGTCATGATAAATCGGGCACTGACGACGGCAACACGTTGATGTCGCCAGCCTCAGTCCGTTCTGGATTGATATCTAGAGATGGGTCTGAATGGCGCCAGTAACCCCCTGCCGCCATGGGCAGGGATTCCTGCATCAACTGTGAGCCCCCGGCGGATATCCCCTGAATTGGTCGGCCAGCACCCTACTAGGGCCTGCCGCCTTCAAACCCCGGGGAACTACCGTTAATTTTGGGATTGCAAGAGTCACATTAGGAGGTTCACGTATAGCCTGTTCCTGCCTAGATGTAGATGGTAAAGATTCAGATCCTATTTCTGACTCCCCAGAATCACGTGTAAATGTATCCGAGGGAGGTGTAGCGGCTGCGGAGTCTCACGCCGGCTGCTCGGGGTGTCGTATTCTTCTTTGCGGCGCTTGTGAGACCGGGAAGAATCTGAGGTAGAGTGGCGTGCGTGTCCTGGGAGACTTCGACCTGGACCTCGACTTCCGCCGCGTGGCACGGTCGGAGGAGGGGACCTCGGTGACATCGCTCTCACTACTGCTATTGACAAACTCTCTACTGATAGCTTTAGTTTTGACCTTGGGTCTGACCGCTTTGGAGGGTCCTGGTTTAACTAAGGGAGACTTGATAATTAGTTTGTCCCACAGGACTTCATCGTCACATTGGAGGGCCTTGTGGGCTATGTTTTTAGCATATAAGTTAAACGCAACCTTCACCTCATGCAAGGCCGCTAAACAAGACAGGTCTTTCTTAGCCAGCAAAGCAGTTTTTAATTCAGCACAGATGGTGCACTTTTTGGATAACCACACACCCCTAGAGTGGCCCAGACATTTCACGCATTTGATGTAAAAGGAATGAGCAAAAACTGGTAAAAGGGAACAAGAGGGCGTAGTGCAAAGTTCAAACCTAGGCATAGTGCCGTAAATGAGGATCCCCCCACCCCCCTCCGCCTGGATCAGAAGTCCAACTCCACCGGAGAAGCAGCCGGGACCTGGACAAATTTCCAGGAATCAATGCTTATAAGGATAACCTGCGAGGTATTAAACATCCTAAATCAAATCCGCCGGAAACTTAGCTATAATGTACCACTACGCTAACCTTCCGCCGGACTTCTCTAGCTGATTTTCACAAACTCACCTGTGATTTTGCACAGGTCCCCTGACCTTATTAAGGTGTGATCCTACTGAATAAGTTTGCAAAACTCATCTTATCACTTCGTGTACACTTGACTGGGGGTGCCGCAGGCGGTACGTCTGACGTGTCACTAGGTCAGGCCGGGAGAGTTAGTCCTTGCTCGGAATGCAATTCCGCCGGAAGAGTGGTTCAGCCAAACCACGCCGGAATCTTTGAATGTTTCTACCCGTCGAAGACGAATAACCTGGGCCCCACTCATGGGGCCGCCAGAACAAACAAAATCTGCCGGAAAAAAAGGGGTTGGCACAGCCCCTTTAGACTGCAGTCCCACACACATAAAATAAATGCAATAATAATAATGATAAGGGACGTCTCCCATACCCCGAAGGAACAAGACCGCATGCAAGAACCAGAATCAGGGGCATACATAGGTAACAATAACAACAGAAAATTTAGACCACTAAATTACCTGAAACCTACGTTGGAGACCCCTAACTAGGCCGACCACAAGGACTGAAGAACATCCCAGCAGACGACGCCCCAGCAACCAGCAGCCGCACCAAGCAGAGGGAGGCCACCCAAGGGGCCTAAGCAAAACACGAACCCTGGAAGGTGGAGCACCACGTGCAGACACCCTTAACCAGAGCTTTTGCTGATAATAAAGAAAATGGCATGTACTACCTCAATATTGACAGTCTGTATCATGCCTCGTAGAGTGGTCGCCTTCTAGCTAAGTAAACACAACAGCTAAGGCGTATCACAAAACAAACAATACACGCGGTACACCCATCCGGGACTCGTAGATGCCTGTTACAATGGTACCCTATTTTAACACTTCTTCCTGCGGACCGACCAATCTGGCAGCCGTGCTAGCTAATCTAAACCTTGTTACTGCAACACAGATGTATACAAATGAGTAAGGACTCGCTAGAAGCTCTGCGAACGACGAATGAAGCGGACACGGCGCGAGCCCTGTTGTCGGGAAGGACGCAGAAGAAGGAAGAACGAAGATGGCCGCCAGGGGGCCTGGTGTCAGGGAAGCAAAGCATAAGAAATCCACGTATATGGCAAGTCATATAATAACAGATATTAAATTAAATTTTATTTTCTAATTTTTACGGAGTTTTTTCTGTAGGGTACCCAATCAAAATGACGATTCCATAAGGGAATTAGGCGTGCACTTATGATGAGTACTCCATGATGCTATTCAAAATGCTGGCGCAGGATGTTGAATGGAGACTATTACTATTAATAGGCGAAGTCGTCAATGATGGAGGGGCCCTATTAAATATTAGTGTGTATCGAAACACAAGTGTGTATGTGTGTGTGTGTGTGTCTTTGAAACACCATATTAACATTCTTTTTAAAAAAGTTTCCCAGAGGTTAGGTTTACTCAATCGTCTGTAGACCCCATTATCCCCGTACAGCCTCTTTCTCCGTACAAGGACACTGTTGTAAGCGTATCAGGTATTGTTCGCATATGAAAAATGACTCTGAAAGGGTGCAGTCAAAGGCATGTAATATCTACTCTTCTCCACCATATTGTCTACAATCTCTCCACATTGTGAAAATTGCATGTATGTTACTGTTATGCCATTATTATAATCAGTGTTCTTCACAGCTGTCCCAGCGTATACCTCTCACTGTGCAGAGACAGAGGGCCACCTACTTTGTAATTCATGCCCACCATTCAAAGCCAACAGTTAACTTAAATTTCCCCGTAATTTTTCAGCTCAACAAGTAAAGTATGGAATGAACTCCGTAAATGTGTCTATCCCTCACCTTATGACTTTGTTTCAAGCTTTGTGTATCCCGCAGTTACATTCCAGTGCACCTTGAATATGGTTCTGTACTAATCATTCTGTTCTGATCGCGGGAAGGGGGCCAATAGGAGGTCAAAATATTTATAAGTAGTTTTGCCTGTCTCTTTCATACACAGAGAAACAATTTATTAGGTAAAGGGAAGTGGAGAACATCAAATCTTTGATTGTCATATGGAGGAATTGGGTTGCTTGTAATGGGAATTTGCGGGTAATTTTTGTCATATGTTTAGATAAATATATAGAGTAAACATTACCGAGTACTTATTCTTTTGATTAATAAATACTCTATCCACTGATATTAGAGTCAAGCTTTCGTTTATAAGTCTCTTCGATGTATTCGTCCATTTAGTTCGTCACTCCCTTTCCCTCTCGCTCTCTCTCTGAACGGTTTAATTATATTTACATTGATATCCAAATGTATATGCTAATGACAAACACCTTTATCATACATATCAACATTGGGAAATGCAAATCATTAAAACTTCCCTGGGGCTACTTTGAAAGTATATAGCGTTTTCCAATGACATTTTAGTAGGACCTATTTTTCTTATAAGTTATAACACCTTTGAGGTTTGTACAGGGGCGGATTAAGGGTGCATGGGGTCCCTGTCTAAAATTCAGGTGGGGGCCCTTTCATAAGCAGGTGGCGAGCGAAGCGAGCCTATACAGCCCTATTTTTGTTTAAATAGGGAACTTTAAGAGGCATGTTGAGGCCTATGGAGAGACATACTAAATAATTTTAAGCTATATTGAGTACAGTGAAAATGGTGAAAAATAAAACAACCAGTTTGGTTAGGAAATGAAAATCAATCTTGTTTTGAAGATCAAAAGGACTTTGGGGAAAACAAGTGCAACTGTGAGTCTCTGATGCATTTCCTTTGGATTTGATTGTCAGTGTACAATAACCTTTGCTGACAAAGTGATACCGGTAAGTCTGGTTTTCAAGTAAGAGTGCCTGGCTGCATAAAAAAGATCTTTCAACGATCATTGGGGAATATTAGGAAAATAATCCATCTGAGAGTCTCAAGTCTCCAAGTAACTCAAGAGTGAACCATTTTCTCAGTATTTCTTTTACTCAGGCAATACTCTGATTATCTTCTCAATGTAACTTTCCCTCTTCTTGACTTATCACTTATGCTTGAAGCTCTGCGCTGAGGTATCCCCCTTCTACAAAATGTTTGTAACAGTTACAATTGGATTTAAACTGTGTTTTAAATCTGGGAAGGGGATTAGTTATAGGCTATCTAAGTTACTATCAGTAGTCGCCAGCCCCAAACATTGTGTGTTCAGCAATGATAAAGGGGTCATAAAACCTATACACAACCAATGAAAGTACAGTCAACTAGATAAATTCACAGAAAAAAAAAATCCTATTGTTCAACCTTATTAGACTCTCTCCAAGGCTGGTCACTCAGGTTGAGTGACCGACTACGTGGCAGACATGGCTGAGTGACCCAGCCATGTCTGTCACGCAGGCGCATCCACGAACACGACTACACTGCAAGTCTGCGACGCCCGCCAGTTTGGCTGGCCCGTTCTCCCTCCTTACATTATAAAAAAAGCAATAAAGATATTAACTAGAGATAGTTACCTCTAATTTGTGGCCGTCCAGGGCCGTCTTGGCATCCTCTACCCTCGAGTGTCGGAGTGTCAACAATGACTTGAGCATTCAAGTAGGATTCAAAAATTATACTTTATACTATTCTGATTCTCTCTTCTATGTCTCGTATAGAAAATTGTAGTAATTACTATGTATTAAACATATAACTATATAATCAAATGAAACATTATCCAGAATATCTGTATGAGATGCAACATTCAATACTGGTATACTGCATAAAATAACAGGGAGAGTTACGAGTTACAAAAGAAAACCAAGGGCGTGAAGGTAAATATAGTGTTAACTATTTTAATATTTAGGCACTGGCCCATTAAGTTACACGTACTATTATTAGTTTATTACTGTATATAATGAAAACCTAAGCGTTAGTTTATCCGTGGCCCATGGAGGAATAGTACCTGAGGAAAGACTTCTCATGGGGGGGTTGGGAAGGCCGAAGGCCCTCGCAGAGGGCCCCCAATCATGCATCCCCCTTAGGTGACATTTGATTCTGTTAATCAACTTTGGGAATTGGGAATAGTACCTGAGGAAAGATTTTTCATGGGGGGTTGAGAAGGCCGAAAAGGCCTCCCAGAGGGCACCCAATCATGCATCCCCCTTACTGTAGATGACATTTTGTTCTGTTAATCAACTTTAGGAATTGGGGGCCCCCCAAATATTGGGGGGCCCCTGGCTGCAGCCCTGTCAGCCCCCCCCCCCCCCCCTTAATCCGCCACTGGGTTTGCAACACTTATTTCCGAGCAAATGATTTATTTGTTTCTACTTAAGTAGGTTACCAGTTCTAAAGTCTGATATTTATATAGTGTATTTTAGTCATATATATATATATATATATATATATATGTTTTCTTCTCCAAACCCCCTTCTCAAACACAAAATACACATCTGGAGAATATCATAATTATATCAATATATATTACACTGCTTTTATTGCTGAATGACCTCATAATTTTTCTCTAACAGTGTAGGATACTTTGGTGTAAGCGACCAGTTATGAAAGCTGTTATTTTGGTATGGGCATTTCACTAATGACGACTAGATGTATATGGATATGCAATACATAGAAACATTATTTTATTTTAAGTAACAACACAATGTTACACATAATGCTGTATTTGAACAAAAAAGGCATGAGACAGAGAGGTATGAGGAGCCCCAAAACAAATGCCGCAAATCGACAATACGGGCCCGGCCCAGCCAGGGACCTCAACCAAAATTAAGAGACCAACATTAACCCAAAGAAAAGCAAAAGAACATCAGCTAAGGAAAATACTAATCTATAATGTGGATACATATAGATAAATAGATAGTGTGAGTGAATGAGTGAGAAAGAGCTGTCTTACTAAATTGATAGTGCATCTAGCAATCCCTACATATTGGGTTGCAAACAATAATTACACATAAACAAATATTTCTTAAAGGCAGATTTCACTAGCAAAAACTATTTGCATCTTAATTATTATCAAGAGATAAAACGGTAACCATAAACCTGGTGAAATAATTAACGTAACCCCTCTCCCTCACCCTACACACTTCCAACCTTCCCTACACAACCCCCCCCCCCCCCCCCAACCCCCTTCTCCGTGTAGCCCATCCCTCTCCTTCCCGGCAAATCTAACGACGCCATCTATGGGACATAATATGCAACAGATTCAGGGTGGGGTAGAGTGAGTGATCTTAGTAATATCAGAGCGAAAGACCCAGCGAAATTACCATTAGGTGGTAATTTAACACTATGAAATATGTACTTTATTTACAATGTATACATATTTGTTTTGGATAAATACAAATATTTCTATTATTCTATCGTATAAATACGATAAGAGATCACAAAATAGTCATATTCTATGTCTCTGTGACGTCACGATCGCTCCTACAGCACGACGTAGGACGAGTAGATCGTATATTATAAGATTGTAAATAAGTTAAGTTATAAAAGGCCTAATATGCTATTAAGCAATATTGACATGGTCTTATGTAGTATATATGAATTTATCGTATATATTAATATAATTTATCGTATGAGCAACCTAGAAGCGGTACGATAATTTGGGCTCCTGGCGGTTTGCCAAGGCAGCAAGGTGTGCTTTCGAGGAACGCCAGAGCCTTCACGAACACCAACCAGTTAACATCTAAATTTCCGCCCTCAGTTGATCGTGCTTTTGTGCCTCTAATCACAATACACATACAGCAATACACTCCGCTACACCATCACGACGCTCTCATCGACATCATGACTGATTGATAGATAAGCATAATAATCATGTCCATTCCCATGTAATAATTTATTCTTTCTTTAACTTGACTCGAGTCTTGGGACCGAAGTCTCGTTCCCCATTGTCCACCGCCATATTGGGTAAAACGTTCTCCCTTGCCTCATTGCCACGTGGAACTATTGGTGAGTTAATTCCTGGCTAATATTAACCCTTATAACCTTACCCTATATATACATTTATTATGCGAGACCTTTGGATATAAATTAGCTTGTTTCAGATTGAATTCAATTTAGATATAGAGTAGTTTTCATTTAGATTGATTTTATTTTGATTCATTATAGCTTAGTAATATTTAACTTCCATTGATAGTTTACCACATTGGTGCCCAGACCCCGGGAATTAGCTACCAGTAAGGGATTTTAAGGCAATGAACAAGGGGACATATAACAGGATGCAGGAACAACTCTATGATAAACTGGCAAGGCTAGCCAAGCGATGGTTAGAGCCGGAAAGCAGGGTCACATCGTTGCACCTGCCCAAGTTCTGCATCCCACCCATCATCTTTCCCCAATAATTTTCTTTTCCGTTTCAGACTTCCTGTGACATATGACCTGACCTAAAAAAAAATCTTGTTCAATATGATCCATTAGTAGGTATTGCTATTTAGTGTACTATTTTTTCTCCATAACATAGAAGTCCGCCGGTTGGCGTCTCTTAACTAGACTATTATTTGGCCGTTGTCTTTGTAACGTAACATTTAGATACATAGCCTATAGGCTTACATGCAAAATGAATAAAAACGATAAAGAGACACCGTCTAGTGGGGTGCTGATTAAAGACCCTAAAAATCAAAGGGCGGGACTTCGGGGAGTATTAAATAGGCTAATTGTGGACGTCAACACTTTCATCACTACTGCCGAACTAGAGGAATTGGAGGCTAGATTAGAAAACGTTCAAGCTACCCACGGTCGTATTACGGCTCTGACTGAGGTGATTGTGGCTAACATGAGAGAGGAGGAAGAGATAGTTACAGAGTGTGATAATCGCGCCCTCTATGACGAACCTGTCTTTAGAGCGAAGTACCTATTACAGCGTGCTGTCGCAAGTAAGAAGGAAGGCGATAATGAGGCCCATAGAAGGGCTGACCCAAAACATACTGTACACCTCCCAAAGCTCAATCTTCCTACATTTGGGGGCAAGTTAACCGAGTGGTTAGCTTTCTGGGACGTATTTCGATCTACGGTTCATGAATCCTCTTTGGATAATGTCCGCAAGTTTCACTATCTGAAGGGACAAATGGAAGGAGAGGCCTTACATTTAATAGAGGGTTTTGCAATAGTGGGTGGTAGTTATGTTGAAGCGGTACACTTATTAGAGTCCACATACGGGGATAGAGAGCAGTTGAAGATGGCCCATGTCGTTGCCTTGTTGGGGCTCGCAGAACCACAGTATAAGGTTGATGAGTTGACAAACTTCAGGGCAAATATGGAGTGCCATACTCGATCGCTAGACACCCTAGGGCTTACCACGCAGGAAATGATAGTCATTATCTTGCGTCAGAAGCTTCCTATGGCAATACTTGATAAGGTAAGATCATTTGAGCTGGGGGAGTTCAAAACTCAGTTCAGCAAGGAGATCAATAATCTACAGTTGAACAAAGGGAGAATGTATGTGTCGGGAGGGAGTGAGAATGTGGAGAAGAGGGGAACAATAAGCATGACAGTGGGGACTAAAGAAAAGAAAGAAGGTGCGTATAAGAAACCTGCTCAGATTTTATGTATGCTATGTAACAACAAACATAAATGGAGTTTCTGCGTAAAATACCCAACAAATGAGACAAAACTAGCACAGGCGAAAAGATTGAAGCTATGTGTAGGTTGTCTAAGTAAAGAACATGGTAAGCAGGGACAATGTACTGCTACATACTTAAGGCCCTGTCGCCACTGCAAAGGACATCACTTTGATAAGTTGTGTCCTACAGCAGATTCAGCCAAAGACGTAAAAAAAGAGGGTACTACAATTGTGACACTAGCTAGCACGCAAGACACCACTATATTGCCCACAATACAGATTCCCATGGAAGGTAATGACAGTAACAAAGTTTGTCGGGTACTTCTAGATCAAGGGTCTCAACGTTCCTTTATAAAGAGGTCCGTACTAGTGGGACTGAAGTACCGAATCGTAGGGGCTGAGACTCTTCGATTACAGGGCTTCACAGGGGTTACTGATAAACAAGACTACGAGATAGCGGATATTTCATATTTCTATCGTAAAAACCGGTACTTTATGACTTGTATCGTAGTAGACACCCTACCAGAATATGTATCTGTGGGTGTGAAGAAGGTGGAACACGCATTACGTAGCAAGGGGTTAACTTGTCAGATCCCATGGGAAATCAGAGTGAGGTGCATGTTCTACTTGGTGTGGATCATTATTATGAAGTAGTATACCCTGGATTTAAAAAGATGTGTGGTGTAATTTTAATCCCCACTAAATTTGGATACTGCATGAGCGGAAAGGTGCATACTACACAGTCAAAGGTCCTGTTCAACACGGTCTCGATATATAGAGTCAATGTAACCGCGGCAGAGGAGTTGGGAAGGGAGGATTCCCAACCTAGTGACCCTAAGATGGCTGCCGAGTTCGACCTGGAACGACTGTGGAGATTGGATCACATAGGCATTAATCCTATGGAGACTGATTATGACTCGGAAGTTGCGTTACAAAGGTTTGACGAGTCTGTGTGCTACTGTGCCTCAGACAAGCAATATAAAGTTAGTTTACCCTGGAAGAACAGTGAGATAAGCCTGCCTACCAACTATGGTTTGGCATTAGGTCGCTTTCGCGCATTACAGCGTAAATTGTCTAACGAACCGAGCACGCGCCAGGCGTATGACGATGTATTTCGGAGTTATGAGGATAGGGGCTTTATAGAGAGAGTCAATGTCGGGGAACCGTTTAAGAAGGGTAGGGTTCACTATCTGGCCCATCATGGGGTAAGGAAAGATAGCGTCACCACACCAATACGGGTGGTGTATGACTGTTCTGCCCACCAAGGTCAACAACCCAGTCTAAATGACTGCCTGTTGACAGGTCCGTCCATGGTGTCGGACCTGTCCCAACATCTACTGCGGTTTAGGCTCGGGAAGTACGCCTATACCAGTGACATTGAGAAAGCATTCTTGATGGTCAAGCTAAAGGAGAAAGATGGAGATGTTACCCGCTTTCTTTAGTTCAGCGACATTGGCGACTCTGAAAGTCCAATCATAATATACCGTTTTCGGGTTGTATTCTTGTACACTTGTACACTTGCTCGCAGTTTTTGTTAAACGCCACAATCGGAAAACATCTAGCTGACACTCATGAGGACACAAGTAAACTATCTCGCGGATTATACATTGACAATTTGCAGGGTACTAGCGATAGTCAAGATGATTTGTTATATGCATACTGGCAAGCACGCAGATTGTTTGCGGATGCACATCTATTTCTCCGCGAGTGGGTTACTAATAGTGAAGATCTTCAGAGTTTAATACAGGTGGATGGTACGGCATCTCTTAACCAGGAAAAGTCCAGAAATTTGGGGATGATCTGGCAACCTAAACATGACATACTAACTTTTCAAACAAGGTCTTTTGCTCAGCAGACAGGAGCGCACACAAAAAGAAGTCTGATGAGCAAAGTTGCGCAATTTTTTGATCCTTTGGGTTTAGCATTACCCATTACCATAAGAGCTAGGATTCTAATGCAGGAAGTTTGGAGACGCAAATTAGAATGGGATGACAGTTTGCCCGAGGACCTGAATGACCAAGGGACATTGTTGTTGAATGAATATGCCATCCTATGTAGTACAAAGGAGTACAAAGGAGTACAAAGGAAATCAAGCAACAACAGATCTAGTGACTCTTCTAGGCTGCTTGTCCTCCAAAACACTGAGGATCAAGTGTCCAAACAGTGGTTTAGAGTGGGTAAGGGAACATTGGAAAGGGAACTACTGCCCTGCCACTAACGTGGCAGGACTAGGAAGTTAGTAGGGGACATATGGGTTAGTAACTGAGGGGAGGATAAAGTTATTCATTTACAAACGCAGTCAGTCGCGGGTTTGATGCGAGATATTTGTCTAGGCGGAATTTAAATGAATCAACGGTGCTGCAGTCTATAACGTCTCGGGGAAGCCCATTCCACAAGTTGACAACTCGATTGAAGAAGAAATTCTTAGATTCGTGCGAGTTAAAAGATTTACCAATAATTTTGCAACCGTTTCCCCGCGAGTAATTAGATTGGTCGATAGTGAAGTACTTACTACAGTTCATATTGTCGATGCCTTTGATGATTTTGAACACTTGAATTAAGTCGCCTCTTAATCTGCGCTGGGTTAAAGGAAATAGATTTAATTCTCTAAGACGCTCTTCGTATGGTTTGTTCTTTAGGCTAGGTATCATTTTGGTAACTCTACGTTGAACTCGTTCTAGCTTGTTTATATCTTTTTGGTAATAAGGGCACCAGGATTGAACGCAGTATTCCAGAAGAGGGCGGACTAAGAAATTGTAAAGGGTTAGGATAACTTCTTTGGATTTATGCTCAAATGACCTGCCTATAAAGCCAATTATTTTGTTTGCCTTCTTAACAACTTCTGAACATTGTTGACTCGGTTTTAGGTTACTCGATATTGTTACTCCCAGATCAGTTTCTCTGTTTACATTCTTAAGCTGAGTGCCATTCATCGAATAGTTTGCTTTCTCATTTAGGTATCCGACATGTAGTACTTTACATTTATCCGCATTGAAACTCATTTGCCAAATTTGGGCCCAACATGATAATTTATCTAGATTGTGTTGCATATCGTCAACTTGTTCTTTTGAGAGTACGCTATTTGCAATTTTTGTATCGTCAGCAAATTTTGAGATTGTGCAGGTGAGACCCTCATCTATGTCGTTGATGTAAATTAGAAAGAGAATTGGTCCTAGTACCGATCCCTGGGGTACCCCGCTACTTAATTGGTCCATTTAGATGCCTTACCGTTTATGACTACCCTTTGCTTTCTGTTGCTGAGCCAATTTTCTATCCATTTCAACACACCGTCTTGTATTCCATGCGCTTTTAGTTTTAGCAGTAAACGTTTGTGGGGAACTTTGTCAAAGGCCTTTTGAAAATCAAGGTATATAATATCTACAGCTTTACTCTCATCGTAGAGGTTGAGGATATCGTGGAAGAAGTCTAAGAGGTTTGTTAAACAGGAACGTTTTTTACGAAAGCCGTGTTGAGCATCTTTAAGTATGTTATTTTCCTCTAAGTGATTTATGAGTCTGTCTCGTATGACCGTTTCTAGCATTTTACATACAACTGAGGTTAAGCTAATTGGACGATAGTTACTGGGTAGGGATTTGCTGCCTTTTTTGAATATCGGTGTTACGTTGGCTAGCTTCCACTGATCAGGCATAGTTCCAGACTGCAAGGATTTATTGAATAGTAATGTCAGTGGTTTGGAGAGCTCATTCTTAGCTTCCTTTAGAACTCTAGGCGAGATTGTATCAGGTCCTGGCGTTTTATTTACCTTGAGTTTATCTAAACAATTCAATACTTCTCTCTCTGTAACGGTGATATTGCTTAGAACATCTGAATTATCAATCTGAATCGGCGATGGTGTAGGGATATCACTGAGGTCTTCTGTTGTAAAAACTGATGCAAAGAAGGTATTGAGGGCATTACTCATTTGTACTTCGTCTTTGGTGTATTCTCCTTTTTCATCGACTAACGGTCCAACAGTTGAAGTAACTACTCTTTTCTTTCTGATATAACTATAGAATTCTTTCGGTTTTGTTTTACTTTGATTCGCAATATAACTCTAAGGTCTTTTTACTTTGCTTAATTAACTTTTTGGCTTTGCGTCGTAGCTCTACAAATTTCACCCGTTCTTCGTCATTTTGTGAGGATTTTAACCCTCTCCGACATATGACGCAATTTTGAGCCTATTAGGGATACTTTAAAGCCTTTATTACCATCAGGGTTTTTTACAAACCTTTATTTTAGTTACTTCAACCTCTGCAGTTGTCTTTGAGTTAGATGTGGGCAGAAAACTAATTTTGGAGAGGTAATTATAAGAGTGAGAGAACTCTATTTCTTATTGCTAATCTGGCAACCTCTGCGTCATATATGTCTGAAGGGGTTAATCTATCATTAGCAAATTTTTTAGCAAGCAGGCAGTTTGAAATATCTTTATTCCACCATTTGGGCTTATTATTATGGCCTGGACCCCGTATTTTCGATGGTATGCAGTCTTGCACTGCTTTTAGGTAAGTGGTTTCGAATAACTTCCAAGATGTATTTATGTCGTTATTGTTAATTAAAAAGCTCCAGTCAGTTTCTTTAAAC
Source organism: Paralithodes platypus (assembly GCA_032716605.1). Taxonomy (NCBI): domain Eukaryota; kingdom Metazoa; phylum Arthropoda; class Malacostraca; order Decapoda; family Lithodidae; genus Paralithodes; species Paralithodes platypus. The sequence goes on from CM064524.1 coordinate 9,249,380, forward strand.
ATAGCTCTAAGTTTATGGAAGTTTGCTTTCTTGAAATTAGGGACTTTTTCGATGCTACTATTTGGTTCGTTACTAGTAAACTTTAAAGTGAAAGTTATCGTACGATGGTCGCTGTTACTGAATTCATCACCAACATTCAAATTCTCTATCAATTCTTCTTTTGTTGCAAGTACAATGTCAAGAACGTTATTACCACGGGTCGGCGTTCGAACAAATTGATAAAGCGAACTCTCTTGCAAGTTCGTATACAAGTCATGTCCGGAGTGTGAAGTAAGAGTATCGCCCCACATGGTCACAGGTAAATTAAAGTCGCCAAAAATTACGGTATCTTGTGAGTTACTTACATCTGCAATTTGTTCGTAAATTTCTCGGTTAGTTTGCACTGATTGAGCTGGAGGTCTGTATATTAACGCAAGTATTATTTTTGTACCTTTATTATTCTTTATTAGCACAAAAGATGTGTCGACGTTCACAATTTGAGGTTTTGACACGAGGGTCGGGTTAAGACTTTCTTTGATATAAAATAAAACGCCACCTCCATTTTTATTTATTCGGCTGTTCTCAAACATTACATAACCGGGAAGCGAATACTCTGCTAAAAAGTCTCTATCTTGTGTATTGAGCCAAGATTCTGTTATGCCAATCACATCATAATTTTCTGTAAACACTAGTTCCTCTAAATCTGAAAATTTATTGTGTATGCTACGAGCGTTTGCATAGAAAACCTTTAAAGTTGCGGTTTTAGAACTCGCAGAACGTTCTTTCATCGAATTTTTGGTTCTGGTCGGATCTACATTTACATTCATGGCTGTCCTCGGTCCTCGGTCGTTATCCCTGACGGTTTTGAATTTGGGTCGTGTTGGTGGAGCTTTATCCAAATTCGCGGTTCTTGACGGATTAGTATTTAATTCCTTTGTAGATTGCCGTCCTCGCTGTCTTCGGTCCTCCTTCCTGGTTGTCCTGTGCTGAGTCGATTTCTTCTCCGAAAATCCTTCACCGCATCGTTGAGGAGACGCCCAAAACGTGCTGTACTAAACCTATACCTCGTAAAGTGGAGGCGTTCAGTGACGTTACGTTACACACGTTTTGCGATGCTAGCGCCACGGCATACGGGGTAGCCATATATGTTGTTGCTTCATTTGGGGCACATTTAGTTACAGCCCGGGCCAAGGTAGCCCCGGTTAAAAAGGTAACTATCCCTAAAATGGAATTGAGTGCCATGCTGCTATTAGCACGTCTGGTGCAACATGTACGCGCAGCATACGAGAGCGAATTAAATATTGAAATCGTTCATGTATGGTGCGATAGTCAGGTCGCACTCAACTGGATACATAGCAAGAAGTCTCTGTCAGTTTATGTGCGGAATAGGGTAGATGAGATTAGAGCCCTTTTGCCAGATGTTGCTTATCATTATGTAAATACAAAAGAAAACCCTAGTGATCTCATAACTAGGGGTATAACGGCTAGCCAGTTAATGAAGTCCGAATTGTGGTGGCATGGTCCAAAGTGGCTGCTCCATGAAAGTGAATGGACGATATTGTATGCTGTTGGTGAGGCACTTCTGCCACTGGAAACAGTGGCAGTTACAGCCCAACCAAATGAGCCACCGGGTCCTATCATGAAGTGGGCAAGATTCGGTGACTATAATAAACTAGTCAGAGTTGTAGCTTGGGTGTTGCGATATGTATCCAATCTCAAGCTTAAAGTAATGGGCCAACTCTGCAACAGGGGTCACAACATTGATGCTCGTGAATTTAAAGCAGCTGAAGTAACTTTGATCAAATGGGTTCAAGTAGAAACCTTTTCCAATGAATTAGAATCCTTGAAAGGCTCTAATAAGACATTAATGCCTAATATAGTGCGTCAACTAAGGTTGCACCTAGACAATGGCCTCATCAGGTGTGAGGGTCGCCTGAAGTGGTCGGGTGTACCAGACGGCACAAACCGCCCTATACTTATGCCAACAAGACATCACGTTACTGATCTATTGATCATACGTGCACATAGGGAAGTAAAACACTACGGGGTATGTCATATTATATCCAATTTACGTCTCACATGGTGGATACCCAGGGTTTGACAAGTAGCTCGACGCGTAGTACGAAAGTGTGTAATATGCCAGAGACTAAAGGGTAAACCATATGCAACTGGACCAGCTCCAGCCCTACCTGAATGCCGTGTAAAGCACGTAGAACCTTTCCAAGCGGTACGATTAGATTACACGGGCATTGAAGACGAGGGACAATGAGAAGGTTTATATATTATTGTTTACCTGTGCGACATCTCGAGCGGTACACCTAGAACTATGTGATAATATGTCTAGCGAAGAATTTATGCTGGCGTTTAGACGGTTTTGTGCCCGTCGTTCATTCCCTCAACTCATTCTTAGCGACAATGCTCCCACTTATGTCCAAGCATCAAAATATCTAAAGGATATGAGTAGTGATCCTACTATCATCACTTTTTTGGGAGAGAAGAAGTGCGAATGGAGGTTCATTCCAGTTAAGGCACCTTGGTTTGGTGGAATGTGGGAACGATGTGTCGGCATAGTAAAGTCAGGACTCAGAGCGGTTGTAGGACGTGCTCTATTAAAGAAGAGTGAGTTGACAACAGTCCTCACAGAGATAGAAGCAGTCGTGAATGATCGCCCGCTTACATATATGTACACCGACCTGCAAGAACCACTACCATTAATGCCAGCTCACTTGCTATATGGAAAACCATTGACTGCGTTTCCATCTGATTTCCAATCCATAGTAGAGTTAGAGGATCCCTCGTTGTACTCTGAGGTAGCGGTGTCTAAGAGATACCAGTATATATCCAGGATAATAGAGGATTTTAGGAAATGGTGGATTAGTGAATATCTGCTAGCATTGAGGGAAAGGAGTGTTACTCCCTCTGGTAGACCAACGGCACCTACAGTTGGTGAAGTTGTTTTAATTAAAGAAGATAGTCCTCGTTTATACTGGAAATTAGGCCGCGTGTTGGAGGTATACAAGGGGGTAGACTCTGTAGAGCGGGTGGCGCTATTGAAGATAGCCACTGGAACTACTGTTCGTCCTATCGCACGTTTGTACGCTTTGGAGCTCGATTCCGCATTGCAATCTGATGCTCCACCTGTTATTGCTGGGTCCGAGGATTCTCAAAGGAACGACTCACCTCTTACTGATGGTGATCATTCTCGAACCGGGACGCGTCCCAGACGCGCTGCTGCTGGCGCCGTTGACTTGTGGCGTCAGAAGATAGCCTCTGGGCAACTTTAGGTTAAGGTGGGGTTCAGGTCTTCTTTTGTGGGCGGAGTGTATCGTATAAATACGATAGAATATGACTATTTTGTGATCTCTCATGTCTCTGTGACGTCACGATCGCTCCTACAGCACGACATAGGACGAGTAGATCGTATATTATAAGATTGTAAATAAGTTAAGTTATAAAAGGCCTAATATGCTATTAAGCAATATTGCCATGGTCTTGTGTAGTATATATGAATTTATCGTATATATTAATATAATTTATCGTATAGAGCAACCTAGATGCGGTACGATAATTTGGACTCCTGGCGGTTTGCCAAGGCAGCAAGGTGTGCTTTCGAGGAACGCCAGAGCCTTCACGAACACCAACCAGTTAACATCTAAATTTCCGCCCTCAGTTGATCGTGCTTTTGTGCCTCTAATCACAATACACATACAGCAATACACTCAGCTACACCATCACGACGCTCTCATTGACATCATGACTGACTTATAGATAAGCATAATAATCATGTCCATTCCCATGTAATCATTTATTCTTTCTTTAACTTGACTCGAGTCTTGGGACCGAAGTCTCGTTCCCCATTGTCCACCGCCATATTGGGTAAAACGTTCTCCCTTGCCTCATTGCCACGAGGAACTATTGGTGAGTTAATTCCTGGCTAATATTAACCCTTATAACCTTACCCTATATATACATTTATTATGTGAGACCTTTGGATATAAATTAGCTTGTTTCAGATTGAATTCAATTTAGATATAGAGTAGTTTTCATTTAGATTGATTTTATTTTGATTCATTATAGCTTAGTAATATTTAACTTCCATTGATAGTTTACCACATATTCTATTCTATTAAAGGATTGATAGCCTCTGAAGTTCTGTTTTCACTAACTGTCATGTTTACTTATCATGATGTTGTTGTGCTACGTAATCATGTTTTGGCTGTATAAAAAAACGCTGTATTTGTTTATTGTATGCTATTTCTTCCGATATATACATTAGGCAGGGATACAAAAGAATATCCCCATAGGCTTTAAGAAATAACAAATCAAACGAAACAATTCCAAACCATCCAGTGAATGCAAAGGTTTTCATCGTGATTGTGGGTGTGTGTTATTATCATCAAGCTTCATCCTCAGTAGTTGCTATACCCAAACTCACGATCATTACTTAAATATCAACAGTTATGAGACCATTAAGATACCATTATAATGATTAGCTACTTTGTAAATATTGCACAAACCTGGCCGGCAACATTCCTAGTCTTTAAAGTAACTTCGGTGACTACATATAGGCCCTATAAATATCTCATATTCTAGTTTTAAGGGGCCATAGGCCGTTTTTCTGGCCCCCTTCTTCCTCATGTTTAGTCCCATTAGTGTTCAAATTGTATGACGTTCGGTCCATTAGTTTGGCAATTATAATACCTTTCGCCTGATTTCGTTGTCAATTTTAAGACCTAATTCGTGCCATTTAGGTGTCGATGTGTTCCGGGCGAGCAATAGCGAGCCTGTAAATTTAAGATTAATCGGCCTTCGGCCAGGACATTTTTGTAACGGAAAATGTAAAAATGTATCTTGAAGAGGGGTTTAGGGGATATTTTTCTAAGCTTGATGGATGTCTAACGAGGAAACAAAAAATAAATGAATACATGACATTATAGACCAAAAAACCGGCCACTAACCCCTTAATACCTATAGCTGCCTCTATAATTAAAACCATTCTTCCTGTCATCTTTCAGACGGATATGTATATATTAATTGTTTGTGAAGATAATGATAATATATAGTTAATTTTAACTACTATGGATGACATCTGATGATTCAGACACATACACAGAAGCACATAAACACAGACACACACACACATATGCGCTGTAAACCTGTGCATTCACTGGATGTTTTGCAAGTGTTACGTTCGAATTTGAATGCATAATGCCTATGGGCATATTCTTTCGAGTCCCTGCATAATGTACAGTATATACTTTATGGAATAAGCTACAATAAACAAATACATATTGTCATTGATACAGCCATTACATGATTCCATAGCATTCCAACAGCAAGATAATTAAACATTATTGTGTTATCTCCACTAACCAACTTTACTCCTAAACTCGATTAATGAAATTAACAAACACATGTGGCAGTCCGGGGATTCGAACCCAGGACAGAGAGAGTCAAACCCCCTTTCGGTCGACACGTGTGTTCGTGCGTGTTTGGCCTCATGATAGTTAGAGTGGTCTGCCGTCCAGAAAGATTCCACTGCAAATCTCCGGCCGGAGGCAGGTGGGCTAGAGAGTGTGGTTTCTGAGCGTACGCCTCTGCAGATTTCTGTGTTCCTGTGTTTTTAAAATATGTATGTAGTAAATAATACTATGATCATTAATTAATGGTATGCATATCAAAAATATTACAAAGACATCTAAGCAACCCTTTCACGCTCATATGACGCAGAGGTTGCCAGATTAGCAATAAGAAATAAGAGTTCTCTCACTCTTATAATTACCTCTCCAAAATTAGTTTTCTGCCCACAGCTAACTCAAAGACAACTGCAGAGGTTGAAGTAACTAAACTAAAGGTTTCTAAATACCCCTAATGGTAACAAAGGCTTTAAAGTATCCCTAATAGGCTCAAAATCGCGTCACAGCTTTAGAATGTGAACAGAAAAACTATAAATAAACCAGTTAGTGGCCAAAATGGTTGGTCAATAAATGAATAATATATCAAACACTATTAAAATCCTGCGAGAAGATAGACAATAAGCAGGAAATCAAACAGCAACAGATATAAAGAGCTAATGGTTGCGAGCAAATCAGAAACAGGGCCGGTATAACATAACGTGTCAGACAGTCACTCGTAAGGCGTGCTGAGCCCTGCATTGCAGTAGAGTGAGGTACATTTGAACACATTTGGTTAATTATTACATAACTAAAGTATTTAATACATAACAGTTGGAAAGCCTATGGACATATGTGAAGGATGACAATATTTAGAAGACAAAGGACTAGAAAATGGAAGTACACACACAAAGATAAACACCATGCAGATCGAATTTTATTCCCGGTTATGAAGAACATTATGTTTCCAAATATATACTGTATGGTTAAGCTACTGAATGTCGTGTTTTAGGCAAATGTGAGCACTTTATTGACAACGCATTCCTGATCGGTCTTCGATCAATGAATCTTAATGAATAGTACACGTATTCATATGTATACATACATGCATGCAAACAAGACCAGACCTGCACAAATAATACGCCCTCTCCATTTAGTTCATATCTTCATTGTGTCAAACTTTTCTAATTCACAATTATACGAATGAAACTACTACTATCTGAGGATAGCCTGAACACTATCAACACTATTCATAAAGAGTGCAACAGAGTTGAGAGGGTAAATCCAGTGATTGTAACACCGAGTCTTTAGTTCTCTCTTAAGTAGAGTGTAGTTCGCCTTAAGTATCTGACCAAAGCCGCCCAAGTAGGCAGCGGCAATCTTATAGAGCAGAGAAGTCTGGATCGGCTTAACCAAGTTACGTAATTGGAAGGTATGAAACAAAATTGTTACCTTTTGTTATGTTTCGCCCAACTCCAATCATTAACGTAATTACTCAGCTTTGGAAACGCCTATAGAAATAAGAGGGTTGCATACCCTATTAATACAATAGTTTAACTCCCGTAGGTTATTTAAATGTTTAATACAATCGTCCGGAGGTTGACCGAATGAAACATATAGTAGATTTACTCCACAAATTCACGTGTGATGTGTGGTGCCTAGCTTCAATTTGGCAATTTTTTCTGAACAAATTGACAACGATTCAGTGCAATTATGAAGTTTCAGAACTTTTAAAATCACTTTCATGTTGGGAGTTACAAATGTAATTGGAAAAGTGGCATAACAGAGTGGATTTGTTCATGACGTTTCGATGTATATTGTGTGTGAGAGAGAGAGAGAGAGAGAGAGAGAGAGAGAGAGAGAGAGAGAGAGAGAGAGACAGACATAACCGGTACTGGAAGGGTAAACCTTGTATTTTTGTTTTCTATGTGATTGAGGGAGGCAAAAGGCATAACTGCCTATAGCGAGTGCCTCCCCCATAGTTGAAAGAGTGACAGGGCCAAAATCAAGGGACATTCGAGCCAAAATGCCTGGACACACGGAGTTTGAAGCAATTTAAGTCATAGGAAGCAGGAAAAACTGATTCTGGGAGAGAGTTCCAGAGCTCAGCTGTTGAGTAGAAGAAAGTTTGAGAGTAACGTTTCACTCTTGGGTTGGAGAGTTGCACAGAGTAGGGGTGGGATTGAGTTGCAAGACGGGTACCACGTGCCCTACGTAAAGGAGGTGGTATGCACTGGGATAGCTCTGAGGAACACTGATTATTATAGTAGCGATAGAATAGCGAGAGAGATGCAACATTGCAGCGGAGAGAGAGATATTGCAGAGAGTTGGTGAGTGGACGGGAGTTAATGATACGAAAGGCCTTCCTTTCAACCTAGTCTAGTTGAGCGGTGTGAGAGGAACCTCCCCACACATGTGAACAATACTCAATACAAGGGCGCACTATGCCCCTGTACAGAGCAAGAAGCTGTGCAGGGGAAAAGAACCCCTTAAGGCGGTTGAGCACACCCAGCTTCTGGGAGGCTGCCTTAGCAAGACTGGTAATATGGTCCTTCCAAATGAGAGCAGAAGAAAAAGAGACACCAAGAATATTGAGAGAAGATGAAGGGTTGATTTTTGTATTGTTGAAGAATAAGGGATAGTCCGCTGGGAGATCCTGACGGGTAGATAGATGGAGAAATTGGGTTTTGGAAGCATTAAAGTTAACAAGGTTTTCTCTGCCCCAATTGGAAATAGTATTTAGATCAGAATTTAAGAGTTGTATGGCTTCATTACGTTTGTCGTTGAGGGATTGCTGGCTGGGGCGTTCTGAAAAAGTAATGGAGTAGTGTAAGGTTGAGTCGTCTGCGTATGAATGGATGGGAATTAAGGTACAGTTAAGGAGATCATTTATAAAAATTAGAAAGAGAATAGGAGATAGGACAGTATAGCTCCTCCACTTCCTCTATTGGTCTTACAACAAAAGTGGGGATGGGCGTATTTATGTTGTCATTTACATATTTGTGTAATTATTTGTGTTATTAATTTCCTCCCTAGACTTCCATCAAGCTTAAAAAGAACACTCCCAAAACAAGATAAATTTGTAAATTTTTCGATAAAAAAATGTCCCGACTGAAGGCCGGTTCCTCTTAAATTACAGGCTCGCTATCGCTCGCCAGGAAAAAATCGACACCTCAATGACACAATATGTTCTAATATTGGCAACGAAATGGGGTGAAGTCTTAAAATTCCAGCAAAGCAACCCATTCCCCCCTTAATTATGTCCCAGCCATGTTTGAGGAGAGGCTAATATTAATCCGTTATTAAACTCGGTTCTCTATGACCATCGGGAAATGAAATCCAAATATACTGAGACGTAATGTTCCTTAGTGATCAGAGTATTCTTTAAAGAAGGGTTTCTGGACCCCCTTTTTCCTCATGTTCAACCCTACATATTTGGGAATATAAATATAACAAGTCAATACAGTAATAATTCTTCCAGTATAGGTCAGAGGTCATTAGTGAGGTCATTCATATTATTCTAAAACAAAGTTTTGGAAGAACCTGTCGAAATTTAAAAGCTGATTGAGACCTTTTCATGGTCCTATTGGCATATGATAAGGAGTTGCTGGAACTCCTGTTTCATTTGTTTGGCTTCCCCCACTGTTTGTCTGTGCCTCACATACACATGAGTAATGCAGCTAACTCTCACAAACAACTCCTCCTATTTGTTTCACAACACTTAACAAGAATACCATACTGTTTTCCAGCACCCCGAATTTACCTCCCTCTAACGTAACTTGACTATGGCTCTCAGTCACACTTTCAACATTTTGTTCTTAGGGGGGTGGGGGGCACTTGTTACAGGTACCTTGCCTTTTGCCTCCTTCGTTCACATATATTTTATTTGTATCTCATTGATTATTAGATATCTGTTCTAAGATAAAAAAAATCGTCTAATGGTAGCAGGAATAATATTAAGACAAAATGACGCCCTTGATTACAGTAGAAGTTAAAATACATCGCACTGTTACTATGTGAAACTATGTAAGTATTCAATTAAAAAAAAGGTGCCATTATCATTGCTCGACTGATAAATCTTGTCGTAGAAAAACAGAAGCAAAATTGTGGTGTATGTGGTTGAAATGTGGGTTGGTTGGTGTGGCTATCCTCTCTAGTGACCCTTTAGATATTTTGTGTAAGAGACTGGCCATTCTTTTAAGGAGCTGTGTTCTGATTGGCTGGCGGATTTGGGATGTCATTTTGTGTCTTGGGATGACTCGTTTTTTTTTTTTTTTTTTTTTTTTTTTTTTTTTTAAAGAGACAATGAACGGAGGAAGGAAAAACACAGACAAAACAAAAAGGTCCATGTGCCTAAAGGCATCCTCCATTCATAAAATGTTTGTAACAACTGGATTTAAACATTTGTAGATTGTAAGTTTGTGGAAAGCAATTCGAGGGAAGTGAATTCCAAAGAGTAGTAGCTCTGGGGATAAATGAATTCTGATAAGCAGAAGTTCTGCATTGTGGAGGAGAAAGTGTAAGTTCATGGGCGCTCTCAGCTGCCCTAGTTCTACGGGGAAAGATGTGGAGAGGCGGCACAATTGAAGCAAGTTCCTCGGAACAATTGTTGTGAAAATATCTGTAGAATAATGCAAGGGATGCAACGTTTCTTCGTATGGATAATGTAGGAAGGTCCTGTGTGATTGCAGGGTTATTGATTAATCTAATAGCTTTATTTTGAATTTTGTCCAACTGCCTCAATGCAACCACTCCACTTCCACCCTACAGAGGTGAACAGTAATCCATCTGAGAACGCACATGACTTTTATATATCAAGGCCAACTGCTCGTCAGTGAAGAATTCTCGAACTCTGTACAGGAGTCCCAGTTTTTTAGAGGCATTCTTAGCAATGCCTCTAACATAATGTGTCCAGCTCAAGTTAGTAGTTAATGTTACACGCAGAATGTCAATACTAGGGGAAGTGGGAATATTTACATCATTAAAAAATACATGGGAGTCGGTGAGATTTTAGACTCAATTTAGAGGTTGGCGTAGTCGGCGCGAGACAATCTCGACATTTCACTTAATTAGTGCGAACAATTTGCTAGTACCTTCGAATTACTAGTTAAATATTATTGTAAGTTTAGTTAAGAGCACATAATTAATCGAAAATTCATATTTAATTATGTACACTAGTAACATGAAGAAATGGGACGAGATGATCCAATCGACAACATTTCCGTACAATGTTTGCCTCCCGTATTGTTTACTTGTTTGAGTGGTTTCCGTGGTAACCAGAGCTCGGAGGCAAAGCCAAATGGTTGAGCCTAACCATGGGACTGTGCTCAGCCTTTGGATGCAACAATCGAACTGGAGCTAATGTGAAGCTGCTTAGGTTCCCTCGAGACCCAGAAAGAAGAAAGCAGTGGGGAAATCTGGCCTGCAGGGGCAATTGGACACCGACTGAGAATTCTCGACTGTGTCAATTAAGTATCGGTTAATGGTTACGGTAGGCCTATAGCCTAGGCCTAGGTTACTTTATTTGTTCTTTGAAAATGTTCATCAATTCATCACCCCTTGCCTTTGATAAATAAAAAAACATTAGGTAGGCTAACACTAGGCCTATCAGTTGCGCTGCTGCCGCCGCTTAGGCCTATGCCTATTTACCAATAATGTTTTGTAACCTATGTGTTCAAGGACAAGGAATATAGCCTAGCCCAGTATTTTACTGTTTATCATTCAGTGAATGGAGCCTATATTATGGAGGATTTGGATTAGCTTACCCATAACTCATAACGGCCATGAGATAGGCTACAATACTATAATAAATCCTCCATAGGGAAAATTTGGAAAAACTCTTTGTTTTTCTGTCACCAATTTTCCCAGGATTTTTTTTTTTTTCCCTGTTAATTTTCATCAATATATAGTGTTTGGAAATAATTACATCCTTCGGAGAAACCGTTTTCCCTATTATACAACGATCTTAAGACACGCCGCCCGATAGTGGGGAGGGCTATGAAGTTCAGGGAAAATGAGGGGTTAAAAGCGTAACAAAGACATTAGCCTAACCTAACCTATCCTAGTATTATGGGTGAGGGCTGCCACCCCCACACCCCCCACTGATTGGGTAACAGTGCAAAAAACACAGTATTATGGGACAAACCCTACTCCGCCACCGAGTGGCAGTGGGAGGACCGAGAGGTCCACAACAATAACATGAGTGCGGCGGCGGACGCAGTGTTGCCATATTCTAAATGCAGAATTATCGTATTGTGACCACAAAATTATGGAATTTGCACCAAAATTATCGTACACACTAATATATATATATATATATATATATATATATATATATATATATATATATATATATATATATATAGGGAATGTTTGTTCTAAATGGCGTGTGTACGAATCGGTGCCGTCTATAGGAAGGTATTGACAACCATGTTACGATAAAATTCAATTTTAGTACCATATATTTTGATTAGGTTTTGCCGAGGGTTGAAACTAATTTTAATATGATGCTTAGAGCATATAGATTTCATATGTCTTCAAATATGTCAAAATAATTGGTGACAAATAAATGGAGTTATACTAAAATATTGGGAAAATCTAGTTATACTACCCCCCCACCACCTCCCCCCTTCAAAACACGCCTTTTAGCGTGGTTTTGGATGGTTCGACCAGACGCGGAAACTGAAAAAAAAAAAACGCATTTTGATCAAAATTTATCACCAACCAGATATGAGTTTTTCAGGTAATTGTTTGTTGTTTTTTATTTTTTATTTGATATACACTGTTGTTTAATACCGAGGACCGTCGCATTTTATTATTTTTAACATTAGCCTAACCTAACTGAAAACTAACCTGTCTCCGCGCGACGGTCTAAACCCAGCTCACGTTCCCTGTTTATGGGTGCGCGACAGTCTAAACCCAGCTCACGTTCCCTGTTTATGGGTTCGCGAAGGTTTGTAATACTTCAATGTATCTATTTCAAGTCAAATATACATTTCCGCGCATCATCAAACCATACTAAGTCTACTACTAATAATATTAACCCATTAGTACCAACAGAATAACGACAAAATAGGGGTAGTATAACTGTAGATTTATCAAATATTGAGAATATTTGGCCTATTGCAAGTCTAGCCTAAGCTATATATACCTAACCTATTGTTATACGATCCTTTCACTCATATTTAGACAACTCATAACTCAATTGATACTTGTGTCACAACTTTTGTATATGCCTGTACAAGGAGCTGTTATCTGTGGTCCAGAGGCAAGACCACAGGTGTCCTTATCAATAGCTAAGGTAAACATGCTGATTAATCATTTCGTTCCTATATTAACGACTTGCTAACCTAAACACCAGGAGACCCCTGGACTGGAGTTATGCACGATTATTCACTCATGTATTGTTATTCACTCGTCATTCAGGATTATTCACGCTTTCATCATTGGTTATGCATTCTCGGAAGGCGAGGTGCGGTTGAACTTAGGCATGACGGCGATCACACGAGAGAACTCGACAGACACAGTCGAGGGCGGAGGTCCACTCACCACGTTCTCACACACCCCTTTCACCATTCTCACCATTTCATCACTTCACACCTGATTTGATTCCTGACTGTGTTCCTGCATACTTATACAACAAATAAAGGAAAGGCTGATCGCATGGGTTGATTGATTCCAGACTCCTAATATGTCTATAAACTATTAGTGGTGGCAGTTTTCTACAAACATTATTCATCACAGAGAGGCCTACTGAAGATTCCACCTCAACACGGTGTCATCGGAGTAAAGAACTTTACATGGTGGCAGCGATGCTCATATTTCTGGCAGCGGATGGTCTCTTTCTAAAACAACTGATTAGACAAGAGCGCCTACACCACGCTTCCTTCTCACTCTCCACGTCTACCAATCAACCAAAATCGACTCTTCAATCAACCGGACGATCGACCTTCAATCAACCGGCGGCCTTGTGAGCGCGCCACACCCGACCCACAAACCACACCCGCAACTCAACACCCGCGCCCGCACCCACCCGTTCCTGTACCAGAGGTGTGTTGTCATCACCCCTTCACCTTCAGTCATAACAACATCGGGTGAGACACAACACTGCAGATTCTTTTCATAATCTCTATGACTTTCCTTTTCTATACTTTGAAAGGAGGTCTACTTTCTGTAAAATTTCTATTACTAATTTTGCAAACTTTTGTTCGAGACCTACCCAGTGAATTATAAAAAGCCAATATATATGTGCAAGTGCTAATTATGTGTTACATTGATGTGGATATCGAAATTCACTAATATATGATGTGTTTATTATGCGAGGTGCCTCTCATTTATATTTCATTGTGGGGTTTTTTCTAACTCATGAACAATTTGCGAAATATCTTCAGTACTTCTCCCCTACGTCATTTTGAGGCCGATCTTACAGCTCAGGATGATAATTCAGGCGATACAGAAATAAATAATTCAGTTTCCAGTACTTCAAATGTTCCCCCTGTTGTTAATGCTAATTGTGACGATGTTTCGATACCTTCCGATCATATTAGGTCAACACAGCCACCTATTTTAAATTATATTCATCACAGAGAACTTCGTTCTGGTAACCGTCACCTTACATTGCCAGACCCCACACCTGCGTTTTCCCATTTCACTCCCGCCAACCCCATTAACCTAACTTCAAACATGGCACAAAACTTAAATTTACATGTTCACGGTCAGGCGCAAAAGGTATTTGCAGGCCTAGATGATAATAAATCGATTTTTGCGGTATTTAGTGATATAGAGTCTGAGATCGCCGCTCGAAAGGTCACAGATGACAGAGGTAATATGATATATTTCGCTCTAAATTTGATAAGGGTAGAACTCCAGCCGGTAATTTATTAGCTTGTGACGAGTTGCTAGAATGCACGACTTATCAAACCTTCAAAGACGAGTTTTTGGAGAAATTTGCACGAAACTCAAGAGGTGACTGCTCTGATTCATGATTTTGCTAACTCAATCCAACATACAAGTAAGGGCAAGTCTGTTGATACTCTATTGGCAAATTGTTCCGTAATGGCGAACACAATGAGAAACGGTTTAAAAGGTAACTCTTGGTTTACAGATGACAAGATTTCGTTGAAACAGTTTAGTAAACTCCTCTAATATACCCTGTTGGTTTCAGCGTTGCCAGAAAATGTACAGCCTATTTCTCGTAGAGTTGAATTTGCTCCAACTGACAGTTTGACTAAATTCATGAAGTCTCTGCAACAGGCTTGTGACAATTGCGGCATCACTACAAATCAAATACAATTCACTGTTGCTCAAATAAAACCCACTAATGCTAAAAATGCTCAGGTTCACAAACCTTCCCCACAAACAGCTCAGTTCTCCAAACCCTCCCCACAGACACCCGAGCTCCCTAAATCTAAACAATACGCCCCTGCTACTCTCTCACACCACCCTCACACACCTCCCGTCTCTCAGTATCCCTCTGGTTCCCGTCATGGAAATTACGCTTATGTGTCACGTTCGTACGTTCACGGAAACATTCCACATTCTCCCACTCATTTTCAGGCCAAACCTAATTCTCAAACTGGGAACACCGACTTGTGTTACTACTGTGGTTATGCAGGCCATAAGGTCTCTAATTGCCATATCAAAAAGAAGGAAAGTCATGAATTTTCGACAGGACGTTCGCCATACTGTCGGAAGTGCAAAGAAAGGACACATTGGACCAGCCAATGTGAGGTAGTCGCGGCAGTCGTAGCGAACCACAAATCATTCAGACACACTGCTAAACACTCAGGAAACATGGCACGCGGCTCTCAACTCGCTATAACATAAATATAAGTGTTCCACCTCCCCTCCCGCCAGTAGTGAAACCCAAATCCCTCAGAAAATTACGTGTTGGTGCCCTAATGCAATCTCCAGAGTTATGTGTTCTTAATTTTCAATGTAAGGGTATATCAATGACAGTTTTGTTAGACACGGGTTCTCCTGTTAACCTCATTCCTGAAAATATTTTTGAGAGACTAAATTCTGACAAGTCTTTGAAAATATCCCCTACAGATGTAATATTAGAAAGTGTTTCTGGTGATCATTTGGGAATTATTGGAGTGACGTACTTGCCCCTGACTTTGCATTCAGATCTAAATCCTTATAATGAGAAATTTTATGTCTTACATACACTTAATGTGGGAGCTGACATATTGTTAGGGTATGGTACTATGAGAAACAGAAAAATGTTGCTCTTCCCTCACATGAACGGAGTGGAAATAGAAAAGTGCTTTATTGAAGGTATCACATTAAATATTCCCCCGTCTAGTGCGAGCGTAGTGGAGGCGAGATGTAAGGCAGTCGCGTTTCAAGGTCAAACCACCTCCACCCCACTACACTCATTCACCGCCCCCCCGCCGCCACACACTCACACACCCGCCATCTTACGAGCGCCGTGGGAAACAAGGTTTTACCCATACACGGAAACACCTCCCCTTTATCTTATTCTCAACCTCAAACCCCTTCAGTCACGGTAAGTGATTATGTCGGATTAAAGTCCTCTATTACAAATATTCTTATGGACAAGGATATTGTAATTGAGCCACACTCCGCTAAAGTCGCTGTTGTATATGCTGATAATTTATGTGAAGATGTTAACTCACTAGTTTTACTTCCAGACAATAGAATGATTAAAGGTATACATGTCTCCCAAAGTGTACATGAAGTTAAACATACTAATTGTTTTATGACACTGTTAACTAATTTTACTAATGGCATGATAAAAGTATTTGCGGGTACAGTTATTTGTGAAGCTGAAGTTATCCCCGGAATATTTGAGGAAATGAGTCCTATATCCATAAGTAATGTTAATATGAAAGCCTTCACACCATAATTTTCTGATGAACGAATGAAAGAAATATTAAGTCAACTTAACCCAGTAGATTATCCCGAGGCAAACGCTCCTTTACACAAATTTGTAAATGGATATCACTCCACTGTACACCTTAAAACTGACTCTATGGGATTTACAGATATCCTGGATCACCGTATAATATTGAAAGATGTTAATCAAACACCTGTTTATCTGCCAATGTACCGTCTCCCTCATTCACAAAGAGAATTAACTAATACGCATGTGAAAGAATTATTGGAACAAGATGTAATACAGCCATCTCTGTCTTTATGGCGTAGTCCCCTATTTTTGGTTCCTAAGAAAAATAAGGGCGAATATAGAGTTGTTGTAGATTACAGGAAACTTAATTCTCTCACAGAAACTGAACATTTTCATATGCCTGCAATCCCTGAAATCTTAAATTCGTTAGGTACTGATAATAAAGTGTTTAGTACTATGGATTTGTCGAGTGGTTTCCATCAGATTAATTTAGATGAAGATTCCCGTCAATACACCGCATTTAATTCCCCCTCTGGAACGTATGAATTCAAACGCTTACCACAAGGACTTAAAAATTCACCGGCAGTATTTCAACGTCTCATGTCTAATATATTGGCAAGATTATTAGGTGATAACGTTTATGTATATTGTTACGACCGGAGCTCGTATAAAACCAGGGCTCTTAATCATTGGACTAGGAAAGCACACAGCCACAACGGTAACACTAGATCCAACCCCTGAACTTATAATGCCGGCGCACACAAACACCTATACCCTCCAGAGTTAAATCTGCGATAACGGGGTATCCTATAACTCAGTATAAGTGCACTACTACTACAGGCTGATGATCTCTGATACAGCCTGATCACAACAACATACAATTACGGTAATAAGGTATACTAGGAAAAGATAGAGATCTTAATTAAATCACTGCAATGATTTAATGCAAACTAGAAGAAGGTATATTTAAAGTTTCTCTAAACAATAATGAACTGTCACTCCTATACTAAAGAAAGTGAACGAAAGTCCCAAAGCATCGAGCAGGAATCTTCTGAAGAAAGTCTGATGCTGGGGTAAGATGATCGTATCGGATTTTGAACTGTAGTATAAAGCAGGAACAGGATATGACAATTATAAGGACATATAGGGTTAACTGGCACGGGAATAATAACTGCGCAATAGTAGGAACTCAAACAGCAAAAGAAGTACTTCCTCATCAACGAAACAGCCTACTAGGGTTGTGCAACTCAACAACAACCTAGACCAATAAATGCCGTGAATAATAATGCATACATAATAGAAAGAGTTTATAATCTAAATCTGGTGTCTGCTAGGCGAATAAAGTCTAGCTGTGATGTAGTAGGCTAGGAAACAATGGCTGAGCAACCGGCTCGTAGCCTAGCGAAGTCCTTAAGGCTGTGCAGCCAAATTACGTTAATTGACGGGGTGCTCTCTTGAGAGATCCAGATCGCTAGTATCTGGTTCTCTCCTGGCGGCCCTCTCAAAGTCAAAGCAAACGAGTTAGCACAGTGTTGGGTGGCAGAGGCAAAAGCCCTCACTCGCAACACAATGCTAAACTCACAAGGTACACAGTCAGAAAGACCACCTAGGCTTCCCACGTCTCCGTTGCGATTGTACAGGTTCAACAAAACCTAGTACACATGGAAATCACAACACCAGTAGCCTTATCCCAGTCTAGCATTAAATCCCCCAGCAGATCACCAAGACACAGGATGGGAGACACCGTGAGTGTGTCAACCTCTACAGACAAAATTGGTAACCCTTCCAAAATGCCTAACTAAACATGTGTTATCTGAGAGCTTCAGCATATAATACGATGGCCGATATATGAAATCGTGCAGAACCAAAGGGAAGTTATGATATTAAATAGAGTAGAAGAATGAGAGGTAAGAAGTTGAGAGAGAGAGAAAGTGCTCTATAGGTAGAAGTCGGGAGACAGGGGGGCAAGGGACATGTGAAGGGTATGCTAGTCAGGAAAGCTCTGAGGAGAATAGCTCCTCTGGACCCCTCCAGGATCCCACACAAAGGCACGGTGGTCAGCCAATCACAGGCCGCTACATCACCCGGCAGCAGGCCTGCAGAAGGCGCCAGGAACCACCAGCCAATCAAAACCGAGAGAAAAGACCACGCGGGCCAGCAACTCCTCCGGGAGGGAGGAGGAGGAAAAGCAACACTCACCTCCCCCACCCTGCTCCTCGCTCTCTCTCTCTCCTTCACTACAATGCATCTTATGTTCAACTCGTGATATAAAATACAATGCATTGTCACAAGCGAAAACAAAGACCACTTCTACCCTGCCTGTGACATGACGATTCACAAGAAAGAAAGTACAACATTGTAGACAGACTGTAGCCCATTTCACTGCCCTGGCGAGTGCTAGTGGCTACCGGGAGGCGATTCTGCCAACGCTGGCAGGCGTCACAATATATAGACGATATCATAATTTTTTCGAAAAATATATTGGACCATGTTGAAGCACTGAGGAAAGTTTTATCTAGGCTTAATGAAGCTGGTTTAAAGATTAAACTTAGTAAATGTAACTTTTTCAAGAAGAAACTAAATTTTTTAGGATATGAACTAACCCCTGATGGTGTTAATACCACTCCTGATCTCACGAACGCTATCACAAATTTCCGAACACCCACTAACGTAAAACAATTGCGACAATTCCTTGGTATCAGTGGTTATTATAGGAGTTTCATTAGAAATTATGCAATCATGGCGAAACCCCTTTACGAACTGTTAAAGAAAGATGTGGAATTTAATTGGAGTTATGAACAAGAGCAAAGTTTTAATAAATTAAAGAATAGCTTAACCACGAGACCCACACTTGCCTTTCCTGATTTTAATAGAGACTTTGTTATTAACACTGACGCTTCGTACTCCGGATTCGGTGCTACTCTCATGCAGTATGATGAAAGGAATGAATTACGCCCGTTAGGCTACGCAAGCCGTTCTCTCAAACCGGCAGAAATAAATTATTGTGTAACTGACTTAGAAGGCGCTGCATTACTATGGGCTCTTCAAACGTACAAAGAAATAATGTATGGCTATAATGTGACTGTATGGACAGATCACAAACCCTTACTTAAGTTGTTCGATGATAAATTTTTGTCTGGTAGACGTGCTCGATGGAAATTAATCTTGGCATCTTGTAATCCCCAATTAATGTACGTGGAAGGTAAACACAATGTTGCAGCTGATGCCTTATCTCGTAATCCAGTAGCTTCAGTTTCAGCTAATGCGATCCTGAACGCTGATGGTTTTGCTGCGGAGCAGAGATCCGATACGTTTTGGAGTAAAGTAATTCTTAGTATAGAATCAGGTGATACTGTTAGCTCGAGCACTAACGATTTAATAGCTTTGAATTTACAAGACTTCGAAATACACGATAATTGTTTGTACAAGAGAACGCAGTTATCTGGCAGGAAATCACCTAATAGAGAGGTGTTGCAATTAGTTATTCCCTCTTCACGCATAGATGCGACGCTACACTTTATTCATGGTCACAAATTAGTTGGACACCCTGGTAAGGATAGAGCCTTCTCTCAAGCTCAAAGGTAATTTTACTGGCGTACAATGAAACGTGATTTATTCACTCACATAGATGAATGTATTACTTGCGCGAAATTTAAACCCAAGTTAAATGCATCTGCTAAGATCGGTACTTATCCGATACCTAATTACCCATTTGATGTACTTGGAATAGATTTACTCAAGTTACCCCTCACAAATACTGGTAATCAATATGAACTGGTTATAGTTGATCACTTTTCGAGATACAGTTTTGCAAGATAAAGAAGCGAGATCTATTACACAAGCACTCTTAAGAGATTTAATTTGTAAACTTGACTGCCCAAACACTATAATTAGTGATAATGGCACAGAATTTTGTAATTCTGATATGGAAGACATTTGTAGAGAATATAATATTAATCACGAGACAATTTGCCCCCATTCATCACACAGTAATGGCTTAGTTGAACGTGCTAATCAGTCCTTAATTAGTGCCCTACGCTGTTTATTACACGAACGCGATACCGGTACTTGGGATAACTTTATTCATTACGCAGAAGCCACACTTAATTCATCTATTAATACTTCCATTGCTGATTCTCCACATTTCATTGTTTTTGGCAGAGATAAAGAAACTACCTTTTACTAATTTACAGAAAGCCAATACTCCTGTGTATAATTCGGATGGTTATTTGTTATATCATTTGAATAATTTTCGTACTATTTACAAGAATCTTCGAAATAATCTTACTCACTCTAAGGAAGAAATGACCACCATAGCTAACAAACATAAATCTAATCCGAATATCAATATTGGAGATATTGTTTTTCTGCGAGATTTTTACGCTAAAGATTAATTGCAACCATTCTTTGATGGTCCCTACAGAGTTTTGACAGTTGAAGGAAATAGAACAACAATTAAACATTTAGATGTAGGTAATGAGAAACGAGCACATGTTGATCATTTGAAGAACATTCGGCGTACTCTACCCGGATACGTAAACACGAATTTCGAGTAGACACTAATGAAACCGAAAAAGATAAAGAAAAAGAAAAACGAACAGAAACCCCCCTAATGACAGATATGACCTTCGGTCACGCGCCATTGCTGCCGTGTCATCTTTGAAGGGTGATTTTGTAGCCCAGTGGTGGTTAGACAATCTAGATATTAAGGTAGATACGTTCTACATGTAAATAAACTCTGATTCTCACGATTGATGGAGCGGTAGATCATGCCGGCTCGTCCACGGTTCAGTCTCTCTATCACTCTTGACCAATCAGAGTTTCTAGAATTTAACTTCAAATATGTTTATGGATGGTGTGGTGAGGGAGGTGAAAAGGAGAACTATGGGAAGAGGATTGGGTTTAGTAGGAAAGAATGGTAGAGATTGGGAGTTGAATCAGTTGCTGTTCGCTGATGACACAGCATTGGTGGCGGATTCTGATGAGAAACTGCAGCGGGTAGTCAAAGAGTTTGGTGTGGTTTGTGGAAGGAGGAAACTGAAGGTGAACGTCAATAAAAGTAAAGTAATGGTGTGTAATAGGGGAGAGCATAGGGTGAATCTAGATGTGAGGCTGGATGGGGAAATATTGGAACAAGTAGAGTGTTTTAAATATCTAGGAGGAACGATAAGCAGGAGTGGAGGTATGGAAGTGGAGGTAAAACAGAGAGTGTGTGAAGGAAGGAAGGTTTTCGGAGCAATGGGAAGTATGTGGAAGACGAGAAATCTCGGAGTGAAAGTAAAAAGTGCACTGTATCAAGGAATTGTTGTGCCAACAGTGATGTATGGGGCTGAGACATGGGCTCTGAAGAAAAAGGAGAAAAGAGGGCTGGATGTGATGGAGATGAGCTGCTTGAGGAGTATGTGTGGAGTTACTCGTAGAGACAGATTGAGGAATGAAGAGATACGTAGGAGAGTGGGGCAGCAAGAACATTTGTCAGCCAGAGTGGACAGAAGGGTGCTGAGCTGGTATGGTCATGTTGAACGAATGGGAGATGAAAGGCTTACAAAGAGAATATGTGAGTCAGGTACAAGGGGAGATAGAAGGGCAGGAAGACCCCCATTGAGATGGAGAGACTGTGTAAGAAAGGCTTTGGATGATAGAGGAATGACTATAGATCAGGCAGGGGAAGTGGTGGTGGACAGGAGTGAATGGAGAATGCTTGTGAATAGTTGAGTGAACACGTGGTCATTTGCAGTAAGGGGTCGGGCGCAAGTTGGACTAGATAATAGTCCATCAGGCGCCTGGCCCGGGGAGACGATTAATATGAAGGGTGTGCCTGGAAGTGTGGTGGGAGGGCTTATGGCTTTGGCTCCGCTGCATGTCTGCCTGCCGAGATCGGAACCTCTCCGGGTGGTCAAGGGCCGGGGGGAGTGCTGGAGCGACCTTGGTAACCCTGGTCTCTGGGTCTTCTCCTGGGTGACCTGGATGTGTGAGAGTTTGTGTTTTTTATCTGTGTTTATTTTTGTTTTATGTTGTTTTTGTGTTTTCCCTGTTCTTGCTCTGTCTTGAGTCGGCTACCCCCAAAATGGGGATTGGGCCTGAGCATATAGATAGATAGATAGAACTTCAAATAATTAATAATTTATTTATATACTCTATTTTTAGTAGTACATACATTTTTTTTTCTTAAGGATAATTTAGATTTATACTATCCATTTCTTGAGGTACATATTAATGCTGGTGATTTTTTTATTTTTATTCCATTTGCATCTGATATGATTTAGACTAGACAAGAAATTATCCCTCTCCCCACCATTATCCAAGGCGAACTTCTTGAGATTAATTTCCCTTCCGACAATTTGTTATTTTCTACAGGTAAATACCCTGATGAATATCTGGCTTTAGTAGACACTTTGGTCTTTGAGAAACATTGTCACACTATCTTAGACGTCATTACTATCTGTCCTGCTCAATTAATCCAATTACTCCCCCTGAATTATGATGATTGTAGTCGTGCTATTAAGAAAAATTAACATATGCTATATTATTGTGTTACGACCGGCACTACGAAATAAACAAGGGCACTCAATATTGGACTAGATGATAGGCTATATCTGCAACAACGGTACGCTAATTCCAAACCCTCGAACTATTACGCCGGTGAACAAAACACTTAAAACCCTCCAGAGTTAATCTACTGGATAACGGGGTATCAATTAACTGGGTTTTAGTTCACTTCTACAAAGGCTTACCGATGCCGGCAAAGCCTACTCACAACAGGAGTACTTTACGTTAATAAAATGCTCTTAAGTAATAACAATGCTTGAATAAACTATAACAAGATTAAATAAAGGAGTATATGCTTACGTTAACTTTAGTGTGAGTCTGTACTCAACACTAAACTCTACAATGCTCTATGAAAACACTGGAAGTCTAGTCCTACAGCAATCAGATAAAGAATCTTCTGAAAACGTCTGATGCTCTAAGATGCTCGTTAATATAGACCAGAAATAATGCAGGGGCAGGACACCAAAGCGCGTATCTTAAATACACCAATAAGTAGAATACATATATATAAAACAAGGGAGTGCAACAACTATGTGACAGCCCTAATAATCGCCACTCAAAACAGTACTTCCTTAGCCAACGTAACAGCCAAACTGGGTTGTGCACTATGCATCAACCTAGGCTAAAATAAGGCGTGAATAATTCCTAAAGCATACACAATTAAAGTTAATAAACACAATGCCCTCTTTCTCACTAATACAGTCTAGCAGTGGCATAAAAAGGTATTAAGAAACTAGGCCGAGCGCAAGCATGCTCGTAGCCTACTGTCTCCCCTTGAACAGATTTCCCTTATTTTTTTTTATTTTTTTTTTTTAGAGACAATGAACGGAGGAAGGAAAAACACAGATAAAACAAAAAGGTCCATGTGCCTAAAGGCATCCTCCATTCATAAAATGTTTGTAACAACTGGATTTAAACATTTGTAGATTGTAAGTTTGTGGAAAGCAATTCGAGGGAAGTGAATTCCAAAGAGTAGTAGCTCTGGGGATCAATGAATTCTGATAAGCAGAAGTCCTGCATTGTGGAGGAGAAAGTGTAAATTCATGGGCGCTCTCAGCTGCCCTAGTTCTACGGGGAAAGATGTGGAGAGGCGGCACAATTGAAGAAAGTTCCTCGGAACAATTGCTGTGAAAATATCTGTAGAATAATGCAAGGGATGCAACGTTTCTTCGTATGGATAATGTAGGAAGGCCCTGTGTGATTGCAGGGTTATTGATTAATCTAATAGCCTTATTTCGAATTTTGTCCAACTGCCTCAATGCAACCACTCCACTTCTACCCCCACAGAGGTGTTTGCACATGACTTTTATATATCACGGCCAACTGCTCGTCAGTGAAGAATTCTCGAACTCTGTACAGGAGTCCCAGTTTTTTAGAGGCATTATTAGCAATGCCTCTAACATAATGTGTCCAGCTCAAGTTAGTAGTTAATGTTACACCGAGAATGTCAATACTAGGGGAAGTGGGAATATTTACATCATTAAAAAATATATGGGAGTCAGTGAGATTCTGTCGGTTAGAAAATTGAATGTACTTGGTGTTCTGTGCATTAAAGGAAACTAGATTCTTTTGTCCCCATCCATTAATTCTAGAAAGGTCCTGGTTCAGAGAAATTGCAGTGTTTATTTTTGAATTTATAAGATCGGGTTGGGTGAAAGAATTGGTAAATGTGAAGAAACTGTGGATTGTTGAGTCATCTGCGTAGGAATGTATTGGATTATGAGTGGTAGATATGAGATCATTGATATGAATGAGGAACAGAATTGGGGCCAAAACTGATCCCTGGGGAACACCAGCATTTATTGAGTGAAATTGAGAATAAAGGCCATCTACCATTACACGTATTTTTCTGTTATGAAGATAAGAAGAAATTAGTGGAACTAATGATGCAAGGCCGTAGTGTGACATCTTCGACAATAAGGATTGATGCCAGACTCTTATCAAATGCCTTTGATATATCCAGTGCTATTGTATGCGTTTCACCATGTTGGTCTGTAGCTTGGTTGATTTGATGCGTAAGAAGGCAAAGCATGTCTGCAGTTGATCGACATCGTCTAAAACCATATTGCCTATCACTGATTAATTTATTATTCTCAAGATGCTTAATTATGTGATTATTTAATATAATTTCAAAGACTTTACCAAGAGTGGAAGTTATAGCTATTGGTCTGTAGTTTGATGGATCTGAAGAGGCACCTTTTTTAGGAACTGGATGGATGTTTGCTTCTTTCCAGGGTACTGGGAAGCATGAGGTATGAGTACACAGACGGAAAATGTTTGCCAATACAGGAGCGAGCACCAAGGAGCAATTCTTAAGTACTATTGGAGGAATTTCATCTGGACCAGGAGCCTTATCTACCGAGAGATTCTGCAAAATAGTTTTGACATGTCTGGTGTGGATCTTAAGTGAGGGAATTTCAGGCGAATTAAAATTAAGTACAGGGACATCTTGATTTATTTCATCTAAGGATGAGTTGGTGGAGAAAATATCCGCAAGAAGGTTAGCTTTACCTCGTGGGTCACTTACAAGATTGCCAGTCGGAGATTTTAATGGTGGAATGGATGAAGCAGTAGTGAAGTTGTATTTAAATGAGTTAAGAGTAGACCAAAATATTTTGTTATCATTTGGATTATTTAGAAGTTTATTTGCCTGCTTGTGGAGAAAGTTTGATTTAGTTAGGTTTAATACAGTTTTGGCATGATTTCTGATGTTTCTAAAGTAATTAAAGGCTTCATGTGTTTTTTATGAGGTGGAAGGATGGAGTGAGGAAGTACATGAACGAAGGTGGTGCTGGTTGGGGGGAGGGGCGTCGACTGACTGGGGACAGAGGTGCATGGGGGCGGTTCGTTCGTGGCCACCCCTTCGGGGATCACGGCGTCAGGCAATAGATAGATAGATAGATGTGTTTTTTATCTTGTGTATGCATTGTAGGCTATTGCTTTTTGTTCAGTTACTCTAGCACAATTATGGTCAAACCATTTAGGTGAATTAGATCTTTTACTGTACTTTTGATGAGGAATAAAAGTTTCCATTCCAATTTTTACAAAATCTTGTATGTGGCTCAAGGTGGAGTGTGCATCATTAGAAAAGAAAGAGGTCCAGGGAATATCAATAAAGAAACCTTGAAGACCCTCCCAGTCTGCCCTATCGTAATGCCATTTAGTCACCAAAACAGGTTCAGAGTGGGAAGGTGTGGTAGGTGATAGACAGGTGGCCTGTATCAAACAGTGATCAGAAGATCCAAGCGGGGACCTCACTGTAACATCATAATTTTCTGAATTGGTTGTTAAAAATAAGTCCAGTAGGTGGGAATTATGATTAGGATTATCTGGTACACGGGTGGGTTGGTTGACTAGTTGAGTGAGATTAAATGAGTCTGCAAATAGCTCACATTCAAGACCAGCATCATCAGTCCTGGCTGAATGAGTGAGCCATTCAACATTATGGACATTAAAATCACCCAACACAGTGATTTCAGAAGAAGCATTTAAGTTGAGGATACTGAATTGTGAGGACAGAGAATCAAAAAGACTTTGCTCTGGAGGAGTATTTGGGGAACGGTAGATGCAACATAACGTATTATGTTACGTTAAGTGACTTGGAGGCTCTCTTGGTAAGTCCAGATCTCCAGTATCTGGTCTTACCCTGGCGCTCCACAAAGGTCAACAAAATGAGGTAGCAAGTATGCAGGTGCGAGTAGGCAAAAGCCCTTCACTTGTATACTGCTACACTCGCAAAGGAAAATATGCACAAGGGTTACAGGCTAGCTAGCTTCGTCGATGTTGTACAGGCTCTGACTAGCCACATACATAACTCAGACAACGACCAAAGATACCTTCCACTGTCTAGCATTAAATAATAAGAGAGAACAGCTCAATAATTAGAAGCACCCCAACACTGTGGTACCATTTGACTATGACTAATAATCCCTAAAACTAGTGCAAACATATATGGAAAGCTGGTGCTGGTAATACGACTGGCTGACTATGGAAGTCATATGCAGAACCAGAAGGGATAAGTAATTGAATACAGAGAGAAGTATGAAACCGAAGAAGTTCAGAGAGAGAGATAGTAGTATAGAGGGTTATATGGGGGGACAGAATTGCAAGGGACATGTAGGACCTAGCACACCAAGCCTAGCTCTGCAGGAAACACAAGGATAGGAGCCCGCACCACCGTCCCAGGACCGCGGCCGCCAATCACAGACGACTACGTCATGAAGAGCAAGCATTCTATGACGTCGACAGCGCCGCCGGCCAATCACGGGCGTGGGAAACTCCTTGGAGCGCGGGAGGCAAACGTACATACACACGCACCAACCACCGCCAAGCTGCCTACCCCGCTCTCTCTCTCCTTAACTTCACACCATGCATCCCATATTCCAGCAACGATACAAAATACTTCCAAGTGTTACAGACAAGAATAAAGATCACCACTCATCTGTCTGTGACAACATGTACTCTATGAAAGAAAGAACATCGTTCTACGATTATTGTAGCCCATATCACTGCCCTGTCGAGCACTAGCAAGTCACAAGCGCATTCTGGCAAGGCCAGCATAACAATTGTCAATTCACTCCCGCTCCTCAGATTTTTGTTTTCCATGCACACATTTTGGATACTAATTTTCTTTATTTTGTGAAAGCAACTACTCTCCTTGTGACTTGTCCCGATCGCTCACCTTTCCAGACATGCAGTAGGTTTGATTTACATAAAGGACTCCTGCATGATTGTCTGTCCTTTCTTCACTATTTACCCTTCCACATTTCACCCGAGTTCAATTTCTATTGACAGTCGTCTTTTTGCCGACATTCCTACCTCTGTTAACATTTCTGGACATTTTTCGTTTCCTAAGGTTGTTTCACATACCATCAACACTTTGAATCTAATTAACTCATCTTTGGACTCTCTGTCTTTCACTCACTTTGTCAAGCCTTACTATGTATACCCTCCCATTGGTCTACTCATGATTCATTTGATTATTGCTATTATCTTATGTTATTGCTCAAACTCTCGTCTAGCATCACGTATTAGTGAACTTGAACATTTCGTGAAAGCACTACCATGATAAATGTGGAAAACTAGTTACATATGCACAAGAAAATGTAATTTTGGCATAATCAGACTTAGAAAATATAGTCTATATATTTAGCACAATCAGACTTAGAAAATATAGTCTATATATTTGACACAATCAGACTTAGAAAATATAGTCTATATTTTAGAAAAGAATGACATTGCACTATCCTAGAAAATACATACTATAAACATTGATTTGTTAATGTGGAAAGTTTCCTAATCTGAAGATTGAAATTTATATATTTGGTACTTTCTAAATTTTCAATTACTTAGTGTTGTATTATATAGGACTATGTACTTGTTTATATTATTGATTTTTTAAATAGAATAATTACTCTTACTTTTACAATTTTATATGTATATATATATATATCTTTATGTATGTACCATTTTCATCACATCTCATCTATTTTATTATAGAAAATCTACAAAACCTCAGCCTTTATAATCTTTTGTTAGACTTAAGCATATATTTTGTTTTTATTTCTCTTTCACTTATTTCACTTTTTATTATAATTTTAGTGCTCCATTTGCAGTTTTGTTTTGCAGTGGGAGCAAAACTCTCTTAGTGGGGGCGTGTTATACGATCCTTTCACTCATATTTAGACAACTCATAACTCAATTCATACTTGTGACACGACTTTTGTATATGCCTGTACAAGGAGCTGTTAGCTGTGGTCCAGAGGCAAGACCACAGGTGTCCTTATCAATAGCTAAGGTAAACCTGCTGATTAATCATTTCGTTCCTATATTAACGACTTGCTAACCTAAACACCAGGAGACCCCTGGACTGGAGTTATGCACGATTATTCACTCGTCATGTATTATTATTCACTCGTCATTCAGGATTATTCACGCTTTCATCATTGGTTATGCATTCTCGGAAGGCGAGGTGTGGTTGAACCTAGGCATGACGGCGATCACACAGAGAACTCGACAGACACGAGTTGAGGGCGGAGGTCCACTCACCACGTTCTCACACACCCCTTTCACCATTCTCACCATTTCACACCTGATTTGATTCCTGACTGTGTTCCTGCATACTTATACAACAAATAAAGGAAAGGCTGATCGCATGGGTTGATTGATTCCAGACTCCTAATATGTCTATAAACTATTAGTGGTGGCAGTTTTCTACAAACCTTATTCATCACAGAGAGGCCTACTGAAGATTCCACCTCAACACGGTGTCATCGGAGTAAAGAACTTCACATGGTGGCAGCGATGCTCACACTATTGTCCCTAATACATTGTTTCTAACAGTGCCACGAAAGATATCTGCAATGATATCAAAGTAGGCCTATACACACACATTTATTAGAACACAAAAGCTGCGGTGACTGGTCAACTCAACCAGTAGACCATTTCAACCAGTAGCTCTCAACCAGTACCAAATCAACCAATACGGTTAGGTTAGGTTATTACTATATTTTGGCACTGGTTTGGTTGGCCTGGGTTAATTTGGCACTGGTTGAGAGCTACTGGTTGAAATGGTCTACTGGTTGAGTTGACATGGAACCAAAAGCTGCACATGTTTGACAGATTACCGGTAGCCCTATGTAGGCTATATTTATTATGTTACTGTAGGCCTATCAATCAATAATTGTTGTCATTGTTTTTCTTAAATGAATCTATCTAGGCCTATCTATCTATTGCCTGACGCCGCGATCCCCGAAGGGGTGGCCACGAACGAACCGCCCCCATGCCCCTCCCCCCAACCAGCACCGCCTTCGTTCATATACTTTCGTAAATGAATAAATGCGGCAAAGCATAACCTAGCCTATATTGCCTAGTTGGCTGATAAGCTATGTAGCGGCCTACGAGTAGCCTAGGCTATTATTGTTATTTGTGTTTTTTTTTTTTCCTTCTAGGCTAGCCTAATTGGCCTTGTGATTTATACCGGAAATTCATATTTTCCCATTAGGCCTATCCAAGAAATGGTAAGGATGTAGTAATAATCCGGGCGTATCGCCCGCTTTGGGTAAAATTCTAGATCCAGATTCACAGCGAATTTAGCGTTTTGTGTTTTTTTTTTTCTCAGTGTTCTTGAATATACAGTGTTGTTTTATACCAAGGACTGGCGGAAATGAGTATTTACCCATTATCCAACAATCTAAAAACACGGCCCCCACTAGTGGGGAGGGCTAGGCTATGAAGATCAGGGAAATTGCTGGGTAAAAAACGAAATAGGGGGTAATGTTAGCCTAACCTAACAACCTTACCTAACCTAACCTAGTATATTTGGTGGAGGCTGTCGCCCCCAAACCCCCGCTGGTTGGTATTAAAATAATAAAAGATTGATGGTCGCCGAAATAAAAATTGATGAAGTATACGGTATTTACTCCGCAATCTTTAGCTTTGGCTGTGGATAACAGGAGGGAAATATTAAATTTTTCACAGTAATTATAATTCCATTTGTGCCGCTACTGACGACCGATATAGGAATGAAGTATGGTATACGGTATGACGAATGTATAGAAGCCATATAAATTGAGGAGTGTGCTGTGAAACCGGATCTAGAATTAAACCTCGCTTTGTTTACATTACAGTACTCGTAAGCTGGCGATCACGTTCCTGTCTATTTTGACTGCCGTGGGATAGCCAATAATAGGTTGAGGGGGCTTTGCCCTCCCCTCATCCCCCCACAACTCATTGTCATTATCAAATATATTGCCAGCAGGGGGCAAATAACAGAAACAAACACATTGATTAATGGCGAACCTGCGGGGCGATGATCGGTACGGTACAGTTCAAATACAAAATCTATAAACAAAAAATCCAAGATTTAACAAGAATCTTTGAAAAACTTGGTTTTCCCCCCCATATCAAAAAAATCAAAGATTTGTTTACTAATGTTTCTTTATATTAATTGGGATGGATGTAGTTACCGGGTGTACCACTACCGACATACAACATAAATCATCTATAAATACTTATAATAAAATAAATACTTATAAATCTATAATACTAGGTTAGGTTGTTTGGTTAGGGTAATGTATTTTTGTATCCAAAGGCAGTCAAAATAGACGGGAACATGATGGTAAGCGTCCGCGTAGTGTAAACAAGACAGGCGGTACACCCGGTAACTACATTCTTGCCAATTAATTTTTCGGACATTGAAACCTATGAATAGGTTCGAAAAATGAATATTCACATGCCATAGAAAGCAAATTTGTACCTACTGTGGTGCGACTTGTACATATTGTCCGCCTAGTTAAATAGGGCCCCAATACCCAACAACTTTGAGTAGAAAGCATAATTTGGATGGCTTTGAAGTTCATGGAAAATTAAGGGTTAAACAAGCATAAATGAATTAATGTGCCATAAATGCTAATTTGGCAAATTTCCAGTAGGCTATGTACTTACGAGGTGTGGCCTAATAAGTCATTAGCAATACGGACCCGTGGAACATCATGGCCATATTGCCAATTGATAAGTATTGCCACTGTTGGGCAACATCATAAGGTATATCCCATATGAATTTGAACCCTCTAGCTATCATAGGATAAGAATAAATAAACACAAAAGTGGCGGTGGGATAAGTGGGTGAACTGGCTTTTCCCATCCACCCTTACTCATCCGTGCGGATGGGCTAGGGGGTTGCCGTGTACCGCCACTGTTTGGCAACATCATACGGTAGTTTCTCATACCATCCTCAAGCCTCTAGCTACCATAAGACAAGAGTAAATCATTTTGAAGTAGCGGACGCAACGTATGCGGCGCTGGGGTTTAGCGTTACATACAGTGACGACGCATACGCTGCGTCGCTGGGATCCAGTGGGTTAAGCGTTGTTAACCCTTCATTATCCCTGAGCTTCAAAGTCCTTTAAACTTGTGGATTTTTTTTTAAATGACGTATATGAAATATATTAGGCTACCGGTGCGCTAATACCGTATAGGGTTTTACCTTAATATCCTTCTACAAATTATACTGAAACATCACTATTTTTGGATTGAGAAAATTTTAAAAAAATATATAAAAGTCGCCTATCAAACGTGCTAAAGTAACAGTACAACGTATCTTTAATTTTTACCCAACGGTAAGGGTTGCGTTAATGGGCATACTGTACCTGTGATTATAATTGTATACCATAGCCAGCTTTCGGGGTCAATATTTTTATAAGTCGTGTTAGCGGCCGTGGGCTACAATATAGGTTGAGGGGAAGCTCCCTCCCATCACCATCCCTGTGGCTTATTGTTATCATCATACTGTATATCTTATATTATATTTTGCCAGCAAGGGGTAAATAACAGCTGGCCGTGGGATAAATAGACGCAAACGTAGCCATGAGCGTCTTGTACACACAGGTACAGTGTACACGTTAGCAAACCTTACCAAACAACCTAACCTAGTACAGAATCTAACATCCTTGAGTGTCTCAAACACCATATTTTTTTTTTTTTCTTGTTCACTTAGCCTAGATTTGGCGGTGCATTGAAATTAGTTACCGTACTTAATTCTTTATACATTTTTCTATTTAGAACTTTATATTAGAATAAGTACAACTTTGCTGTATCTGTAGGCCTACCGTACATCATCCTCATTTGAACTTTATAATTAGGATTAACCTATATGGTACCAGTAGGCTAATTACTTTTTACGCATTCGAGCGTCAAACCCAATAACTAAAATTGATCTGTTTACATATTCAAACTTACAGACAATAAGTAAAATTTACCCAGTTAAAGTAAAGATGAATAAGTAAATAACTAGATCCATTTCACTTATTGGACTTGAAGCTCAAATACATTAAAATTACCGGTAGCTGTTCTAAGTGAAGTATATTAGTAATTAATTGGGTACAGTACTGCACTGTAAACCGGGGTGAATTTGGACTTCAGCGTTTTAAGTAATAGATGTGTTATTTGGACATCAACATACACAAGCATTTTAAGTAATACATGTGTTATTTGGACATCAATATACACTGTAATGTATAAAAACATCACAACAAACAAATAGAAGCATAATTTTCCATACACATTTATATGAAAGATATACAGTAGCCTACAGTACAACATAAATATTTGTTACCAAACATTGTCTAAATTCTCGCGTAATCAAAATTCACCCATTCCACGGTATGGACAATGTGTAGACTAGCATAGAAGATGGGTAGTGTGTTTGGAGACTAAATAAGGTATAATAATCCTCTTGTATAAAGGGTAGAGGGGAAAGAGTAGTGTGGGGGAATCACAGGGGGATATGGTACTGTACCGGTACTTAGTCTACTTTGGGACTTATGCATGATAGGCCTAAACATGGGTAAAAAGTAGCTTAGCCTATGATATAGTATTATTATATTAGTCCTAAACAGGGGTATTAAATAGCCTAGCCTATGATATAGTTTTACTTTTTTATGCCATCCAATTATCTGAAATATTTAACTTTCTGCCAAATTTAGTATAGGCTATTAGATAAATAAAAAGGTTACAAGTTTGTATATATTTTATTTTTCAGGCACATTTTAATGATGACCAGTTTGAACAACATCGCTGTGATGGGTGGAAGAAGCTAAAACCTACAGCGCTACCAACTCTCTTCTGGCACATTCATACTCCAGATGCAAGACATCCTTCTCTAAAGCGTCCAAATACTCCTCTCTCACAGTCCTGTAAACGGTTCCAGGTTAGTACTAGTCTACAACTGCATTTTGTCTAATATGATATACACTTTGTACTGTATCAACTTTATTTAATAAAGTTAATACCATACAAAGTTAACAGTTGTTCTCTGCTGGTCTGGTGTATGAGGGTGGAGGGAGGTAGGTGGAGTGTAAAGGAGGATGACTGAACGTTTTTCAGGCGGGAGGGACGAAGTGGGGCAGCTAATTGGAGGACAAATTTAGAATAGAGGAGAGGGGAAGTGTAGGGAGAAAGGGGAGATAGGACAGTGAGGGGGAGGGGAAGACAACTGTAGGGGGAGGACAGAGGTGCTGGTAAGGAGACATACTACCAAAACACATATTGCTTCTAATTCATCGGCAATGGGGCGCTTTTTTTTATGTGCCATCTTCCGGAAGGAACGTTGCATTCGCCCAGTAATACATGTCGGAAGGAATGTCACTATTCTTGGGTCAATTATGTTAGAAGAAAGGAATAGTGCAAACTACTGTATCAGGAGACTATTTACGTGTCTGCAAATTACGCCATACACCGACACACACAAGTTATTATGTCACAATATCTTCAATTATTTATCATTGAAATGCATTGGACTTCTAGTCTAATGCACTTATATTTACATGTCATTTGCATGGTGTTTGGGAGGTGGGAGGGGGCTGGGGGAGGACAGTAGTAAGAAAGTCGCAGGGTAGGGTACTTAATCGTGATATGAATATGGAATGCCTGGGTGACCTAGTTTCTATGCTACAAAAATTTGTTGGCGCGTCCGTCCCGCTACTCTGGGGGTTGTGGATTATTATTATTTAAATACTTACAGAATACTGTGCTAAATTGTATAAAAAATCCTTTTCAGCATGTGCGTCACGATCACACATACGAACTGGCCTTCCCAAGTTGAACTCCATACAAGAACCTTCAGATGTTCCCGAGCTTCGGTGTACCAGTAGTTTCTTTCCAACAAAACACGAGACTGGTGATAATCATGGACTGGAACAACCTTCAACTTCCTCACCAGTCGAGGGATGCAAATCGCCTGTTACTGGGTTAACTAGTCTGTGTTCCTGTACTAGTTTGCCAGTATGTCAAGAGGTAGAAGTAAGTAGGCTACCGTATAATTGTAAACAAATATACCTTTCATTGATCTGTACAGTAGCCTACTACTGTATAAAATTGAGGTTGTATATACAAATTTATCTTATTTAACCCGTACTGTACCGTAGGATACAGTAATAAAAGTCTCCAGCAGTCTCAAGCAATGTGGCCAAAATGACAGGAGAGACTACCTTTTCACCTCAAGAGACGAGGCAAGAATGGATCTATCACTTTTTTTTTTTTTTTTACAAGACCTTTAAAAAAAAAACATTTTCAGGCAGTTACAAGCCAAGTACATTACTGACAGCTATAACCGTCGCTGGGACTGGGGAGTTACTTATCTACTGATGGCTATAGCCGTCGCTGGGATTGGACGGGTTAACACTATCTGGCACCATTAATATAGTACTTTTTTATACCTAGTGTTGTAGGAATGCTGAAAACAGTGTCAATGAATAGGGTGGTCAATATGGAATTAAAGAAGTCACTGAATTATTGTGAGTTATTCTCTACTTTGAAGTATGGGACTGAAGATGTTGGAGAATCGTAAATCAAGAGCGAGAGGTGTGGACATTATTTATTTGAGAAATGTGTGTTGAGTTGCAATGAGAGATAGAAAAATGAGGAAGTATGAGGGCGATGTGGTGTGGATGTGTATGTGCTGGAGAGTGTGAAGAGGAACTCCTTGAGGTGATTCAGTTATGTAGATCATATAGACTAGAGTATAAGAGAATAACTAAAAGTATGATAGAGGTGGACGGGCAGACAGGGAGAGGCAGACTGAGAGTGAGGTTGAGGGATGGAGTTGAAAGGTATATCAGTGAAAGTGGTGTTGAGTTGGGGAAAGGATGCTGGCTGATGAATGACAAAGGAGCGTGAAGGCGATTCATTCGTGGCCACCTGTTCAGGGATTAAGGGGAGCATGGGGCTCGAGAGTTGGAATGCGACAGTATTTGTGTACGATACCCCCTACTAAAAGTATCACCCTTCACGCAACATCCCCGAAAGTTTCAACATCATATGACAAATTTTTACTATTTTTTTTTTTATTTTTTAAATAAAGGTAGGTCAGCCTGGCCAGGCGGGGATTTAAATAATACCCTAATGTAATTTGTAATTGGATTGACTCAATAACTATACAAGATAATGAAATGCATTTTGTATCATTAGAAAGAGAAAGAAAAACGCTTTCATCTTCCTTGGCGGTTTTTGGTTAAGACCCGTATTAATTTTTTCACAAGCAATTGAATATTAAAAAAATAAAAAATAAAAAAAAACGGTAAAGACCAAAACTTTGATCTATCTATCTATCTATTGCCTGACGCCGTGATCCCCGAAGGTATGGCCACGAACGAACCGCCCCCATGCACCTCTGTCCCCAGTCAGTCGACGCCCCTCCCCCCAACCAGCACCGCCTTCGTTCATGTAGTTCCTCACTCCATCCTTCCACCTCATATTCGGTCTACCTCTCCCCCTCTGTCCCTCCACCTCGCTCTCGTACACCCTCTTAGTCATTCTCTCGCTTTCTATACGTTCCATATGGCCGAACCATCTCAAGTTGTTCCTTTTCACACTTTCCAGCACATCTACCTCCACACCACACCTCCTTCTTACTTCCTCATTAGTCTGTCTATCCCTCCATGTAACTCCGCACGCACTCCTTAAGTAATTCATTTCCACTGCTCTCACTCTTGGTCTGAGTCTCTCAACCAACGTCCATGCTTCGCTTCCGTAAGTCAGTGTCGGGATTACCACACTGTCATGCAAGGACTTCTTCACTTTGATGCTCGCATTAAAAACAAAAACTGTTTTCGGTACAGTAGTTAGGCCTATGTGGGTTTAAATAAATTGAACTTGGCCATTTTTTATTTTATTTGTTTCAATTTTGATGATCTTGGTATAATTTTTTTCCTTTTTGAAATTTCTGATATTTTGTCCTAAAATAATCCTTCATTGGAGCTCTCTTGGTATTTACTTGCACCTTGTTTTCCTGGCGGTAAATTCTTTAATGTTTTACGTAGTTTTCAATTGCTTGTGAAATCTGTATTACTGATCTAAACCAACAACTATTAGTCTAGATTTAAGCACTTTCCTTTCTCTTTCTAATAAAACAAACCCCACTTCATCATCTTCTGATGAGAATTTTGTTCTTTGTGATTTTTTTTTTTTTTTTTTAATGTGACCAGCAAAACAAACCTTGTCCTTTCAAAACCTATATGTCCGTGTTTTTGGATTATGTAACATGTTTCTGGCTCCTAATACGAAAATTTGGAATTCACTTCAGATAAATATACTGATTTTTTAGACGAAGCCTGAAAGACAGGTTATTTTCTAGATGTTTTATTACTATAAATTTATTAAATTATTATTTTAACTGAATATTATGTAATTCTACTCTGTAACTCTTCAACGATGTGTCATCTTTGGTTAATTGGTCTGCAGTAATAGCCATTATTGGTGTAATTCTTGAACAATACAGATATTTGTTTCCCTTCATCTATCTATCTATTGCCGGACGCCTTACTCCCCTTAACCTAAGAAGTGCGCATGGGGGGTATGAGACACCACACTCCTGTGCTGACGTATTTGAGCTGTTCCCATCACTAACATCGTTATTTTACCATAAATAGCATTAATACTTATCCATATGCGCCTATTATAGGTTGATTATAAAGGTAT
The DNA here is from genome assembly GCA_032716605.1 of Paralithodes platypus. Lineage (NCBI taxonomy): Eukaryota > Metazoa > Arthropoda > Malacostraca > Decapoda > Lithodidae > Paralithodes > Paralithodes platypus. The sequence goes on from CM064524.1 coordinate 9,286,646, forward strand.
TAACCTGTTACAACAATAAAACAAGTGGAAACAGTGTTTGGATGGTCAAAATCGGCGATACAGGACGGGAGTTACATAATGTATGGCTGAGGCAACCTCCCTGCCCTCCACCCCTCCCCTTGTCTGGAGAGACACTGTTCTGCAATAGTCTCTCTCTCGCTCTTTCCCACGCTTGGTAACAGTGATGACAACGCCCTGCTACCAACTCGCTAATGTTAGCACGAAAATAAACCACAGAATCAGGGAAAATAGGTGATTGGGGAAGGAGGGGAGGTGGAGGAGTGATATTTGGCATGGCCCAGGGGCAAAAAAAAAAAAAAAAAAAAAAAAAAGTGGGTGTTTTAAATGGATTTTTGAACCCCTTACTCTTAACACCTTACGAGCGGCCTATGCGGTTTATTTATGTGTACCGCCCAGCGGGGTGTTTTTAGCCAAAATAGGGCTGTTTACGTGATAATTTTCATGCCTAAATAAGACCCAGAACGTAAAACAAGTACCTATCCCTGAAAGGGCATAAACAGAGCTTTCGAATGACACCATAACGATCCTTGTATGATGGATAGTTTTCTTGCAATAACCGAGCAACGCGAGTGCAAAAAGCAGGTAATTCGGTACTTTCGGTACATAATTGAGTATGTAGCGAGTGAGAGAGGGAGGAGGGAGCTGAGATTTGTGTCAGTAGGTTCGCCGCGGTGGTCTGGAGCAGTCATACGCTCGCTAGTCTCCTGCCACCACTTGTCTCTCTCTCTCAGCCACATTACGTGCTGAAATTGCCACTCGAGTTATGTCGAGCGCCGCCACATAGTCCAGCTTTATTTAACTCGACTTATGTTGCTCGCCGCTAATTAAGGGTTAAAGAGTCTTCCCGCAGTCCGCCGGGGAAACTCTTAAGAGTCTCCCCGCAGTTCCCGGGTTAATGAGGATGGTAATACACAGAAGGCCCCCAAGCGGATCCATTCCCTGTAAGAGGGACAACCCGAACCAGTTTACTGAATGACTTACAGGATTGACCACTCAATTTAGATCCGTCCAACTCCGAGGCCCTCTTATGTAACTTGTTAGCACTATTTTTCTACAGTGGTGTTTGGCTAGTCCATCCACTAACCTGCCTTACAATTATATATTTTTCCCTCCATCAGGTATCAAGTATGCCAGTCTTGTCACCAGTCTCCAGTGAAGTCAAGCAACTACAAAATAGAATCAGGCAGCTAGAACAAAAGTGTAAAAATCTAGAAAATGAAAGAAATTATGATAACACGCTGACCCAAAATATAAAAAAAGTATTCAAAGATGACGAACTAGTTGCTTTGACTGGTACCAGTACTCCTGGGCGTAGGTGGAGTATGGATACCATTCAAAAGGCTTTGAGAACTAGATTTGCTTGTTGTTCAAGGGGATATGAAACCCTTCTAGAACAAGGATATCCATTACCATCACTGAGGACTCTGAGGAGGAAACTTGAAAATGTATCATTCAATAGTGGATTGCTACTTGATATTTTTGACATTTTAAGAGCAAAAGTGTCTTCATTATTACCTACAGAACGCGAATGTTGCTTGACACTAGACGAGATGAAGATAACTTCCAAATTTGAATATGATTCCTCCTCAGACAACTTTACTGGTAGTGTGACCTTGCCACAACATAGTGGTTTGGCTGAAAATGCCTTAGCGTTTATGATAAGTGGCCTTACCACAAGATGGAAGCAAACCATAGCATATTATTTCACAGGGGATGGAACGAATGGATCTCATTTGAAAGATATCATCATTCAAATTATTAATAAGACAGAAAATGTAGGCTTAAAAGTATCAGCAGTAACAACTGACATGGGTCCTACAAACCAAGCCATGTGGAGAAATTTTGGTATTATGGCAGGCCCACACCATGAAACTGTATTTTCAGTTAAACACCCTTGTGAGCTTACTTGAGATCTATATTTTTTTGCTGACCCTCCACATCTCTTTAAAAAAATATCAGGAATCTCCTTTTGAGTGGGCAAGTGATTCATTTACCAAAGCATATTGTGGACAAATTTAACCTACCTTCTGATACCATCACTATCCAGCCAGTAACATTCTTGTATGAATCAGAAAAAGACTTTGACATCAAACTTGCACCTAAATTAACTAAAAGGGTCTTAAACCCAGGAAGATTTGACAAAATAAAAGTTGGTCTAGCAAAGTTACTTTTTGATTCTTCAGTTATTGCAGGCATTAAATTACAAGTACAGCAGTGTCAACAGCCAAAGCAAAATTTAACAAGTGCATGGTTTTTGGATTTAATAAGAAAGTGGTTTGATTTAGTTTCTTCCAAAAATTATGTACTTGCCTTAAGCCACTTTAACCCGGGAACTGCAGGGAGACTCTTAAGAGTTCCCCTGGCAGACTGCGGGGAGACTCTTAAGAGTCAGAGAAAAAAAATATCAACTTTTGACATCAATTTTTTTTTTTTTATGCCCCTGGGCCATACAAAATCTCAGTCCTCTACCTCCCCCACTTTCCTCCTCTCCTTCAGTTATCACCTATTTTCCCTGTTATTCCCTTATTCTGAGGTATATTTTCGTGCTAACATTAGAAATCCGGTTGCAGGGTGTGGTCATCACTGATAGCAAGCGAATGCAAGAGAGAGAGAGAGAATCGATCGACTGTGTCTCAGTGGCCTTGGGGGAAATTGGCGGGAAAGCAGCTTGCCTCACCCATACATTAAACAACTCGCGGGCTATATCTCCGATTTTGAGCATCCAAACGCTGTTTTCACTCGTTTTATTGTTGTTTCAGGGTAATACCTTTATAATCAACCCATAATAGGCGCATATGGATAAGTATTATGCTATTAATGGTACAATGAATATTTTAGTGACGGAAACACCTCAAATACATGCGCACAGGGAGAGGTGTCTAATTACCCCCATGTGCACTTCAGAGGTTAATCCAGAAATGTATGAAACATCAATTAATCATTTGAAAGATGTCATTGGAGTATTTGCTTCAGCAAGAATGGGCAATGCTTGGAAATCTATTCTAACAGGTGTCATTTTAACAACCAGCTCATTACTTAAATTTCAGGAAAAATTCTTGGAAAATCATCTCTTCCTCTTAACTTCTCGTCTTACACAAGATTGCCTTGAAAATCTGTTCTCATGTGTAAGATTAAAGTCGCAACTCCCTTCTGCCCTTCAGTTTAACACCTTACGAGCGGCCTATGCGGTTTATTTATATGTACCGCCCAGCGGGGTGTTTTTAGCCAAAATAGGGCTGTTTACGTGATCATTTTCATGCCTAAATAAGACCCAGAACGTAAAACAAGTACCTATCCCTGAAAGGGCATAAACAGAGCTTTCGAATGACACCATAATGATCCTTTTATGATGGCTAGTTTTCTTGCAATAACCGTGCAACGCGAGTGCAAAAAGCATGTAATTCGGTACTTTCCCCATATAATTCAGTATGTAGCGAGTGAGAGAGGGAGGAGGGAGCTGAGATTTGTGTCAGTAGGTTCGCCGCGGTGGTCTGGAGCAGTTATACGCTCGCTAGTCTCCTGCCACCACTTGTCTCTCTCTCTCAGCAACATTACGAGCTGAAATTGCCACTCGACCTATGTCGAGCGCCGCCACATAGTCCAGCTTTATTTAACTCGACTTATGTGGTGAGCCTCTAATTAAGGGTTAAGAGTAGTTTAAAAATAATCACTGTCTCCCAATGTCTGAAGCCTTCAAGCTCTGGTAGCTATGACCCAGATGACAATGTATATTTATCGGACTGTTTAACTGCAGAAAAAGAAAATTTAAGTGATGATGAAAATGTTGATAATTAATTTGTTGATCAGAATGACATTTTGTCCATTGAGTTACCAGAAGGAGAGGAAGCACCATTGTTGGTTATTGTGCTAGCAAGTTCTTGAAAAAAAAAATTATTGTCAAAATTGCATAGAAGCCATAAAGGTGTCGGAAGGTAATACTGGTAGTGGTTCATCTTTCATCAGCCTAAAATCATACAAAGAAGGAAGTCTTGTACACCCATCAGAATCTGTTTGTCAATTGCTTACTATGGCTGAAAAGACTTTCAAGGCACATGAGGATGCCCTGCTTAGTAAGGGAAAAATTAGAGAACATTTGCTTAAACTTTTTATGAATCTCTTTCCCCATCAAAATGAAAGTTTTCCACAGTGTCATAATGTTGCTATGTGTTTGCTGACATCCTATTTTAACTTATGGTGTCATTGTTTGGCCAATAAACAGAGCAAATCTGTGAGAAATGTGCAAGTACACAGTAGTGAAAGTGTAGTAATGAGGGCAGTGGTTCAGAAAATGTACATCTAAAATGTTCTATAAATAGTGGATAGACATTTAAAGTGGGTTTGACCATGGCAACTAGGTGAAACAGGAATATGGCAAGGACCAAGTAAATGTCTAAAACATTAAGATTTCTATTGTATGTTGGTAACCAGTGTGCTCTTGTTGAAACATGACACAAAGTGGTTCAAAAACTGTTCCTAAATGTATACATGTATGTAAGCTATTTTAAGATGTTTGAATAATGGCTTGTATCACAGAGTTATTTCTGTATTTGTTTATATTCCATATGATATTTTTCATGATTTCTGGCTCTTGCTTTCCAAAATACAGGACATATTTTCCTTTCATATTTACTGTACTCTTTAAATGCTGTAGGCATAAGTAATTTTACTAGTTAAATATTGATTTTGAATAAGCTGAAACTAGTCACACGGCACACCTCAAGCTCAAGGGTATTTCCACAAACCGACTGTGTTTGGTTAGAAATACCTCTGATACTGTGTTGTTCAGCAAATTGTGCAACACATTTATACAGTACCGGGTCTTCATAGAAACGTACTGTATTTATTGTTTGTACTGGTACAGTATACAGTACAGTATATATAATAGTAATGTTATAAGTTGATTATACTCTTAATAACTATGATGCCAACTATGCACGTTTTTTAATTAAAATGTAAAACTTGCAAACTAAACAAACCAAAACTGGGACAAAGACAATACAAAGGCAAACTAAATAATCAAAATCGCTATGCGGAAACAACGTTTACTCAAATAAAATATATGAAATAAAAGAACACAATCCACCACATAGGGTGTACATTACTACATGAGCAAGTTAATTTGTTTCCCAAGCAAGCTACTCGCACACATAACAACGCACTATCTTTACGTTCAAGGAATCAGTCCATTTGGGAAGTCATGTTAAGTTATTTTTTGTGTTTGAAGGCGATAAAAGGCTGTAATAAGTTTACCCCCCCCCCCCCCAGGAATTTATAGAATTATAGAGAACCAGGTTTAAGGTATGTTAGTCAAAATAGAGGTGCTAATAGGGGGAATCTAGATAGGCGACTGGATGGGGTAATACTGGAACAAGTGGAGTGTTTTAAAAATATAAGAGGAACAATTTGCAGGGACTGTCCCGCAGGTGACATGGCACTCGGCTTAACAATGTAAACAGAGAAACCGATCTGGGAGTAACAATATCGAGTAACCTAAAACCGAGTCAACAATGTTCAGAAGTTGTTAAGAAGGCAAACAAAATAATTGGCTTTGTAGGCAGATCATTTGAGCATAAATCCAAAGACGTAATCCTAACCTTTTACAATTCCTTAGTCCGCCCTCTTCTGGAATACTGCGTTCAATGCTGGTGCCCTTATTACCAAAAAGACATAAACAAGCTTGAACGAGTTCAACGTAGAGTTACCAAAATGATACCTAGCCTAAAGAACAAACCATACGAAGAGCGTCTTAGAGAATTAAATCTATTTACTTTAACCCAGCGCAGATTAAGAGGTGACTTAATTCAAGTGTTCAAAATCATCAAAGGCATCGACAATATGAACTGTAGTAAGTACTTCACTATCGACCAATCTAATTACACGCGGGGAAACGGTTGCAAAATTATTGGTAAATCTTTTAACTCACACGAATCTAAGAATTTCTTCTTCAATCGAGTTGTCAACTTGTGGAATGGGCTTCCCCGAGACGTTATAGACTGCAGCACCGTTGATTCATTTAAATTCCGCCTAGACAAATATCTCGCATCAAACCCGCGACTGACTGCGTTTGTAAATGAATAACTTTATTTTATCCTCCCCTCAGTTACTAACCCATATGTCCCCTACTAACTTCCTAGTCCTGCCACGTTAGTGGCAGGGCAGTAGTTCCCTTTCCAATGTTCCCTTACCCACTCTAAACCACTGTTTGGACACTTGATCCTCAGTGTTTTGGAGGACAAGCAGCCTAGAAGGGTCACTAGATCTGTTGTTGCTTGATTTCCTTTGTACTCCTTTGTACTCCTTTGTATGGAAATGAAGGTGAAGCAGAGTACCGGTGTGCGAAGGAAGGAAAGTTTTTCGGAGCAATGGGAAATACTGTATGTGGAAGGTGAAATATCTCTGAATTGCATTGTGTTTATGTACTACAGTATCTCTTATGTATATTACAGGTATATTGTAATTGGTAATTGTAAGTTAAGCTCATTATTTACTCCATTTTGGTTTGTAATGTATATAATTATAATTATTTTCAAATCTTTAAGTTTAAGCTCCCAGCCTTATGAGGAAATTGGCCCAATAGGCTGTTGCAAATTATTCTTAAGTAGCATTGACATTCTTGGTGTAACCTTAACTACTAACTTGAGCTGGACACATTATGTTTGTACAGAGTTCGAGAATTCTTCACTGACGAGCAGTTGGCCGTAATATATAAAAGTCATGTGCGTTCTCAGATGGATTACTGTTCACCTCTGTGGAGTGGAAGTGGAGTGGTTGCATTGAGGCAGTTGGACAAAATTCAAAATAAAGCTATTAGATTAATCAATAACCCTGCAATCACACAGGACCTTCCTAAATTATCCATACGAAGAAACGTTGCATCCCTTGCATTATTCTACAGATATTTTCAGAGCAATTGTTCCAAGGAACTTGCTTCAATTGTGCCGCCTCTCCACATCTTTCCCTGTAGAACTAGGGCAGCTGAGAGCGCCCATGAATTTACACTTTCTCCTCCACAATGCAGAACTTCTGCTTATCAAAATTCATTTATCCCTAGAACTACTACTCTTTGGAATTCACTTCCCTCGAGTTGCTTTCCACAAACTTACAATCTACAAAAGTTTAAATCCAGTTGTTACAAACATTTTATGAATGGAGGATGCCTTTAGGCACACGGACCTTTTTGTTTTATCTGTGTTTTTCCTTCCTCCGTTCATTGTCTCAAAAAAAAAAAAGGACAATATAGTTTACTGCAATTAGCACAGATATTCTGGGAAATTGGTTTTGGGGTAATTTTGATAGACACTTCATGTACAACACATTGCCTAAGTATATAGGCTACACACATACATACATAAATTATATATATTTTAATAATGTCATGAAGTTGCTTGTTGCATAGAGAATTTTTCACATTTGTCTTTTACATAGGTTTGGTAGATTAAGTACAAGCAGCCTTACAAGGATCAGTAGCACTGTTGTTGCTTGATTTCCTTTGTGCTACTTTAATTTGTATGTTAGATTTATGCAGCTAACAACCTACATTTTCTAAACAAAATGTGTGATTTATTAAATATATACCATAACAAACTGACTGGTTATTATCCAAACTATGTTGTAATTCATGTAACAGCATCTCTTGGCTTAGAAGTAAAACATTAATTTATATTTACTTAATAGACAGTTAGTACCCGTCCCCCGAATAAAACCTAGAGATCGAACGAATTGCTTCGTAATGTGGAGGTGTTTAATTCATCGCCATCCCCTCACGGATTGAGGCGTCTGGCAATAGATAGATAGAACACTGAATACAACCTATTGGCGATATGTCTCTTACCTATTACTCACTTCCAATATATTGTGATGCCAATTTTTGTTCTTCTGGCTAATGAATTGCCCAATCATTGCTCAGGCCGTAACACGGTTGATAGAGCACTCTCCTGCAAACCAAGACATCGAGGGTTCGCGGCTCGGGCCAGCCAGTGTGCATTATTGGCAGACGAAAATGCTGTGGTGAATGGCTTGGTCTAGCAATCTGTGGCAACTGTCCACTTAAGTCCCTGAAACATCATGGCACCCACCCTAGCCCGGCTCTTGTAGCCCACTAGGCCTAGACCCTTACAAGGCTAGTGTGCTTAGTGTATGGGATGTAAAGGTAATAACATATCTGGTGAAGGCAAGTACGGTAAAGTAGATCTTATATGGTGGATATGGGGTAAGTTGAATATAAATAGCTACGATATACATAAGTACTGTATGGCATATTTATATATACGGTATGTATTATATAGATAATAGTCCCTCAGGCGCCTGGCCCGGGGAGACGGTTTATATGAAGGGTGCGCCTGGAAGTGTGGTGGGTGGGCTTGTGGTTTCAGCTCTGCTGCATGTCTGCCTGCCGAGATCGGAACCTCTCCGGGGGGTCGGGGGTGTGGTAGAGGGACCTTGGTGACCCTGGTCTCTGGGTCTTCTCCTGGATGACCTAGATGTGTGTGAACTTGTATTTTGTTTTTGTGTGTTCATTATTTTGTATTGTGTTGTCCCTATTCTGGCTCTGTCTTGAGTCCCCCCCCCCCCAAAAAAAAAGGATAAGTGGGGATTGGGCCTGAGTATATGGATGGATGGATTATATTCTATGTTCCAAACCTACCTCCAGACATAGGTATGAAGCCTGTGGACTCAACCGGTCAACATTACTTTTGAAGTCAGGAAGTCTTACTCCATCCAGATGGCAAGTGAGATATCTAGTCAGTTTTAGTGTTGCAACTGGCACGTTCGTAGTCCTACCTTTGTAAACCTACGACGCCTGGTTGTTTCCTCATGGCCCATTGAAAATCTGACTTTTTAAAGCTGCATCGCCACCATCTCACTGTCTCATCTCACAATCTTGAACACCTCTCTCTCTCAAATGCCACCTATTGAGCCATTTATTCACTAGGCACTTCCCCATGGCATAATTTGAAAATGGGAATATTCATCATATCTATCTTTTGCCTGACGCCGTGATCCCCGAAGCGCTGGCCACGAACAAACCGCCCCCATGTATGGGAATATTCATACAATGCTAATTTATTGGAAACAGGTAATGTTTTATGCTGTGAGGAAATTGATTTATCAGCCGGTGCCTGATCGGGAATCAAACCAAGAACCTTTCGATACGATCCACAAAATAGAAATATGTTATATACTCAAATGCAATAATCTGTTTGCCAGTCTATGTGGAGTCTCTCCTACCCTATGGCTATATGGATAACCTAGCAACTTTGTAAACAAATTATCAGTGGTACTTTAAACAGTACCTCTCACTGTATTATTATTTACCAACCTATATTAGATTTTCAACTACAAAACATTTCATTCTACTAATTTATTGAGGCTGACGCAACGAGAAATGGAGGTGTGGTTGATAGGAAACATTATAATTTCACTGGATTGAAAGGATTTATTGATCATATTTTTATCAACAAACATTCACAAGTTTTCCAAATCTAATTGAAAGTATTAATATTATAAAAAGTATGATGAAGCAAAGTAGTATCATAAAACATAACCTCAGTCTAATAATCCAACTTATGGCCTTCTGCTAAAGCCTAGTGTATAGCTTTATTGCATTAGTCTAGTACTGTACCAGTATAATCTTTGTTATATTTCTTTGAATGCTGTTAAGCCATTCAACATATTGCTAAATTACTTCAGATTCTCATTCCTGCAATAGTAGGCCTAATTGTTTGGGATTGGTTTGTTTTATACCAGTATATGATATACATTTTAAGTAGAATAGAGCATGCTAGGTTACATAATAACATATTAGGCCTACAGTACTATGATAATATTAGGTGAGCACCATACCTAGGCTTTAATAGACTGCTAGGCTATGATGTAATAATTGTCATAGAAGAGTTTGTGTCAGAATGTGATATTAGATTGTATATCAATTATGATAAAGGTAACTAAATATATTTAGAATAAAAAATTAGTCATGTATTGATTGCGAAATGTAGATATATTTATTCAGGTGGATAGACAAAGTTTGCCTAGAAAATGGACGAATGTAGGCTATATCAAATTAGGATAATGGTAAGATAGGTTAACATCAAGATAGGTGATAAAGAAATGGTAGTTTTCGACTACATTAAATTACTTTAAATACATATCCAAAATTATTTAAGTAAATGAACGAATATAAGCCTAGCAAGACATGGGCATAAACTTTCAACAAACAAAAGTAGGCTTTCGATAGCCTACATGAAAATTATGATTACATTTGTATAGCCTATGTTGTGCACATATTGCGTTTTCATATAGGCTACATTAAAATTGAATATAAATATGGTGTGTATATAAATACATACACAATCAGTATGTGTTTCTATGTGTTACAAAAAGGTTCCATGCAAAATTATAACAAGTCAGCCTGCCCTATGCGAAGGAAATACTGTAAATGGAGGGGCTCTTGTATAGGCATTATCTCCGAATTATCGGAGCACCGACAAACCAAAAACTATGACGAATCACCATATATAAACTATATTTTAAATTGTAGGTTTTAGAATAGGTTAATAAAACAATACTAATTATATTATTATACTAATCAGACACGCCCTATGTCGTATATGCAGTAATTCACACACATAAAGAAGACACTCTTAGTAAGCAATTTTAACACAAATTACTTGATTTGGCGTGCTTTGGTAAATATATTAACGACCGAATATCCTTTTATAACACTCACAACCTATTTTGATACATACGCGTGGAATGTTTAATCAGTACGATAGAGAAATATAAAGAGTCATCATCGTCGCTTTTCTCCGTAGGACACAAAACGTCGGGTAGCCGAGTTGGCCAGTCTCTTCTCACTATAGGATCTGTAATCCTCTCCACCCTGCTGGGAGAAGGGTGGTGATGGATGGTCGGGAGGTACAGTACATGTTCTCAATAACATATACACGATTCTATAAATACACATACACACACACATACACGCAACGCCACACACACACACACACACGGGGGTGAAGAGGGAGGGGTGGAGAGTGAACAGGGGGAGGTGAGGGGTAGAAGGGATACACAATGAATTACCGGTAAACTCTCAACCATGTGATCCTTCCGGGATTCAAACATGCGTTAACACATACGGATCTAAAACACTAATCATTACACCATTAAGACAATTATAGGTTAAGTACATGAATACGATTAAAGAAGAAGATAGATTGGTATTATGTTTTTTTTTTTTTTTTTTTTTTTAAGAGACAATGAACGGAGGAAGGAAAAACACAGATAAAACAAAAAGGTCCATGTGCCTAAAGGCATCCTCCATTCATAAAATGTTTGTAACAACTGGATTTAAACATTTGTTGATTGTAAGTTTGTGGAAAGCAATTCGAGGGAAGTGAATTCCAAAGAGTAGTAGCTCTGGGGATAAATGAATTCTGATAAGCAGAAGTTCTGCATTGTGGAGGAGAAAGTGTAAATTCATGGGCGCTCTCAGCTGCCCTAGTTCTACGGGGAAAGATGTGGAGAGGCGGCACAATTGAAGCAAGTTCCTCGGAACAATTGCTGTGAAAATATCTGTAGAATAATGCAAGGGATGCAACGTTTCTTCGTATGGCTAATGTAGGAAGGTCCTGTGTGATTGCAGGGTTATTGATTAATCTAATAGCTTTATTTTGAATTTTGTCCAACTGCCTCAATGCAACCACTCCACTTCCACCCCACAGAGGTGAACAGTAATCCATCTGAGACCGCACATGACTTTTATATATTACGGCCAACTGCTCGTCAGTGAAGAATTCTCGAACTCTGTACAGGAGTCCCAGTTTTTTAGAGGCATTCTTAGCAATGCTTCTAACATAATGTGTCCAGCTCAAGTTAGTAGTTAATGTTACACCGAGAATGTCAATACTAGGGGAAGTGGGAATATTTACATCATTAAAAAATATATGGGAGTCCGTGAGATTCTGTCGGTTAGAAAATTGAATGTACTTGGTTTTCTGTGCATTAAAGGAAACTAGATTCTCTTGTCCCCATTCATTAATTCTAGAAAGGTCCTGGTTCAGAGAAATTGCAGTGTTTATTTTTGAATTTATAAGATCGGTTGGGTGAAAGAATTGGTAAATGTGAAGGAACTGTGGAGTGTTGAGTCATCTGCGTAGGAATGTATTGGATTATGAGTGGTAGATATGAGATCATTGATATGAATGAGGAACAGAGTTGGGGCCAAAACTGATCCCTGGGGAACACCAGCATTTATTGAGTGAAATTGAGAATAAAGGCCATCTACCATTACACGTATTTTTCTGTTATGAAGATAAGAAGAAATTAGTGGAACTAATGATGCAAGGCCGTAGTGTGACATCTTCGACAATAAGGATTGATGCCAGACTCTATCAAATGCCTTTGATATATCCAGTGCTATTGTATGTGTTTCACCATGTTGGTCTGTAGCTTGGTTGATTTGATGCGTAAGAAGGCAAAGAATGTCTGCAGTTGATCGACATCGTCTAAAACCATATTGCCTATCACTGATTAATTTATTATTCTCCAGATGCTTAATTATGTGATTATTTAATATAATTTCAAAAACTTTGCCAAGAGTGGAAGTTATAGCTATTGGTCTGTAGTTTGATGGATCTGAAGAGGCACCTTTTTTAGGAACTGGGTGGAATATTGGACAATATTCCAATGTGGCAAAATATTGGCCACAAATATTGGCAAATATTGGACAGCAAAGGTCACTTCCGAGTAACTTGGGCAATTCCTGGTATATTCTTACATAATTATGTTTTATCTAAGCAATTTCGTCACCGACCATATTATCTCTCTCTCTCTCTCTCTCTCTCTCTCTCTCTCTCTCTCTCTCTCCTGGAATAATATCAGGTTATTAAGAATAGTTGGTAGTTTAGGTCCAATGTATGTGACCATAACGACCAGTCAATCATAATTACGGTATCAGTAATGACTATAACGTATACTGGCTTATCCTGCAGCTTTGAAGAGCATATTTCCACTTGAGGATTTTTTTTCTGGACCCATTTGTCCTCATGTTTAGCCCCATTGCTTTTGAAATTTTAAGACGTTCGCCTCATTAGTTTGGCGATTGTAAGAACTTTCGCCCTAATTCTGTCAATTTTAAGACCTGTGCCATTTAATGTCGATTTTTTCCTGGTGAGCGATAGCAAGCCTGTAATTTAAGAGGAATCGGCCTTCGGCCGGGATATTCTTCTACCGAGAAATGTACAAATATATCTTGAAACGGCCAGCTGGGGGTGTGATTCTAAGGTTGATGGAGGTCTAGGGAATAAAGTAAAAACCTTCCCTTAATGACCCCAATCAACTGTGAATGTTCTTATTATTTTACATTTTGTGCCTCTTCCAAATATATAATGATCAACCATTAAAATTATCATCATTAATTGACGCTTTGACTGAACAGTATATATACCTAGTTTCAATCAAGTATGCCAAGTAATAAAACTTTAAACATATACGTATTTCTATAGAGATAACAATTTGTTAAGCCTTAAATAGAAAATACTATTTTAGTAACAACATTTGGTCAACATTTGTTTTAGGCTAAACCCGTTATTGAAATATGGCTTGGAATGCTAACAATGTAAGTATTTTAGTTGGGATAAATATTGTACTGTACCTCACTCTGTGTGTGTGTGTGTGTTTGTGTTTCTCTCTCTCTCTCTCTCTCTCTCTCTGAGACACACACCTCCTTTCCCTCCCATTCCTCTACCTCCTACAACCCTCTCTCCCATAACCTCACACCCTACTAAATATTATATTACAATGGGCATGTAAACTTCTCCACTGGTTATATTCAGCTAACTATGCCTTCAATAACCATGATTGCAATGAAGAATATGAACAGTGTCCCTCATGATTGTAATATATTTGTAGTACTATAATTGCACTATAACCGGTAGTTGGTAATATTAGTCATATTATGTATGTAACCGTTGTATTCAGCTAACTATGACCTCAACAACCGTTGATGTAATGAAGAATATATAGTGTCCTTCATATGATTGTAATATATTTGTAGTACTATTATTGCATAATAATGTATATAGTTGGAAATATTAGTCACATCATGTATGTAATAATTGTATTCAGCTAACTATGACCTCAATAACCATTGGTGTAATGACAAATATGTACAGTCTCCTCATATGATTGCACTAGTTTTGTAGTGCTATTATTTTCAAACAGTCAATTAGTAATACAGTCACGACAAGCTCTTTTTGTTCAGGCTAATAATCATGAGCTACGTATATACAGCACATGTGCCAATATTGAGGAAAGTATAATACACATCTGAATAATGCCTACCTGATTTATAAACACAAATATGAATGTAACCAGACGACAATGCTGTTGTTTCAGTGGAATAATGGCTCTTTGAGCAGTATGTATCGCTTTACCAGTGGTTGTCCCCTCACAGGATGGGGGGCGCTGCTCAATAAACTCGCCCCTCTGGGCAAAATCAAAACATCAATATCTGTCTCTCTCTCTCTCTCTCTCTATATATATATATATATATATATACCTGTATATATATATATATATATATATATATATATATGTGCCTCATTTACACTGAGAGCAATCCAGCTAGCTCTCACAAACACCTCCTCCTCCTATCCACTTCACTACACTAAACATGCACACCACACTTCATTCCTCCACACCAAAAAAACACAAAATGATGAATTTTAGCCCAGCCTCGGAGTCCCCAGGGGGGGGGACCATAAATGCCCCCTCACCCGACCGACCATCCCCTGACGACCCCACACAATTACCTGGACCTCGGCCTGTTACTCTTTCTATTAATTTCTGCAACATTCGCGGACTTTCCTCTAACTTTCACTCTGTTGAGCACCATCTCTCCTCCTACAAACCTGATCTTCTCTTCCTCACCGAAACCCAGGTGTCTGTAGCAACATCCAGCAACCCCTTCTCTGTATCCTCCTACTTTCTCTATCCTAGTTTCAAAGCCAAAGGCGGATGTTGTGCATATGTGCACAACAAACTCACTTGCTCTCGTGTTCCCGATTTCGACTCCTCTGAATTCTCAACTTTATGGCTCAAACTTTCCTGTCATTCTCTTACTAAATATTTCTGTGCTGTCTATCTTTCCCCTAACTCTACCAACTTTCCTAAATTCTTTGACTATCTAAACTCTACAGTGGAACACATTCTATCCATTTCTCCTTTCTCAGAAATCTCCATCTTAGATTTCAACGTTCACCACCGCCAATGGCTCTCCTCTCACACTACTGATCCACCTGGTGAACAAGCCTACGTCTTTTCTATCCTAAATGACCTAGAGCAGTTAGTTCAGCAACCCACCCGTATCCCGGATCGCATCGGAGATCGGCCCAACATTCTTGACCTGTTTCTAACTTCTAACCCTTCTTCTTATACTGTCGATCTTTTCTCTCCTTTGGGCTCCTCCGACCATAAACTTATCTCTGTCACCTGTCCTATCTCTCCAGTACAGCCACACGATCCTCCTAGTCGGCGGCGCTTGTGGCACTTTGGCGATCGGGCATGGAAGCATACATTCCATTCTCTTTCTCTCAGACTAATGCTAAAAAATCTTGGTTTACTCACGCCTGTTCTACTGCTGTCCGCAATAAGGAGGAAGCATTCAAACGGTACCGACGCCTTAAAACTCAAGACTCTCATTCTTCATATGTTTCTGCCCGGAATCAAGCCAAATCTGTTCTTCGACTTGCCAAACACTCTTTCATCAATAATAAATGCACTGAACTATCCAACTCTAGCTCTTCCCAAGCTTTCTGGCATCTAGCCAAAAACCTCTCCAACAATTTCTCTTCCTCGTCTTTCCCTCCCCTCTCCCACTCTGATGGCACAACCATCACTTCTTCCTCTGACAAAGCTAAACTCTTCGCTCAAACTTTTGCTAGAAACTCCACCTTGGATGATTCCGGTGCTATTCCTCCCTCTCCGCCCTCCTCTCTCTTACTTATGCCTAATATCCTAATCTCTTCTAAAGATGTACTTTCTACCCTCTCTGGGCTTAACACTAATAAGGCGTACGGTCCGGACGGTGTTCCTCCTGTTGTTCTCAAAAACTGTGCTTCCGTGCTGACTCCCTGCCTAGGCAAACTCTTTCGTCTCTGTCTATCCTCTAACGTCTTCCCTTCATGCTGGAAGTTTGCTCACATTCAACCTGTCCCAAAGAAGGGTGACCGCTCTCAACCCTCCAACTATCGTCCAATTGCTCTTATCTCTTGTCTTTCTAAACTTTTTGAAACTATTCTTGCTTCCAAATTTCTTAAGCATTTCTCTTCTCATAATCTGCTCTCAGATCGCCAGTATGGCTTCCTTAAGGGTCGCTCTACTGGTGATCTTCTTTCATATCTTACTAACTCTTGGTCATCCTCCTTTCGGGACTTCGGTGAGACTTTTTCTATTGCACTAGACATATCGAAAGCCTTCGATAGAGTCTGGCATAAATCTTTAATTTCTAAACTACCCTCCTTTGGTTTCTATCCCTCCATCTGTGCCTTTGTCTCTAATTTCCTTTCCGGCCGTTCCATAGCTGCGGTTGTGGACGGCCATTGTTCACTTCCTCACCCTATAAACTCCGGTGTTCCTCAGGGCTCTGTCCTATCTCCTATTCTCTTTCTAATTTTTATAAATGATCTTAACTGTACCTTAATTCCCATCCATTCATACGCAGACGACTCAACCTTACACTACTCCATTAGTTTTTCAGAACGCCCCAGCCAGCAATCCCTCAACGACAAATGTAATGAAGCCATAGAACTCTTAAATTCTGATCTAAATACTATTTCCAATTGGGGCAGAGAAAACCTTGTTAACTTTAATGCTTCCAAAACCCAATTTCTCCATCTATCTACCCGTCAGGATCTCCCAGCGGACTATCCCTTATTCTTCAACAATACAAAAATCAACCCTTCATCTTCTCTCAATATTCTTAGTGTCTCTTTTTCTTCTGCTCTCATTTGGAAGGACCATATTACCAGTCTTGCTAAGGCAGCCTCCCAGAAGTTGGGTGTGCTCAACCGCCTTAGGGGGTTCTTTTCCCCTGCACAGCTTCTTGCTCTGTACAGGGGCATAGTGCGCCCTTGTATTGAGTATTGTTCACATGTGTGGGGAGGTTCCTCTCACACCGCTCTCCTAGACAAAGTTGAAAGGAAGGCCTTTCGTATCATTAACTCCCGTCCACTCACCAACTCTCTGCAATCTCTCTCTCTCCGCCGCAATGTTGCATCTCTCTCGCTATTCTATCGCTACTATAATAATCAGTGTTCCTCAGAGCTATCCCAGTGCATACCACCTCCTTTACGTAGGGCACGTGGTACCCGTCTTGCAACTCAATCCCACCCCTACTCTGTGCAACTCTCCAACCCAAGAGTGAAACGTTACTCTCAAACTTTCTTCTACTCAACATCTGAGCTCTGGAACTCTCTCCCAGAATCAGTCTTTCCCTCTTCCTATGACTTAAATTGCTTCAAACTCTGTGTGTCCAGGCACTTTGGCTCGAACGTCCCTTGATTTTGGCCCTGTCACTCTTTCAACTATGGGGGAGGCACTCGCTATAGGCAGTTATGCCTTTTGCCTCCCTCAATCACATAGAAAAAAAA
This sequence comes from Paralithodes platypus, assembly GCA_032716605.1. Classification (NCBI taxonomy): domain Eukaryota; kingdom Metazoa; phylum Arthropoda; class Malacostraca; order Decapoda; family Lithodidae; genus Paralithodes; species Paralithodes platypus. Next base: position 9,304,312 of record CM064524.1, read on the forward strand.
AATATATATATATATATATATACCGGTATATATATATATATATATATATATATATATATAATATATATATATATATACCGGTATATATATCGACATTCAGGTCAGTTGATTTTACGTAGGTTATATTACCATTGCATGTGTTTTTTTTATGTGTCGTCCGATTTTTTATTTTATTCTATTTTTATTGATTTTTTTATTTTTTTTTTAACTTAAAGCATGTAAATATACAAAACTTGACAATTTCTTACAGCTGATATCCAAATAGAAATGATAACCCTATAGTCACCATCTAAAAACACTACTCACCCTTAAGGGGGTATAGTGCTTGTTTGTTTTGGCTATATATATAATGATTTAATTATTTTTAGTTTCCTTGCTGGACCTCCATCAAGCTTAAAAAAACACCCTCTAGACCCCCTTTCAAGACAAATTTGTATATATTTCGGTTAAAAAATGTCAAGGCCGATTTCTCCGAAAATTACTGGCTCGCTATTGCTCGCCTGGAAAAAACACGACACCTTATTGGCACGAAAGGTCTTAATATTAACAAAAAAATGGGGTGAAAGGTCTTAAAATCATCAAACTAATGGAACGAAAGTCTTATAATCTCAAAACTAATGGGGCTAAACATGAGGGAGAAAGGGGTCCAGAAAAACGAACCATCTCCCCTTACCAACATTCAAAGATTAGCTTTTTACTTGTAAATCGATGTAAGATGAACCAAAGACCTGACCTTATTTTGCGTCCTGGGTTCGAATCCACGGACTGCCACATGTGTTTGTAATATTTCATTAAACGATTTTAGGAGTAGAGTTGGTTGTTGGATAGCACATATTAATATGATGGGATGTGTGGTCCACCTTACTGGTGACTAATGACATTGTAGAGTATGGATATTTTTTACTAACGCCACCTTGAAAATGTTTGAATGTGCTGGAGTTAAATCAAAATCGCAGGTTGCCTGCACCTACATACATTACTCTATATAATTAAGTACTCTACAAATTAGGTATTACGTTTCAAATTATAGTTGCATACCAACTAGCAATTTGGTTAGAAATGTTAAAGATTACATAACCCCCATCACTTAACAACCACTCTACCACAATTCATAATTTTTAATTTTCGAAAATATCATTATATCTAACTTCCAACTAACATATAAAATCTAACCTCATATCCCCATAGAATTGTTCCCTCAACTTAATATATGCAAGACAAATCAAAGTCAGTATTGTTAACCACTTGCAAAATTCAGATTATACGGCAGTTCAAGTTGCAGATATTAACATTCGACAGAAGTACAAACTAAATAATGTTTGTAGTACACACATACTGGAAAACCTCATGAACTGACATATTTTACATATATTCTGGATATCAAACCTTACAGCTCAAAGGATTTTACAGCCCGATGCTTGCAATGATCAAAGGTTACAAGCTTCTCATAAATGGAGAACTCTGGCAATACATGCATGGACGGTATTTTCATTAAGTTTCTTCCTCACTCTATTGATGTATACTACGAAAGTCAAATAAAAGTACAGTAAAGCCAGCACCCAAGTCAGCGCCCTCCCCTCACCTCCACTGGACCACAAGAGATACACAAATAGAAACACCGACACATTCCGTGTCATTAGTTATCTGGGATAGAGAGAGAATGGGAGGGAGGGAGGAGGGGTACCTACTGTAAAATTGGGTTAGTAATGAGGCCTACCGCATTTTTTTTTGTTTTTTACCATGATGACAGTGTATATTTGCTCATATTTCGTGGGCCCAAAACATTTTCTTTATATAATGTTTTGGAATTCGATTAAATATTGTATATTTTTGTTATATAATAGTTATACACTAATATCTGTCATTTACGTAAAGCAAACCAGTTATACCAAGCGATCCCGATGGTTTTACTTATATACAAATAAACTTACTGGGTCCTCTAATGTTTATGAGTGTGTGTATGTATGCATGTAGCAACACCAGACATCAGATGCCTGACTCAATAATGTTTATAATCAATTATGTCTCAAGTTGAGTTACCTGTTTTTCTCCTTTTATTTCTTTCTCTGGCTTGTATCCATTCGGCCCCATTTAGCCTACTGTGCTAAAACGTTTCTTCTTATCCAGGTGTCGATTTCTTCCAGGCGAGAGATAGCAAGCCACCATTGTATGGAAACATCAGGTTTCGCTGGAGACGTTCTTCTACCGAAAAATTTAAAAATGTAGCTTGCTGTCAAACACATTTTACAACAATATCCTGGCTTGCTACCGCTCGCCAGGAAAAAGGTTGACACTGGATGGGGATAAACGTCTTAAAACAGTAGGCTAAATGGGACCGAATGGATACAATCCAGAGAAAGAGGGAAAGAAGGAACATAAAAATGAGGTGGGCACCCTAAAAGATGAAAATATATAACTTATAATTACGCCCTGGACCTTTGTACAAGTTATTGAAGCTTCACTTAGTTCGTGGGAGGGGGATTCATACATTGCCCTGATTCACTACTGCTTCGTGACTCCCGTCTCTGGCACCCCACGCTTCACCCGCTGTTTCATGCCACAAGTCTCCAACAGTTCTAGTCGTGGATCCTGAATCATAGAGGGGGTTGTCGAGGATTTAGTGGAGTTATCTCTCTGACCCTCCTGAATATCCAAGGTTTCTTCCACCATCATCAACGTTCTATAGTCGACAGTCATATTCTGGAGCTCCATCGGTGGTGTTGTGTGTGTTGAGCTACCTGCCTCTGCCCGTGTAGACTTCTACTCGTGTTCTCCGCCATCCATAATCTCTCAGGACACGATTTGGAGTTACCAGGCGGACGAGACTTTTGAATTGGGGATACTAAAATATTTGCTTAATTTTTGTTTAATTAAATATAAATACATTTAAATAAGAGTATTATATATTTAATTGCTATTGTATAATTTTGTTTCGTACTTATTATTATTGTCATTAACAAGTAAGTATTTAATAAGTAATTGTTATCAGTAATAAATGTGTTTGCATTTGTCTATAAAATAAATTCTAACTTAATTATTGTTTATTATTTATCTATTTACTTTAAAGCCTATACATGAGTCGGGAGTTTGAACTGCCGGTAAATGCAACTCAGTGTTAGTGTACAGTTGGAGAAATAAATATCCTATAATTATTCAATAACTCCGTATCGGTGTATAGTTGGAAAAAATTACATCTTGATAGTTAACAATAACACTGGATGTCTTGGTGAATATTTAATTATAAATTCATATCCGGTCAATCTTAATGTGTTGGTGTCAGGGTTGTCCTCTACCCCTAGAGCCTAGACAAACAAACTGGTTTCCTTAACCCCGGGGCCGTAACAAATCAATCAAGACCAACTATGAATAACACGATGGCATAAGCAGCCAAGTAAATATGAACTCCTTCATAAACATACCACCAACTGTTTTCAGACTGGTCCTATTCCTACCAAGTGATGATTGATGTTTTTCACTCGCATTCTAACAGAGGGTCACAATCACACACATGCAGTACGGTAGTGCTAGGAAGTCATGTCTTAGCTGTCATTACGTTTGGTTCGCTCTGTGCTGTATTAATGTCTGTCAGATGTTGAAAAGGGTTTTTAAGTGTAAGAACATATTTGTATATCTCACTCGAAATGAAGAAATCATGTTTAGATATTGCTCATGCTAGCCTACATAAACCAAAACTTTAGTTTAAACTTATAATGAAAACATGGACAAAGTAGAATGTGAATGACTAATATAACGTGAAAATAATAAACAAGCACACCTGGGTAAACATACTGTATATGGCAAGCTCCCTAAAATAACTCCAACTGACTATGAGACCATCTTCCTAAGCTGAATGATATCGTACTATGTTTTCATAAAATATGAACACATCGTCAACATAATGAAAGTCTTTATTGGTGTGACCGTGTATGAGGCTATAACAACATGGTTACCCTCTGTTGAAAAGAGGAAGCTGTAAAGGGAAATATATAACCGTTAAGGAGGGAGGGGCATATATATTTGCTCATTTATATATATTCTTACGTTTTTTAGTTTCCTCCCTAGACCTCCATCATGCATATAGACAAAACCAAAAATTAGCTTATGACCAACCTGATACGGGCCCCATCGATGATTAATTATCAGTGTTTTATCACTTTTATGAGCGATACTTTGTTGGTGTACATCATCACATGTAATTACCGTCGCAAATTCACCATAAGTGAAATACGAGAAACTGTTGGATTGTTCACCCATAAATAGGGAACGTGAGCTGGGTTTACACCTTCGCGAACCCATAAATAGGGAACGTGAGCTGGGTTTAGACCGTCGCGCACCCATAAACGGGGAACGTGAGCTGGGTTTAGACCATTAGACAGGTTAGTTTTAGGTTAGGTTAGGCTAATGTTGATAATACTAAAATGCGACGGTCCTCGGTATTAACCCTTCCTCCCCGGGCTCTCTTACCAAATGACGGTCGCCCCTACCCGGGCGATATGGCTGATAAATGTCTAGGCCTAGGCTACCGTATTTATGTTTATTTTCACTGCTAGAACTTTCCCACTTCTATAATTGTAGTGCGGGTTTCAATCTGTATTTTGGCATTGAGTAGAGCTCTGTAAGTCAACTGGTTCAGTTGTGATGACGATTTCAGTGGAGCCAATATTGCAGAGATGTTGCCAATATGGGGGCTTTTTAGACACTAATTTCGTCATGACGTCAGAACAATAACATTGAGGAGTCTTCTCCTTCTTGTTTTCGGAGGTGCGGTGACGAACGCTTGGGTTTGTTGACATAAGTCGTACGCACGACGTTCGGACCAAGCTTAATTAGACTATTAAGCTCATACCTTAGATAAGGCATACCGGGTAGCGGCCCTTCTTTCGTGCTGTCCTTACCTAAGGCAGACCGGGTAGGAAGGGTTAAACAACACTATATCAAAGAAAAAAACAAAAAACAAATTTCATGGAAAACTTACATCTGGTTGGCGATACATTTTTACCAAAAAAAACAACAAGACCATCTTTCAAGATACATTTGTAAAAACAAATTAATAGAACATTGTCCCGGCCGAAGGCCGGTTCCTCTTAAATTACATGCTTGCTATCACTCGCCAGGAAATCATCGAGACCGATATTACACGAAAACTCTTAATATTGACAAGTAAATGGTGCGAAAGGTCTTAAAATCACCAAATCAATGTGCTGAACATCATACAATCTTAAAACTAATGGGTCTAAACATGAGGGAGAAGGGGGACCAGAAAATCGACCCATCTCTCCTTAATGTTTGCTCTTTGTTCCAGGCTAATGGTCAACACACACATAAACTTCACCACCCTCTCTCCCTACATTTTTTTTTCTGCCTGTCCATATGACCAAAAAAACATTTATACAGACCCAAACAAAAATAAATAAAACGAAAGCAGATATTTAACAAGAGAAAAAAGGGACATACATAAGGAAAACATAAATAACGAAATAAATAAAATATTAAAAATAAAAGAAAGACCGTCCGACAGACACACATGTAGAGAGAGAGAGAGAGAGAAAGAGCAGCCTATATACAACCTATATTCAGCGCCCATCGACCTGTTAAAGCTACAGGGGTGGAGAACCGTCATACTTTACAATACCAGGGTCATATTTTAACCTTTTGAGTGCCAGCGACGTGGGTTATATTTTATTCTAACTATATTTAGACGATATTATGCAGCTTAGGAAGTACTTTTGGTAGTTAAAAAGGTTGGTGGAGATAGTTTGAAGCCATAGTATTGCTATAAGTCCTTCCCAATGTGACGCCTGCAGCTCAGCAGAACGCCACGTGGGCTCAGCTGCTCGCTTGGCCACTCGCCAGGGTAGTGAATTTGGCTACAGTCTATCTACAATGTTATACTTTCTTTCTTGTGAATCGTCATGTCACAGGCAGTCTAGAAGTGGTCTTTGTTCTCGTCTGTGACAATGCATTATATTTTATATCATCAGTTATAAGTTTAATATATAAGACTGAATGATACAGCTAGAGAGTGTGAGTGAATAAGTGCAGGAGGCAGAGGGTAGTACGCGTAGTGTTAAGTGTTGTCTCGGTGACGTCATGCCACGGCCGGGCCCTCTGAGTGGCTGGCCGCCTTGCAGTCCTCCTGCCGCATCAGGAAGTAAGCCTCCCGCACTCCCTGCTGCCTCTGTGCCTTCCTTGCTCAGAGCTTGCCTGACCAGCATACCCTTCACACCTCCCTTGCCACCTGTCCCCGACTTCTACCTATAGAACACTTTCTCTCTCAACTTCTTACTTCTTATGCTTCTAATCTATTTAATATCATAACTCCCCTTTGGTTCTGCAGGATTTCATACATCGGCCATCGTATTATATGCTGAAGCTCTCAGATATTCCATGTTTAGTTAGACATTTTTGGAGGGGATAACATTTTGTCTGTAGAGGTTCGACACACTCGTGGTGTCTCCCTACCTATTCCTTGGTTGTCTGCTGGGCTATTTAATGCTAGACTGGGGTAAGGCTATTGATGTTGTAATTTCCGATGTGTACCAGGTTTTGTTGAACTTGTACAATCGCAACAGATACGTGGGACGCCTAGGTTGTCTTTCTGACTGTGTACCTTGTGAGTTTAGCACTGTGTTGCGAGTGAGGGCTTTTGCCTCTGCCACCCAACACTGTGCTAACTCGTTTTGCTTTGACTTGAAGAGGGTCACCAGGAGAGAACCAGATACTAGCGATTTGGATCTCTCAAGAGAGCACCCGGTCATTTAACGTAATTTGGCCGTTTAGTCTTACGGACCTCGCTAAGCTACGAGCCGCTTGCTCAGCCACAGTTTCCTAGCCTACGACATCCCAGCTAGACTTTATTCGCCTAGCAGACACCCGATTAGGGTGTCTTTTATTTATTATTATTCCCGTGCCAGTTAACACTGTATATCCCTACACTTGTCATATCTTGTTCCTGCTTTATATAACAGTTCAAAATCCGATTCGATCATCTTAAGCAGCATCAGACTTTCTTCAGAAGATTCCTGTTCGATGCTGTAGGACTTTCATTCACTTTCTTTTATATAGGAGTGACAGTTTATTATTGTTTAGAGTAACTTTAATTATACCTTCTTGTTTGCATTAAATCATTCCAGTGATTTAATTAAGCTCTCTATCGTTTTCCTTGTATACATTATTAACGTAATTGTATGTTGTTGTGATCAGGCTGTATCAGAGATCATCAGCCTGTAGTAGTAGTGCATTTATACCGAGTTAGAGGATACCCCGCTATTGCAGATTTAACTCTGGAGGGTATAGGTGTTTTTGTGCGCCGGCATTATAAGTTCGAGGATTGGATCTAATGTTACCGTTGTGGCTGTGTGCCTTTCTAGTCCAATGATTAAGAGCCCTTGTTTTATACGAGTTCCGGTCGTAACAAATGGCGACCTTGCTTAGGATTTTGTGAACTTAGAGAAATATTGCAAGAGTGTTGTGGTCATTTTTTTTTTTTTTTTTTTAAAGGAATATAGTGGACACAGATTTTTGTTTTGGCAAGTACTATAACACTTAAGACTCTTTAAGCATTTTTGAGTGAATAGTTCTACATAAGAGTTTAGGTACTTCTCTTTTTTTTTTTATAAACGGTGAGAATTTTCGGTGGACACTATGTCGGACGACGGATCAGTGTACAGTGAGGACACAGTACGGAAAACAGACTCTGAGGTGCAGCAGCGGGGTTTGTCCGAAGGCATTAGAGTTATAACTAGTGAGGAGGATGCAAAGAAGTTTCTGGAGATACCTATTACTGTTGACCGGGTGTCGGGGGTTGATCGGTATGGTCTCCAGTGTTTGGCCACGGGCATGGGGCATGTGGACACTAGCAGCATTTCGAGAGGTGACCTGGTGGCCTGTGTGCTCGGCGGGGTGCGTGGGGCTTCGGGTTGAGCGGGAGCTGGGGCACCTTCGGTTCAGCCCCCATTCCACTCGACTCCTACCATGGCGCCCCCTCGGGCTCCGGAGCCGGGTACGTTCCCGCAGGCCGATAGTCACTGGCAGCGTGGTTTGCACTTGGGTGAGTCTCCAATTGTTGCATCTCCTCCTCCTCCTCAAGGTTTGACTCCAGATATGCTCTTCCAGCTTGAGATGGCTAAGATGCAGCAGCAGCGGGAATCTGAGCAGCAGCAGCGGGAGTTTGAGATGGCTAAGATTCAGGCTGAGGAGAGAAGGGCCAGATATGAGGCTGAGGAACGAAAGCATGAGCTCGAGCAACGGCAGAGATAGGCTGAGCTTCGGGTTGAGGCTACGAAGTACTGTGCAGACATAGATCTTGAGAAGTCTCGGGTGGAGTGGACAGGGCAGCGTCTCGGTTCTGGGAATCGAGGTCTTGATCAGTCCTTATCGCACCTGCTCAAGTTGGTCCCTGTATTTGATGAGTCGGGTGTCGCTGATTTTCATGCGTTTTGAGAAGAAGTGCCGGGAGCACCAATGGCCCGAGGTTAAGTGGGCAGACCTTGTTTCCTCTAGGTTGGTTGGCAAAGGACTCAAGGCATATGATGTGTTGCCCTTGGAGTCTTGCGTCGATTATGAGGTACTGAAGGAGGCTGTCCTGCGGGCATATGAGTTACAACCAGAGACTTACAGATTGAAGTTCCGGGGTGTAATGAAGGGTCGTGAGTGCACCTTTCTTGAGCATGCCCGGGATCTGTCCGATGCATTTAGAAACTGGCTGCGTTCTGAGAAGGCATCGACATTTGAGGAGTTGAAACAGCTGATGCTTCTAGAACAATTTTTCAAGTGTACGGGCGCGATCTGACGTTGAATCTTAAAGAAAAAAACCCGAAAACTCTTCAGGAGGCAGCTGAGTTGGCTGACCAGTGACCATAGGCTATCGCTGATTCGTTGGTGCGGGTCTGCACAACGGAACGATGCAGGTAACAAGGGGTGCAACACTCCACCCCCCTGAGTCAGTGATACACCATATAACAATATCTACAAGAGCAATGATATTAACTCTGACCATAAACCTAATACCGTCTCATTTAAGAAGGGTCAGGGCCCTTCCCCACCTCAAGGGAAGCCCAAGGGGGAGTTAGAGTGTTTTCATTGTCATGAGAAGGGCCTTTTGCAAGAGCCTGTCCAAGCAAGCTACCTAATGCAGTTGTCTTTAGCTCGCAACATTGGGGTGTCCCAGAAGTCGTCTGAGTTTGCCCGGGGTATAAAGTCAGAGGCTGGGACACAGCCAGTGGAGAAGAATCCGGAAGGCTCGAACCCTGTCCGCGATGTCTTTTGCGACCATCGAGGGCGTGGCTGCGTGAAGTGGGCTGGTAAGAAGCATGGAGTTGAGCTGTTGCGAGACACGGGTGCCTCTCGGACTTTGTTAAACAACTTTACTGGTAGACCAATAAATGCGGTACGGGTGGTTGTGGTGCAAGGTATCAATGCTATCAAGTCATACCCGTTGGTCAGGATGAAACTGGAGGTAGATGGTGTGACACGAGAGTTGGATGTGGGAATTTTGGAGAACTTGCCTGTTGGGGGCGTCGACCTCCTTCTCGGCAACGACTTGGCGGTGCCTACTTCTGAGGTTTCACCCTTAGTCGTTGCCGAGAAGCCGGCCGACGGGAGTAGGGAGGAACAGGAGTGGGTAGAGAAGTGTCAAGTACAACCTATGGCGTGCGTTGTTACTAGATCTTTTGCATCCAAAGTGTCACAGCCTATTCCTCAGTCTTCAGACCAGCGGAGGAACGGTCGGAAGGAGCAAGCTAAAGTTGGGAGTTTTGTGAGTTTTGCTCCAGTGGCTCTCCTTAGCGGCTTAGTACTTGACCCAGAGGTGAGCTCCGGAGTGGCCCCAGAACCTGTCCCCCCTAGTGACATGGTTGGGCGTGATGGCACTCCGTGACTTAGTAGTTCCCAGTTGGAGGAGAGTTGTAGAAACTGGGCTATCAAACACGAGGACGGGGAAACATGTCATGTAAACCTGTCGGAGGAGTTTGTGAGGCAACCACCTGAGCAGCCTACTGTCCCTACGTTGGTCTGCAGCGGCCAAGGTGGAGAAGGAGAGGGGGGCAGTAGGGCACAGGTGGAGGAGAGTTGGGACTGCCATGCCATAGGGATTGTCATGTCTCGGCGGAGCAGTGGGCGGGGGACACGAGTCTGGTGGCTGTGGAAGCGCTAGAGCACCTGCCTGAGCAGCAGTGTGCAGCGCTCCAGCACCAGCTCGGTTCATACCCAACTGGTCGTGCCGAGCCCCCGAGCCTCACAACTCAGGCGGTGCAAGATGTTCCGCGGGCAGGTCACTTGAATGTCAATAGACCGTTAGCCTCGTTGTTTCGGTGGTTCAAGGTGGGCGATGAGGCTTGGACATGGTTGTCAGGTCAGGGTCGACCTATGGCTGCCAAGATTGGTGGTCAGAAGGAGGATATTGAGCAGATTGATGAGGTTGGCTGTGGAGTGGATGTGCCCGGTCGTCGCATAGCCTCCCAATGCTGCTCTAGTCGAATGCAACAGCCCTACCATAGACCGACTGTATCTGGCCATGTCGCTAAAAGCGGTGATGCTTCGCAGGCAGATGTAGTCGTAAGGAATGCGGGGGTGCGCATGTACGGTATCGGCGGGGAAGCCTTAGCAATAATGAACTATGGGAGTGACTGCACAAGTGGTACTGATTGTCCCTCTCATGACCTGGCTGTTCTAGGGACGAAGGTGGAGAAGGAGGGAGACTACAGGTTAGAAGCTGCGGTCTCGGCTGGGTTGTGGGAGGGCACTAGGCATGTTTTTCTGCGAGATAAGTTGTTTACTAGGCTGTGGCAGTGCATCCGCATGTTTGTTGCTTCTCCAGGCCTGATGTACGGGGTAGAATCCGACATGGAGGCTGGAGACAGTGCTAGGCTCAGTTTAATTCCCTACCGTACAAATCCTGCTCAACAGCCTGTCGTGAAAACAGAGCTAGACGACATGTGGAAAAAGGGTCTGAGGGATAAAGGATATCGTGAGTGGTTGTTGCCAGTGAGTTTGCAACCTGAGTTGAGTGGTAAGATCCGTGTGTATGGTGACTGCAAGAGTATGGAAGCATTATCCCTGACAGACACCTATCCATTGCCCAAGGGTCTGAGGGATAAGGGATATCGTGAGTGGTCGTTGCCTGTAACTTTACAACCTCTGTTAAGTGGCAAGATCAGGGTGTGTGTTGATTGCAAGAGTGGGTGTGAATTATCCCTGACAGACGCCTATACCTTATCAAGAGTTGACGACACCATAGACCGCATCGGGGCTGCCTCGCTTGTCACGAAGGTAGAACTAGTGAAAGGTTATTGGCAGGCCCCGTTGCCGGAAAGAGCGAAGAAAAGTGCCAGTCTTGTGATGAACTGGGCAGTTTATCAGTGTCAGGTGTTGTTGTGCTGCCGGGACACAAGTTGGATGTGTGGCATGCTAAGGGCACTGATAATGTTTTGGCTGATTGTTTGTTTGCAGGAGAACCCTCACCGTTCAGTCAGTGTGTGTTGAGAGTGGAGTAAAATTGGCTTGCCCTTGTAAGTGCAGCCTCCATAAACATATTAAAAATGAAAATTCTATAAAAACTTTCTTTAATAGTTAAATTTGTTCAAGTATGTTATAGCTGAAGTTCTGAGTCGAACCTGTACTTCTCTCAGAAGGCTGGGCTAGTAGAAGCTCGCTCTAGGAGCATAGCAGTATGAATTAAGCTATTGTGTTGGGAGGGGTTGTCATTTTTTTTTATGAGAACTGAGCTTTGCCTTTTTTTGTTGCGAAGTGGTTAGGGGTGGCGAGTTTTATCGGGGTTCTCCTTGTCAGATATGGAGCTCATGGTTGAGCGTCTAATATCTTGGGTGGGGTGTGACGCCTCCAGCTCAGCAGAACGCCACGTGGGCTCAGCCGCTCGCTTGGCCACTCGCTAAAACTCGCCAGGGCAGTGAATTTGGCGCCAATACAGTCTATCTAAAATGTTATACTTTCTTTCTTGTGAATCGTCATGTCACAGGCAGTCTAGAAGTGGTCTTTGTTCTCGTCTGTGACCATGCATTATATGTTATATCATCAGTTATAAGTTTAATGTATAAGACTGAATGATACAGCTAGAGAGTGTGAGTGAGTAAGTGCAGGAGGTAGAGGGTAGTACGCGTTGTGTTACGTGTTGTCTCGGTGACGTCATGCCACGGCCCTCTGAGTGGCTGGCCGCCTTGCAGTCCTCCTGCCGCGTCAGGAAGTAGGCCCCCCGCAGTCCCTGCTGCCTCTGTGCCTTCCTTGCTCAGAGCTTGCCTGACCAGCATACCCAGGAGCCCAGCAACAAATGGTGCAAATCGAAAATACGGGCCACCCCGGGACCTCAACCCAAATGAAGAGGCCAACATTAACCCCAAGAAGAGCAAATGCACATCAGCTAAGGAAAAGACTAGTCTATAATGTGGATATATATTGGTAGATAAATAGATATATACAAGGACAGATACATAGATATATAAATAGTGTGAATGAATGAGTGAGAATGAGCTGTCTTACTAAATAGACAGTGAATCTAGCAATGCTTACAAATAGGCTTGCATCGTAATAAATATCACAAGATAGAAAGGTAACCATAAACCTGGTGAAATAATTAACGTAACCTTTCCAACACGATAATCCCCCCCCCCCCCCCCCTTTCTTCCTGTAGCACCTACCTCTCCTTCCCAGCAAATATAACTACGCCATCTATGGGACATAACATGCAACAGATTCAGGGTGGGGGAAGTGAGCGATCTTACTAATATCAGAGCGAAAGGCACCCAGCGAAATTGCCATTAAGTGGCCCATCCGGAAAGGTGACCGACTGTACATTAGAGGTATAATTTAGGTGTGTTTGGAAAGAAGTGTGATGTGCTTGTTAAGTGTAGTGGAATTAATAGGAGGAGGAAGTGTTTGTCATTAAAAGGCCTACATTTATACATCAAGCTTTGTGTACCCCGTTATAGTTGTACAGGGAGTAGAACCACCTCTATGATTGACAAAATCAGCACATACATATCCTAAGATTGCCTAGAGGTATACTAAATAATAACCTTACTTTATGTTCTTCTTTATATAGCTTTCAATGTCCTAAAACCATATTTCCTCACCATATGTTACAAGTACTTGAAAAACTATCAAAGTCATTATCTTTTGCTGTAACTAAATCTTCCACATATTTAGCCTTATAATGTCTGGAAATTACTCGAGAGTAGCTAGAACACAGACAAATAATTGAAGCCACTAAACAGAAATAATTTATTTCCTTTCTATTTTACCATGCACAATATCCGTAAAGAAATGGATATCGTAATGACACCACTCTAAATTTCATGACCATTGAACATTTCTCACAAATACACGGTTAGATTAAGGGAGGTTTTTAGTTTGCTCCCTAGATTTCCATCATGCTTAAGAAAATACCCGAAAGACCCCCCCCCCCCCCCCTCCCCATTAAGAAAAATTTGTACATTTTTCGGTAGAAAAATTACCCGGCCGAAGGCCGGTTCCTCTTTAATTACAGGCTCGCTATCGCTCGCCAGGAAAACATCGACACCTTAATAGCACGAAAGTTCTTAAAATTGACAGAAATTGGACAAAATGTTTTATAATCGCAAATCTAATGTGGTGAATGTCTTAACATCTTAAAACTAATGGGATTGAACATGAGTGAGAAGGGGGTTCTGAAAAATTCTCGAAAGTGAAAGTCTCCCGTTAAAATTTTAAAACTTTGTATATTTTCCCATTCAGTACCAGGGACGTCCTTTATATATGAAATACTATATGAATAGTAATATGTATGGTGAAAATGAAAACAAGTCCGTGTAAACAAGAGACAAAGGAAAACAAAAGATAACGAGAACAAAGGATTAAGTAACGGAGCAAGAAATATTGTTTTATATTCTCCTTAAGTTAGTTTCAGAGGATTGACACATTCAGTACCGGGAACGTTCTTTCCAGTATATTGACACATTCAGTACCGGGAACGTTCTTTTCAGTATACGCTAGCAACTATTATACGGTTTTCAGTATACGCTAGCAACTATTATACGGTTTTCAGTATACGCTAGCAACTATTATACGGTTTTCAGTATACGCTAGCAACTATTATACGGTTTGCAGTATACGCTAGCAACTATTATACGGTTTGCAGTATACGCTAGCAACTATTATACGGTTTTCAGTATACGCTAGCAACTATTATACGGTTTTCAGTATACGCTAGCAACTATTATACGGTTTTCAGTATACGCTAGCAACTATTATACGGTTTTCAGTATACGCTAGCAACTATTATACGGTTTTCAGTATATGCTAGCAACTATTATACGGTTTTCAGTATACACTAGCAACTATTATACGGTTTTCAGTATACGCTAGCAACTATTATACGGTTTTCAGTATACGCTAGCAACTATTATACGGTTTTCAGTATACGCTAGCAACTATTATACGGTGTTCAGTATACGCTAGCAACTATTATACGGTTTTCAGTATACGCTAGCAGCTATTATACGGTTTTCAGTATACGCTAGCAACTATTATACGGTTTTCAGTATACGCTAGCAACTATTATACGGTTTTCAGTATACGCTAGCAACTATTATACGGTTTTATTCAGCTTAAGGACGACGTCTACCCATTAAATGGTTACATACTATGTTAAATAATCCTTTAAGCTACCGCATATTTTTCCTAAGCTTCATAAAATTGTCTAAGTGTATCTGAAATTATTTAAGAATGACGTCACCGGTACAAAAAGGGTTAACCCCTTCAGCATTATGATGAAATATTCTTCTTGTTGGGGTTGCTATTAGAGGGTTTGTTTTTTTACCTCATAAGCTACTTCTGGGACTCAAAGGAGTAAATATCATTACAATAGACCCTTTGAATAATGTAGATCCTTCTTAAACTGCATAAAATCGCCCTACTTTAGCTAGACCAATAGGTGAAAAAACCCGTCATGGTGCTGAAAGGAATAAGAGTCAGCAAGAGTAGCCAGGAGGGGAAGAAGCCAGACAACAAATTACTACAGTCTTTGTTCTTTACTAATGAACCGTCATAAGTAGCGATCACATTAACAATACTTTCATAATCACCTGCACAATTTATATTAATCTTTTATGTACCGATAAATGAGGTACAGGGTAACTAATAGAACTGGAATAGAGCAGAAAGAGAGAGAGAGTGATGGTGGGAGTGGGAAAGAGCTAGGGGTGGTGGGAGGGGGGAGTGAGGTAGAGGGTAGGCGTGTGCAGGCAAGAGACGCATAAGTGATAGGGGTGGGGGACGACTGGAGGAGATAGGGACTTTGTATGTGCATGAAGGATACAAAAGGTAAAGCTGCCTGCAACAAGTGTCGCCCCAAAAGTTGATCGAGTGCCAGAATCAAGGCACATTAGAGGAAATTTAAATGTGTTGGAAAGAAGTGTGGTGTACTTGTTTAGTGTAGTAAAACTAAGAGGAGTAGGAGGTGTTTGTGAGAGTTAGCTGGATTACAATCTGTGAAGGTGAGGCACAAAAAGGAACAGTGAAGGAAGCCAGGCAATTGAAACAGGAGTTCCAGTAACTCCTTAGCATATGACTATATGAGGCCTCCCATGGGTACTGTCCTGGTCGGTTGGTGCCTACAATCTCCCCAATTGAGTCAGTTTTGGAAGAAAGGGTGGTAGAATAATGGGGAAGGTTTGAGGGAGAAGATCATGTTAACCCATTGAGGATCGTGACGCATTTTGACAGTTTACTCTGACTATCATTATACGATTTTATTTAGATTTAGAAGGGTATAAGGACGTTGGAGGGTAAATTGAGAGGCTTTACCTTTTTAACTGCACTTGTGACGCCTGCCAGCATTGGCAGAATCGCCTCCCGGTAGCCACTAGCACTCGCCAGGGCAGTGAAATGGGCTACAGTCTGTCTACAATGTTGTACTTTCTTTCTTGTGAATCGTCATGTCACAGGCAGGGTAGAAGTGGTCTTTGTTTTCGCCTGTGACAATGCATTGTATGTTATATCATGAGTTGAACATAAGATGCATTGTAGTGAAGGAGAGAGAGAGAGCGAGCGAGCAGGGTGGGGGAGGTGAGTGTTGCTTTTCCTCCTCCCTCCCGGAGGAGTTGTTCGCCCGCGTGGTCTTTTCTCTCGGTTTTGATTGGCTGGTGGTTCCTGGCGCCTTCTGCAGGCCTGCTGCCGGGTGACGTAGCGGCCTGTGATTGGCTGACCACCGTGCCTTTGTGTGGGATCCTGGAGGGGTCCAGAGGAGCTATTCTCCTCAGAGCTTTCCTGACTAGCATACCCTTCACATGTCCCTTGCCCCCCTGTCTCCCGACTTCTACCTATAGAGCACTTTCTCTCTCTCTCAACTTCTTACCTCTCATTCTTCTACTCTATTTAATATCATAACTTCCCTTTGGTTCTGCACGATTTCATATATCGGCCATCGTATTATATGCTGAAGCTCTCAGATAACACATGTTTAGTTAGGCATTTTGGAAGGGTTACCAATTTTGTCTGTAGAGGTTGACACACTCACGGCGTCTCCCGTCCTGTATCTTGGTGGTCTGCTGGGGGATTTAATGCTAGACTGGGATAAGGCTACTGGTGTTGTGATTTCCGATGTGTACTAGATTTTGTTGAACCTGTACAATCGCAACGGAGACGTGGGAAGCCTAGGTGGTCTTTCTGACTGTGTACCTTGTGAGTTTAGCACTGTGTTGCGAGTGAGGGCTTTTGCCTCTGCCACCCAACACTGTGCTAACTCGTTTTGCTTTGACTTTGAGAGGGTCGCCAGGAGAGAACCAGATACTAGCGATCTGGATCTCTCAAGAGAGCACCCCGTCAATTAACGTAATTTGGCCGCACAGCCTTAAGGACTTCGCTAGGCTACGAGCCGCTTGCTCAGCCATTGTTTCCTAGCCTACTACATCCCAGCTAGACTTTATTCGCCTAGCAGACACCAAATTTAGATTATAAACTCTTTGTTATGTATGCATTATTATTCACGGCATTTATTAGTCTAGGTTGTTGTTGAGTTGCACAACCCTAGTAGGCTGTTTCGTTGATGAGGAAGTACTTCTTTTGCTGTTTGAGTTCCTACTATTGCGCAGTTATTATTCCCGTGCCAGTTAACCCTATATGTCCTTACAATTGTCATATCCTGTTCCTGCTTTATACTACAGTTCAAAATCCGATACGATCATCTTAACCTAGCATCAGACTTTCTTCCGAAGATTCCTGCTCGATGCTTTGGGACTTTCGTTCACTTTCTTTAGTATAGGAGTGACAGTTCATTATTGTTTAGAGTAACTTTAAATATACTTTCTTCTAGTTTGCATTAAATCATTGGAGTGATTTAATTAAGATCTCTATCTTTTCCTAGTATACCTTATTACCGTAATTGTATGTTGTTGTGATCAGGCTGTATCAGAGATCATCAGGCTGTAGTAGTAGTGCACTTATACTGAGTTATAGGATACCCCGTCATCGCAGATTTAACTCTGGAGGGTATAGGTGTTTTTGTGCGCCGGCATTATAAGTTCAGGGGTTGGATCTAGTGTTACCGTTGTGGCTGTGTGCTTTCCTAGTCCAATGATTAAGAGCCCTTGTTTTATACGAGCCCCGGTCGTAACAAATGGCGACCTTGCGAACTTAGAGAAATATTGCAGGAGTGTTGTGGTCATTTGTTTTTGTTTAAAGGAATCTAGTGGACACGTGGATTTTTTTTGGCAAGTAGTATAACACTTAAGAGTCTTCAAGCATTTTTTGAGTGAATAGTGCTACATAAGAGTTTAGGTACTTCTATTTTTTTTTATATAAACGTTAAGAATTTTTGGTGGACACTATGTCGAATGACGGATCAATGTACAGTGAGGACACAGTAAGGGAAGCAGACTCTGAGGTGCAGCAGCGGGCTTTGTTAGATGACATTAGAGTTATAGCTAGTGAGGAGGATGCAAGGAAGTTTCTGGAGATACCTATTACTGCTGACCGGGTGTCGGGGATTGATCGGTATGGTCTCCAGTGTTTGGCCACGGTCATGGGGCATGTGGGCACTAGCAGCATGTCGAGAGGTGACTTGGTGGCCTGTGTGCTCGGTGGGGTGCGTGGGGCTTCGGGTGGAGCGGGAGCTGGGGCACCTTCGGCCCAGCCCCCATTCCACTCGACTCCTACCATGGCGCCCCCTCGGGCTCCGGAGCCGGGTACGTTCCCGCAGGCCGATAGTCACTGGCAGCGTGGTTTGTCACAGGGTGGGTCTCCAATTGTTGCATCTCCTCCTCCTCAAGGTTTAACTGCAGATATGCTCTTCCAGCTTGAGATGGCTAAGATGCAGCTGCAGCAGAAGCGGGAATCTGAGCAGCAGAAGCGGGAATCTGAGCTTCAGCAGCGGGAGTTTGAGATGGCTAAGATTCAGGCTGAGGAGAGAAGGGCCAGATATGAGACTGAGGAGAGACAGGCCATATGTGAGGCTGAGCTTCAGTCTGAAGAGAGAAAGACGAAGTACTGTGCAGACATAGATCTTGAGAAGTCTAGGGTGGAGTTGACAGGGTAGCGTCTCAGTTCTGAGAATCGAGGTCTTGATCAGTCGTTATCGCACCTGCTCAAGTTGGTCCCTGTATTTGATGAGTCGGGTGTCACTGAATTTTGTATGCGTTTCGAGAAGAAGTGCCGGGAGCACCAATGGCCCGAGGTTAAGTGGGCAGCCCTTGTTTCCTCTAGATTGATTGGCAAAGGACTCAAGGCATATGATGCATTGCCCTTGGAGTCGTGCATCGATTACGAGGTATTGAAGGAGGCTGTCCTGCGGGCATATAAGTTACAACCAGAGACGTACAGATTGAAGTTCTGGGGTGTAACGAAGGGTCGTGAGTGCACCTTTCTTGAGCATGCCCGGGATCTGTCCGATGCATTTAGAAACTGGCTGCGTTCTAAGAAGGCATCGACGTTTGAGGAGTTGAAACAGCTGATGCTTCTAGAACAATTTTTTAAGTGTACGGGCAGCGATCTGACGTTAAATCTTAAAGAAAAGAACCCGAGAACTCTTCAGGTGGCAGCTGAGATGGCTGACCTTCGGATGTCACTGATTCGTGGGTGCGGGTCTGCACAACGGAACGATGCAGGTAACAAGGGGCGCAACACTCCACCCCCCCCCCCCGAGTCGGTGATACACCATATAACCATTACAACAAGAGCAACGATACTAAGTCTGACCATAAACCTAATACCGTCCCGTTTAAGAAGGGTCAGGGCCCTTCCTCACCTCAAGGGAAGCCCAAGGGGGAGTTAGAGTGTTTTCATTGTCATAAGAAGGGGCATTTTGCAAGAGCCTGTCCAAGCAAGCTACCTAATGCAGTTGTGTCTTTGGCTCGCAACATTGGGGTGTCCCCGAAGTCGTCTGAGTTTGCCCGGGGTATAACGTCAAAGGCTGGGACACAGCCAGTGGAGAAGAATCCGGAAGGCTCGAACCCTGTCCGCGATGTCTTTTGTGACCATCGAGGGCATGGCTGCGTGAAGTGGGCTGGTAAGAAGCATGGAGTTGAGCTGTTGCGAGATACGGGTGCCTCGGACTTTAATGAAGAACTTTACTGGTAGACCAATAAACGCGGCACGGGTGGTTGTGGTGCAAGGTATCAATGCTGTCAAGTCATACCCATTGGTCAGGATGGAACTGGAGGTGGATGGTGTTACACGAGAGTTGGAAGTGGGTGTTGTGGAGAACTTGCCTGTTGGGGGCGTCGACCTCCTTCTCGGCAACGACTTTGCGGTGCCTACTTCTGAGGTTTCACCCTTAGTCGTTGTCGAGAAGCCGGCCGACGTGAGTAGGGAGGAACAGGAGTGGGTAGAGAAGTGTCAAGTACAACCTATGGTGTGCGTTGTTACTGGACCTCTTGCATCCAAAGTGTCACAGCCTATTCCTCAGTCTTCTGATCAACGGAGGAACGGTTGGAAGAAGATGGCTAATGTTGGTAACAGTTTGAAGAGTTTAGTACCAGCGGCTCTTCTTGGCAACTCAGTATTGGCACCATTGTTGGAGTCTGGAGAAGCCCCAGGACCTGCCACAGCTAGTGAGGAGGTAGGGCAGGAAGAGACTCCGAGGCAGCAACGTTACACACAGAGAGAAAAAAGGGTTGCTCAGTTTGATATTGGGGGAGGACTTGGGTTGCTTCGGAAGCATCTAGACAGGTTGGTTCCCTCAGATATTTGTAAACTGCAGTTGGATGATCCGGAAGTTCAGAAGTGTGGTAATGGTGCTGTCGAGATCAAACACGAGGATGGGGAAACATGTCTTGTGAACCTGTTGGAGGAGTTTGTGAGGCAACCACCTGAGCAGCCTACTGTCCCTGCGTTGGTCTGCAGCGGCCAAGGTGGAGAAGGAGAGGGGGGCAGTAGGGCACAGGTGGATGAGAGTAGGGATTGTCATGTCTCGGCGGAGCAGTGGGCGGGGGACACGAGTCTGGTGGCTGTGGAAGCGCTAGAGCACCTGCCTGAGCAGCAGTGTGCAGCGCTCCAGCACCAGCTCGGTTCATACCCCACTGGTCGTGCCGAGCCCCTGAGCCTCACAACTCAGGCGGTGCAAGATGTTCAGCGGGCAGGTCACGTGAATGTTGGGAGACCGTTAGCCTCGTTGTTTCGGTGGTTCAAGGTGGGCGACGAGGCTGGGACATGGTTGTCAGGTCAAGGTCGACCAATGGCTGCCAAGGGTGGTGGTCAAAAGGAGGACTTTGAGCAGATTGGTGAGGTTGGCTGTGGCATAGAAGTGCCCGGTCGTCGCATAGCCTCCCAATGCTGCTCTAGTCGAATGCAACAGCCCTACCATAGACCGACTGTATCTGGCCATGTCGCCAAAAGCGGTGATGCTGTGCAGGCAGATGTAGTCGTAAGGAATGCGGGGGTGCGCATGTACGGTATCGGTGGGGAAGCCTTAGCAATTGTGAACTATGGGAGTGACTGCACAGATGGTACTGATTGTCCCTCTCATGACCTGGCTGTTCTAGGGACGAAGGTGGAGAAGGAGGGAGACTACAGGTTAGAAGCTGCGGTCTCGACTGGGTTGTGGAAGGGCACTAGGATTGTTATTCTGCGAGATAAGTTGTTTACTAGGCTGTGGCAGTGCATCCACATGTTTGTTGCTTCTCCAGGCCTGATGTACGAGGTAGAATCCGACATGCAGGCTGGAGATAGTGCAAGGCTCAGTTTAATTCCCTACCGTATAAATCCTGCTCGACAGCCTGTAGTGCAAGCAGAGCTGGATTACGTGTTGACGAAGGGTCTGAGGGATAAGGAATGTCGTGAGTGGTCGTTGCCTGTAACTTTGCAACCTGTGTTAAATGGCAAGATCAGTGAGTGTGTTGATTGCGAGAGTGTGTGTGCATTATCCCTGACAGACGCCTATACTTTATCGAGACTTGACGACACCATAGACCGCCTCGGGGCTGCATCGCCTATCACGAAGGTAGAACTAGTGAAAGGTTATTGGCAGGCCCCGTTGCCGGAAAGAGCGAAGAGAAATGCCAGTCTTGTGTTGGGCAGTTTATCAGTGCCAGGTGTTGTTGTGCTGCCGGAACACAAGTTGGATGTGTGGCATGCTAAGGGCACTGATAATGTTGTGGCTGATTGTTTGTCACGGGAGGGTTTGTTTGCAGGAGAATCCTCGCCGTTCAGTCAGTGTGTGTTGAGAGTGGAGAAAAACTAGGCTTGCCCCTGTAAGTGCAGCCGCCATAAACATATTAACAAAATAAAAAATCACATAAAAACTTTCTTTTGATAGTTAATTGTAAGTTGCCTATGTTATAGCTAAAGTCCTAAGTTGAACCTGTCTTTCACTTAGGAGGCTGGGTTCTGTGAAGCTCGCTCTGGGAGCATAGCAGGCTAAAATTATACTATTATGTTTGGGAGGGGTTATAAGATATTCTTTATGTTGATATGTTGTTTTATGTAAGATTGAGCTTTTCATTTCATTTGTGGCGGAGTGGCTATGTGTGACGGGTCTTGTCGGCATTCTGCCTTGTCAGATATCGTGCTCGCCTAATGTTGAGCGTCCTATATCTTGGGCGGGGTGTGACGCCTGCCAGCGTTGACAGAATCGCCTCCCGGTAGCCACTAGCACTCGCCAGGGCAGTGAAATGGGCTACAGTCTGTCTACAATGTTGTACTTTCTTTCTTGTGAATCGTCATGTCACAGGCAGGGTAGAAGTGGTCTTTGTTTTCGCCTGTGACAATGCATTGTATTTTATATCATGAGTTGAACATAAGATGCATTGTAGTGAAGGAGAGAGAGAGCGAGCGAGCAGGGTGGGGGAGGTGAGTGTTGCTTTTCCTCCTCCCTCCCGGAGGAGTTGTTCGCCCGCGTGGTCTTTTCTCTCGGTTTTGATTGGCTGGTGGTTCCTGGCGCCTTCTGCAGGCCTGCTGCCGGGTGACGTAGCGGCCTGTGATTGGCTGACCACCGTGCCTTTGTGTGGGATCCTGGAGGGGTCCAGAGGAGCTATTCTCCTCAGAGCTTTCCTGACTAGCATACCCTTCACATGTCCCTTGCCCCCCTGTCTCCCGACTTCTACCTATAGAGCAGTTTCTCTCTCTCTCAACTTCTTACCTCTCATTCTTCTACTCTATTTAATATCATAACTTCCCTTTGGTTCTGCACGATTTCATATATCGGCCATCGTATTATATGCTGAAGCTCTCAGATAACACATGTTTAGTTAGGCATTTTGGAAGGGTTACCAATTTTGTCTGTAGAGGTTGACACACTCACGGTGTCTCCCGTCCTGTATCTTGGTGGTCTGCTGGGGGATTTAATGCTAGACTGGGATAAGGCTACTGGTGTTGTGATTTCCGATGTGTACTAGATTTTGTTGAACCTGTACAATCGCAACGGAGACGTGGGAAGCCTAGGTGGTCTTTCTGACTGTGTACCTTATGAGTTTAGCACTGTGTTGCGAGTGAGGGCTTTTGCCTCTGCCACCCAACACTGTGCTACTTCGTTTGCTTTGAATTTGAGAGCGTCGCCAGGAGAGAACCAGATACTAGCGATCTGGATCTCTCAAGAAAGCACCCCGTCAATTAACGTAATTTGGCCGCACAGCCTTAAGGACTTCGCTAGGCTACGAGCCGCTTGCTCAGCCATTGTTTCCTAGCCTACTACATCCCAGCTAGACTGTATATTTAGATTATAAACTCTTTCTGTTATGTATGCATTATTATTCACGGCATTAATTAGTCTAGGTTGTTGTTGAGTTGCACAACCCTAGTAGGCTGTTTCGTTGATGAGGAAGTACTTCTTTTGCTGTTTGAGTTCCTACTATTGCGCAGTTATTATTCCCGTGCCAGTTAACCCTATATGTCCTTACAATTGTCATATCCTGTTCCTGCTTTATACTACAGTTCAAAATCCGATACGATCATCTTAACCTAGCATCAGACTTTCTTCAGAAGATTCCTGCTCGATGCTTTGGGACTTTCGTTCACTTTCTTTAGTATAGGAGTGACCGTTCAGTATTCTTTAGAGTAACTTTAAATATACTTTCTTCTAGTTTGCATTAAATCATTGGAGTGATTTAATTAAGATCTCTATCTTTTCCTAGTATACCTTATTACCGTAATTGTATGTTGTTGTGATCAGGCTGTATCAGAGATAATCAGCCTGTAGTAGTAGTGCACTTATACTGAGTTATAGGATACCCCGTTATCGCAGATTTAACTCTGGAGGGTATAGGTGTTTTTGTGCGCCGGCATTATAAGTTCAGGGGTTGGATCTAGTGTTACCGTTGTGGCTGTGTGTTTTCCTAGTCCAATGATTAAGAGCCCTTGTTTTATACGAGCCCCGGTCGTAACACAATAGATCCTTCCCAAGCTGAATAAAATAGTCTTTTGATAGCCAGAATAAACTGATAAAGTGCGGCATAATCCTCAAGGGGTTCTTAAAATGCGAGCAAGACGGTGAGAATGAAATATGAGGCTCTGACTCAAGGTGACGGAGCACACAGGTCAAATGATGAAAACGAGATCTGGAAGGAGAAGATATAAATGAACTTGGAGTAAGAAACAAGAACAGGGTGCAACCGATAAAAACGAAATATAGGACAAACAAAAGAGAAAGGCAATGAATACAACAACAAAACAAGTACATGTGATACAGGGAATGATAAAACCAAACAAAGAAAGGTGTATCTCATAGAGGAATAGTAAACATTATAGAAGAATTATTAGAATAGATGAAGTTATGAGATCAAATTATGATAGGAGTATAGGTATAGAAGTGAGGGTACCAGGAGAGCAAGGAAAATCAAGCGAATAGTGATTTAACTAATATATTTTTCCTTCGTTCTCTCTCTCTCTCTCTCTCTCTCTCTATCTATCTCTATATGTCTGCCTCTCTCTATCTCTCTCTCTCTATCTATCTGTCTGTCTGAAATGGATAGAAAATTGGCTCAGCGACAAAGCAAAGAGTAGTCATAAACGGTAAGGCATCTAAATGGACCAATGTAAGTAGCGGGGTACTCCTGGGATCGGTACTAGGACCAATTCTCTTTCTAATTTACATCAACGACATAGATGAGGGTCTGACCTGTACAATCTCAAAATTTGCTGACGATACAAACATTGCAAATAGCGTACTCTCAAAAGAACAAGTTGACGATATGCAACACAATCTAGATAAGTTGTCATGTTGGGCCCAAATTTGGCAAATGAGTTTCAATGCGGATAAATGTAAAGTACTACATATCGGATACCTAAATGAGAAAGCAAACTATTTGATGAATGGCACTCAGCTTAAGAATGTAAACAGAGAAACCGATCTGGGAGTAACCTAAAACCGAGTCAACAATGTTCAGAAGTTGTTAAGAAGTCAAACAAAATAATTGGCTTTATAGGCAGGTCATTTGAGCATAAATCCAAAGACGTTATCCTAACCCTTTACAATTCCTTAGTCCGCCCTCTTCTGGAATACTGCGTTCAATCCTGGTGCCCTTATTACCAAAAAGATATAGACAAGCTAGAACGAGTTCAACGTAGAGTTACCAAAATGATACCTAACCTAAAGAACAAACCATACGAGGAGCGTCTTAGAGAATTAAATTTATTTCCTTTAACCCAGCGCAGATTAAGAGGCGACTTAATTGAAGTGTTCAAAATCATCAAAGGCATCGACAATATGAACTGTAGTAAGTACTTCACTGTCGACCAATCTAATTACACGCGGGGAAACGGGTGCAAAATTTTTGGTAAATCTTTTAACTCACACGAAGCGAAAATTGTCTTCTTCAATCGAGTTGTCAACTTATGGAATGGGCTTCCCCGAGATGTTATAGACTGTAGCACCATTGATTCATTTAAACTTCGCCTAGCTAAATATCTCGCATCAAACCCGCGACTGACTGCGTTTGTAAATGAATAACTTTATTTTATCCTCCCCTCAGTTACTAACCCATCTGTCCCCTACTAACTTCCTAATCCTGCCACGGACATTAGTTCCAGGGCAGTAGTTCCCTTTCCAATGTTCCCTTACCCACTCTAAACCACTGTTTGGACACTTGATCCTCAGTGTTTTGGAGGACAAACCGCCTAGAAGGGTCACTAGATCTGTTGTTGCTTGATTTCATTTGTACTCCTTTGTACTCTCTCTCTCTAAACAGCAATAATCCCACTCTGTCATGTAGTGGTTATAATGGAGGAGAGCATCGCACAGACAATAGGAGAGTTAACTGGATGTAAGGAAACGAAGGGAGGAAGTCCACAGAAACATATGAAGGAACATTTATAGTGCGAGAACTGAAATGGGGATTTCTTCAGTTTGTTCCCTAGACCTCCATCTAGGGTATGTACCCCCTAGACCCCATTTGTACATTTTTCGGTAGAAAAATGTCCCGGCCGGAGGTCTGTTTTTCTTAAATTACAGGCTCGCTATTATATCGCTCGCCAGGGAATAATTGATACCTAAATGGCACTAATACCTTAACATTGACAGAAATGGGGCGAAAATACTTAAAATCGCCAAACTATTTGGGCGAACATCTTACCATCTAAAAAGAGCAATGGAGCTAAACATGAGGGAGAAAGGGGTCCAGAAAAAATCCTTCAAGAAATATCTCCTTAAGACAACCGTGAAGAGAAGCAATGGGAGTAAAGAGGCCTTTTATTATCATTATAATTTCCATTGCTTGCCCCTGTGAAATACCCACTTGTAGGGTGAACGAACATTGTGACGAAGTAACCATTATGCCTCTTGGCAGTGTATAAATCATATGATCAATGTTTACAGCATTGTTTTCGGCACTTCTGGTTTGGCCGCTTTTTGGATTGAAGTTTCATTATAATTTATATGACCATCAATTATTAAGGAGTTAGTTTATTTGCTGACATTAAATTTTGTATCGGCAATATTATATGTCTTGGGTCTTTAACCCTCCCCCAATTCACCCCCCCCCCCCCCCCCAAGACAAAAATAAAGTCATAATATATATTACCGATATAAAATTTAAAGATAGATATAAGTTAACGATAATGAAGGGTAAACACAACGAAAACGCAATCATATTATTCATATTAAGACCAAGTCACCAATTAACTTGCAAATAACCCTAATTAATAAAATCAATGAAACTAATGTATACATGTGGTACTCCAAGGATTCGAACCTAGGATACTCACACCAAAATTCCGCGCACTAACCATAAAACGCTTGTATAACTGTGCCATTAGACGCCCCCGGGAGGGAAATTAATTACACTTTTGGGTCCAAGATATGGGAGAACTTTCTGTTGACTCTCTTTACAATTACTTCTGGAACTACCCAACTATATATAATTGGCTGTCCTACGGATCTTGTTAGGGGTTCACTGGGAGATGGGTGTTCATTTTTACCTCTGACATAGAAGTTGGACGGAGGTTATGTGTTCGCCTCTTTTTGTTTGTTGGTTTGTTAGTTTCTCGGTCTGTAAATAAGATATCTCATAGAGTTTTTCACGAAACCTTTTTTCACGAAATTGTATGGGCAGACAGGACATGCGCCTAGCCAGAAGTGATTCAATTTAGGAGTAGGTCCGGATCATACTTCATGCTGGTGTCATTGTTGTGTATTTAAGTTCATTATGTGACAATGCCAGTCGTAGGAGGAGGTATGTGTTCTACCGAGTGCCCCTCTAGTTGGTGTATGTTGTTATAACTAGACCCCATTAAAATATGAGAATCCTTTATGTATTTTACTTTGGCTAATTATATTCGATTTTACTCAGTTTAGGATGGATTAAGGACTCATAGGGGTAACAACTATTTATAACTCTCCGACAATAACAGGCTGTTCCTATTCAGAGTGTACATTAGCAATATAGTGATTTATACAAGAACACCGAACTAGTCCCGCTTTAATGACTCCCTCGTGTTCCACCAGCAGCCAATTAACACCAACCTTAATTACCAAACGTACACTCTGTGCTACAAGGTGCTTGTTGAGATGTTATTTACTGTTAGTTTATTGCATCTACTAAAGCGAACACAAATCAGGTTTTTGGTAAAACAAATGTTTTGTGTTATTGTTCAACTTTAAGTGATTTCAAATAATATTTTAAATAATATATGTGAAAAATTATGTTTTGAATCAGTGTTTGTGTTTGGCAGTGCCTAACTATATTCCAATCAGCTGAATTATAAATTTATCCTTGATACCGTCAAATGGTTGTATGCAGCTTCAGAGTGAATTCTCGAGTACATGGGTTAAACATAAGTTGAATGTAAGAGCAGGTGAGACTAAATGACTAAAACAATCACAATCCTACCATAAGTATTATCGTTTTCCCCAAATTCCAGAACATCATCCTTACCAAAAGCGGACCGCTTAGGGGCCTCCAAAGAACTGACTTGGTAATGATGATGATGATGATAATAGTGCTGGTAATGATTATAACGATATACATTTTGTATAATGATGATGAAGATATGTTAGATTTGATATTAGAGATAGTACAGAGGAGTGAAGTGATGCATTAGATATATATTACATCGTGTCGGACTATAAGTGGGCTATAGAGAACTGAAAGAAAGGCACGGATTGGCTTTGTTTGAGAACTGACATTTTTTTTTCTATGTGATTGAGGGAGGCAAAAGGCATAACTGCCTATAGCGAGTGCCTCCCCCATAGTTGAAAGAGTGACAGGGCCAAAATCAAGGGACGTTCGAGCCAAAATGCCTGGACACACGGAGTTTGAAGCAATTTAAGTCATAGGAAGAGGGAAAGACTGATTCTGGGAGAGAGTTCCAGAGCTCAGCTGTTGAGTAGAAGAAAGTTTGAGAGTAACGTTTCACTCTTGGGTTGGAGAGTTGCACAGAGTAGGGGTGGGATTGAGTTGCAAGACGGGTACCACGTGCCCTACGTAAAGGAGGTGGTATGCACTGGGATAGCTCTGAGGAACACTGATTATTATAGTAGCGATAGAATAGCGAGAGAGATGCAACATTGCGGCGGAGAGAGAGAGATTGCAGAGAGTTGGTGAGTGGACGGGAGTTAATGATACGAAAGGCCTTCCTTTCAACTTTGTCTAGGAGAGCAGTGTGAGAGGAACCTCCCCACACATGTGAACAATACTCAATACAAGGGCGCACTATGCCCCTGTACAGAGCAAGAAGCTGTGCAGGGGAAAAGAACCCCCTAAGGCGGTTGAGCACACCCAGCTTCTGGGATGCTGCCTTAGCAAGACTGGTAATATGGTCCTTCCAAATGAGAGCAGAAGAAAAAGAGACACCAAGAATATTGAGAGAAGATGAAGGGTTGATTTTTGTATTGTTGAAGAATAAGGGATAGTCCGCTGGGAGATCCTGACGGGTAGATAGATGGAGAAATTGGGTTTTGGAAGCATTAAAGTTAACAAGGTTTTCTCTGCCCCAATTGGAAATAGTATTTAGATCAGAATTTAAGAGTTCTATGGCTTCATTACGTTTGTCGTTGAGGGATTGCTGGCTGGGGCGTTCTGAAAAACTAATGGAGTAGTGCAAGGTTGAGTCGTCTGCGTATGAATGGATGGGAATTAAGGTACAGTTAAGGAGATCATTTATAAAAATTAGAAAGAGAATAGGAGATAGGACAGAGCCCTGAGGAACACCGGAGTTTATAGAGTGAGGAAGTGAACAATGGCCGTCCACAACCGCGGCTATGGAACGGCCGGAAAGGAAATTAGAGACAAAGGCACAGATGGAGGGATAGAAACCGAAGGAGGGTAGTTTAGAAATTAAAGATTTATGCCAGACTCTATCGAAGGCTTTCGATATGTCTAGTGCAATAGAAAAAGTCTCACCGAAGTCCCGAAAGGAGGATGACCAAGAGTTAGTAAGATATGAAAGAAGATCACCAGTAGAGCGACCCTTAAGGAAGCCATACTGGCGATCTGAGAGCAGATTATGAGAAGAGAAATGCTTAAGAAATTTGGAAGCAAGAATAGTTTCAAAAACTTTAGAAAGACAAGAGATAAGAGCAATTGGACGATAGTTGGAGGGTTGAGAGCGGTCACCCTTCTTTGGGACAGGTTGAATGTGAGCAAACTTTACAAGTATTTGACATTTGGACAATAGGCCAGTAACGATAAAGAGATCAAAGAGCGGTGGAGTGGGAACCAACGACAAAAGAAGTACAAAGACTAACTAGGTGAGAAAGAATGGCTTAAAGGGAGTTTTTCTTTTGGATTCCTTTCTCCCTCATGTTAAGCCCCATTAGTTTGGCGATTTTACGAACTTTTGTACAATTTAGATGAAGATTATTTTCCAAGCGAATGGAAGCGAGCCTATAATTTAGGAGGAACAGACCTTTGGCCGGGATACTATCTTACCGAAAATTATACAAATTTATCTCAAAGGGGGTCTTGGAGGTGTTATTTTTAAGATTGATAAAGGTCTACAGAGCAATAGAAAACAAAAAACTTAAGGAAGAATATGTGGAGTATTAAGCAAGACATTAATACATAGAGGTTATGAGCGCAGTTTAATATTTATTTAGTGTAATAGTTAAGTAACATGTAGTGCAATCATTTATATGAACACGGATAAGCAACAATTGTGAGAGACACAATATGAAACCCTTAATCCAGTTAACTTCAATTCAATCAAAAACTGTATATTGTCACAAAGTACATCATATTACATTTGCACATAAACATAAACACAATATTTACTTTGAGACAACAGGGGACTATATAATATAGTTTCAACTGAAGGAAGAATGATCAAAAGAAATACATATATTGCTAAATTACCAATACTAAAGTGTATGGCATCTAAGCTATCAAGACGACTGTTTTAGACTAAGTGACATAAGAACGGTGATAGAGTACAGGGGCTAAATTGTTAACATTTCATTCTAATGATTCATATATAAAGTACTATTTTATTGGTTTAAATTCTTAGCTGCAACTACTACTATAGGTAGCGCCAAGCCGCCAACGAACTATAGGTAGCGCCAAGCCGCCAACGAACTATAGGTAGCGCCAAGCCGCCAACGAACTATAGGTAGCGCCAAGCCGCCAACGAACTATAGGTAGCGCCAAGCCGCCAACGAACTATAGGTAGCGCCAAGCCGCCAACGAACTATAGGTAGCGCCAAGCCGCCAACGAACTATAGGTAGCGCCAAGCCGCCAACGAACTATAGGTAGCGCCAAGCCGCCAACGAACTATAGGTAGCGCCAAGCCGCCAACGAACTATAGGTAGCGCCAAGCCGCCAACGAACTATAGGTAGCGCCAAGCCGCCAACGAACTTGACAATAAGCTTGACACCTTAAGGGGAGGTATTTAGTTTGTTCCCTAGACCTCCATCAAGCTTAAAATTACACCCCCTTGAGTCCCTGTCAAGATAAATTTGTACATTTTTCGGTAGAAAAATGTCCTGGCCGAAGGCCGGTTCCTCTTAAATTACAGGCTCGCTATCGCTCGCCAGGATAAAATCGACACCTGAATGGCACGAAAGGTCTTAATATGGGGTGAAAGTTCTTAAAATCGCTAAACTAATGGGGCAAACGTTTTATAATATCAAAAGCAATGGGGCTAAACATGAGGGAGAAAGGGGTTAAGAAAAAAATCCCTCAAGTGGAGACCTCGCCTTAAGCTTTTATAACTCGACATGAATGACAACAATGGGGCGGAAGTTTCTATCATTTGGTAAGAGTCCACCAGGAAATAGGTGTGGATACTTGCAGCCAGTTTGCTTCGGGCCCTATTGAGTTACAAAGAGGTCAGGGCTTGAGATGTTTGTCAAGTTGGTTGGCGCTACCTATACCACCATCACCTACTATCACTACTACTATAGTCAGTTTTATTATAGCTGATGGTAAATTGAATCCCTTAGCAACTGATTTATTGATACTTAATGGGAAAATAAGAATCTACCATGTCTCTGCGTCGTAGTTGTGCTAAGTTTTCATAATTAACAACACATTTTGCTACAAAATGTACGTAATCGATGAGTAACCAAGATAGTGACATTGCATTTTACCATCAGTTGAAATAAAACCGACTATAATACCAACATACTACTGGCCATAAAAAACAAAAAACAAAAACGTCAATAACAATACAGGAGGATGCAATATGGCTACAGTTTGATACGGCAAAACACAAAAATAAATAAATAAATACAACATACAATAAAATATAAGGAAACATGCTTGCATTAATGAAATGTTTGTGTACATGCAGTAATGCAATTAATTGTAGCTCTTCTGTAAATCTAAAACGGCTTACTTAAAAATGGGAAAGGGGTAGGACCTTCTATTTGTTTAAGGTAAAACAAAACAAAAAGATAATCCAGCAACCATCATCAATAATTAATAATAATCAGGAGTATACATAATTATGAGGATATGATGAATGCAAAGGAATACATATAATGCAATTATCATGTAACACAAATACATTATACATCCATAAGGTGAGATGGGCTGTTTCTTGTCTGGCCCCTCTTTTACCTCGTGTTTAGCCTCATTGATTTGTAGATTTTAAGATGTTCGCCTCATTAGTTTGACGATTTTAAGACGTTAGCCTACACCCCAATTCCTTATCAAATATTTAGACTTTTGGTGCTATTTAGATGTCGAATTTTTTTTCAGGCGAAAGGCAGCGAGCTTGTAATTTTAAGAGGAACTGGCGTTCGGCCGGGACATTTTTCTATCGATTTTGTTTACAAATTTATCAGCCACTACACCCTTAATAATATTGCAGCGTAAAAGAAGATGTACTAGACACAAACTCGGAGGAATAATGTTGCATGATGAAGCAATCTGCAAGAATCACTTCAAGGCCCTTCAATCTGCCTAAAGAGACACAAGCCTCAACGATTTAAGAGTGAATTATGTTTGAAAGTATCAGAAACAGACTGAGAGGAAGTTGCAGATTTATTAAGTCGCTATGTTGTACAATAACATGTGTAATTAAGTAAGGCATGCATAGGCTGTAGCAGAACTCTGAACTATTGCAAAGATATTAAGTAAACATATAATCGAATGTTTAGGAGTCGATCATTCATTCAGAGCACAGTATTTTAAGTATCACCTACATGTTCAAAAAGGCCACAACAATTATTCGATTAGGTAAAGCAAATAATATAAAAGACTAGGAGGGGTACCCGGCGTTGCCCGGGTTTAAATTCTACTACCATAATCACCATCAATCACTACTACCACAATCATCACAATACTACTACTACCATAATCACCGGCCTCGACCTCCCTGTGCCTCATTAAACGGCGACCTCGATTTCGGCCGCTAAATGACCTCCGACTTTGGATCTGACCTCATCCATATTGGGGGGCTGCGAACAACTTTCGTTCCATACACCTTTTCGATCGGAGGCCTCCTTCTGCCTCAAACGGCAATTTTTTTCGCATTGTTTTCGCTCCCGTATACTACATAAGTTCGGCCGAAAATTTTATTAAACAAAAGTGTCTCTGATTTCCACTAAACTCGCTTAAAACCATCTCCAAAGCCTGGGCTTTCCAACGGTGCCCCACACTCCCACCTGGCACCAAAACTGTGGGATGATTTTAGTAACAAAGGTCGGGTAACTCGGGTAACTGACAGACAAACATTGACCTTTATTTATTAAGATATAGGGGGGATGGGCGTATTTACTTGTTCATGTATGCATTTTTATATTCTATTTTTAGCTTCCTCCCTAGACCTCCGTCAAGCTTAAAAAAAAAAAAATTGCCCAACACCCTCCTTTAAGATAGATTTGTACATTGTTCGATAGAAAAATTTCCCGGCCAAGGCCGGTTACTTTTAAATTACAGACTCGCTATCGCTCGCCAATTAAAATCGACACCTAAATCACACAAATAGATTTAATATTGACAAAAAGATGGGGCGAAAGGTCTTAAAATCGTCAAACTAATGGGCCGAACGTCTCATAATCTGAAAACTAATGGGGTAATCATGATGAAGAAGGGGGACCCGAAAATCGACGATCTCCCCTTAAAGCACACTGACTGTATGTACTATTGTATTCTATGGTGCTTTATATTGTACACACACACATGTTGAACGTCACTGTATATTATCACGTCAACATAATATACCAGGTAGATTATGTAGTAAAAGAATGGACACGCCTGCGCTAAAAATATTTATGGTATCCAATTGTTAACATGAAGAAGTAGCTTGATATTGTAAACACGAAAATTATATTCCTCTCACTGTCAAGCTAAGTACATCTTGTCTTGACAGGGCACTCAGTTCTCTATCTCTCTCTCTCACTTAAACAAGGACATGTACCCACCGACTGGAAGACCGCTAATATAACACCGATATTTAAAAATGGTGACAAAACACTACCAAATAACTATAGGCCGATTAGCTTAACTTCCGTAATTGGAAAAATGTGTGAATCAATCATAAGGGATAAAATTGTATTATTCCTTGAGAACAATAACCTTATTAACAATAGTCAACACAGATTCAGAGCAAAGAGATCATGCCTAACTAATTTAATAGAATTTTATGACAGCCTATACAAACTAAATGACTTCACCAAAAGCCTCGACATAGTGTATCTAAACTTTCAAAAAGCCTTCGACAAGGTCCCGCACGATAAATTATTACAGAAAATAAGAGACATAGGAATACAGGGCAAAACGTATGATTGGATTAAAAACTGGCTAAGTGAAAGAAAGCAAAGAGTAGTTATCAACGGTGTGGAATCAACATGGAGCCAAGTAACTAGTGGAGTCCCCCAAGGCTCAGTATTGGGACCAGTGTCATTCATAATATATATATCAATGATCTAGATAATGGCATAAATAATTTAATTTCCAAATTCGCGGATGACACGAAGATAGGTAATGCAATCATTTCCGAAAGTGATAGAATAAACCTTCAAGCTGATTTAAATAAAGTCACAGAATGGTCGGAGAAGTGGAAAATACCGTTTAATGTAAATAAATGTCAGATATTGCAAATAGGTTCTAAAAACAAGAAATATGAATACTACTGAATGAAGAAAAGATAAAAAATGTAACACAAATAAAAGACTTAGGAGTGCTGATAAACGAAAACTTAAAATCTTCCAATCAATGCATAGCGGCTGCAAACAAAGCAAACAGGGCACTAGGCTTCATCAGAAGAAACTTCCACTATCACAGCAAAGACATAGTTTTGCCCTTATACAAAAGTATGGTGAGACCGCACCTCGAATATGCTGTGCAATTTTGGTTACCTCACCTCATAAAGGATGTTAAAAAATTGGAATCTGTGCAAAGGCGAGCCACTAAGCTAATCCCTTCATTGAGAAATAAATCATATGATGAAAGACTGAGAGAACTTGATCTATTTTCACTTAAGAAACGATGGATGAGAGGCCAATTGTTAGTGTTTTAAAATTCTAAAAAGATTCAGTAACATTAATCTAGACAAGTTATTCTAAAAAGCCGAAGACACATCTACAAGAGGAAACAATTTAAAATTATTAGGTCGGAGAGCGAATCTAGATACAACAAAAAATGTCTTCACTCACAGTGTAATTGATGAGTGGAACAAACTTCCAAATAAAGTAATAGACAGCTCCTCTATAGATACATTTAAGACAAATCTAGACTCATACCACAGAAAAATTGGTATGGAGTAGGCAGTAATTATCACTGTTATTATTTGTTCAGCTGAAGAGAGCGTTAGAAAAAAAAAAAAAAAAAAAAATAATAATAATAATAATAATAATAATAAAAAAAAAAAAAAAATAATAATAATAATAAACATCACTAAATATGTACATACTACTAAGGGTGATGGGTTGGATGATTCCAATTAACCCCAACATTTACATGCTGCTAAGGCGAAGGGTTGCATGATTTTGTTTTTTTTCCAATCTTTCCTGTAAATTCCTTCTGGGGAAGGAAGCCCAGCAAGGTTAATCACTTCCAACGTTTTCATGTACGGCAATTGCCGGAGGGTGGGGAGAGAGCCTTCTTCTTTTCTATCCTTTCCTTCAACTTTCCTTTTCTATCGGATATGCCATCTCTACTAGAATTAAGTCCTGACCACCTCGTCTGGATCTTAAGGTCTGTGTGGCCAGTGTATCTATGTAAATATATGTAAATCTCATCATATCCATTTTAGCCAGACAGTAAAGAGCTGAGGACTAATAACCTGGCCCACTCCTGGAGTAATTATCGGGAAGAGAGGAGAAAACAAACAAGGAATGACAAACATTAAAAGCGCCTCATCTGGACCGACGAAGTAATCATCAGCGGACAATGATGAACAATGGTAAGACAGGGAACTATAAATAGACAGTAATACAAGACACACAAATATCTACTGTCCCCGAGTCTGGTTGATAGTGCTTTTAGTATTTCAAGAGTACTTCTAAGGTTATTCTAAACCTCCCAAAAATTACCAAAATATAAGACTGCTAGACTCCCAGAACAATCCAAATCATGCCCAATCGCTCAGGAATTGAGAATTATATGAAGCAAAAACCATGGGAATAAGTCTCCTGCAGTAGCCCAACAATATACAGGAGTTGGCATCTCAGTAGGTTGGGGGTTGGGCTTCTAAGAGCCACCAAACAAACCACTGTAGATGCCAACCTCCATAATACATAAGATATACATAATATAATATATAACAATACAGTAGAATAAAGGAAAAGAAATGGAAGCACAAAGGTGTCAAGTTTATACTTAAGAATGCCAGAAAAACAGATGCAGTATGTATATCTAAGACAAACGAAAACAACTCTTAAAAGCAAACAATTAAGGTTATGACATAACTTTAATGCTCAGGATGACTCCAGTCCCTTCCTGCTACTACCTAATAAGGAACAAAATATATATCTGTGGTATTTAAGGGAAACAAGGAAGCAAGCCTAACAACACCGAAGCAGTGGGTGTTGTAAGTACGAGGTCTAGAACTGGAGTGAGGCAGCAACACTGGGCTAGCCTCGAGAAGGAAGGAAGGATGCTCCAAGCATTGTTAGACTAAACAATTAATCTAGGCACTTGGGCTCTCATTAACAGTCCAAGAAATAATCAAATAAATATAAGACATCATTGTACAAACTTATGATAATGTAACACAATGACAACAGGGTTAAATAAACTAAATAATTATACTCGTGGCAGCAAAGACAATATTATGTTACATCACATGGTGCAATCATGACGTCACCACCCCGACACGAAAGATACAAGAGAGAGAGAGAGAAAACAGGACTCTCCCACAAAATAACAAAGACTTAGAAAATTATAACCCACTCACAACTGACATAGTTTACAAACTCAGTTGGGAGTGACACCCTCACACCCAGGGGGAGTCTGTTGGTGCATCTTGAAACACCAGACTGCCTATACTTCAATAACACTACAAGACATATACAACTACAGTCTTTTTTCTAGTATTTTTTTATAGTTTTTATATTTTTTGTATTTAAATATTTTCTTCTATACAGAAACACAGCAACTCCAACTTTACGACCCTATGCTGGGCTTCACACGGCAACGAACAAGCACCAGACCTATTAACATGCTAATCAAACCAAAGTAGGAGGCTACACCAACACTGACTGAACGGCAACGGTGCTCCTTACAACATACCCTCCTGTGACAAACAATCAGCCATAACATTATCAGTGCCTTTAACATGCCACACATCCAAACTGTGTTCCGGCAGCAAATATCACCTGACACTGATCAACTGCCCAGTCCACCACAAGACTGGCACTTTTCTTCGCTCTCTCAGGCAACGGTACATGCCAATAACCTTTCACTAACTCCACCTTAGTGATAAACGTGGCAGCCCCGATGCGGTCTATGGAGTCGTCAACTCTGAGTAATGGATAGGCGTCTGTCTGGGATAATGCATTAACACTCCTGAGATCAGCACAAAAACGGATCTTGCCATTCGGTTCAGGTTGTAAAGGCACTGGCAAATACCAATCGCTACATCCCTTCTCTACCAGACCCTTCTCCAACTTGTAATCCAGCTCTGCTTTCAAGGAAGGCTGCCGAGCAAGATTTATACGGCAGGGAGCCAACTTGAGCTTTGTAATGTCTCCAGCTCTATGTTGGGTACCGCCCCGGACTTCAGGCCTGGAGAATCACCAAACATGCGGGAGTACTGCCACAGCCTAGTAAACAACTCCTCTCGGCGCTTAGGAACAAGAGATTGCAACTTGTCTCGAAGAGCAACATACCCCTTGCACTCCCACAACCCAGCCGGGACCACAGCCTCTAAACCATAGTCTCCCTCCTTCTTCTCCTCCATCCCTAATACAGCCAGGTCATGAGAGGGACAATGTGTACCACCTGTGAAGTCACTCTCACAGCCTCTAAACCATAGTCTTCCTCCTTCTCCTCCTCCATCCCTAATACAGCCAGGTCATGAGAGGGACAATCTGTACCACCTGTGCAGTCACTCCCACAGTTCATAAGTACTAAGGCATCCCCTCCGATACCGGATATGCGCACCCCCGCATTCCTTGCGGCTACACCTGCCTGCGCAACATCACCTGTGTCAGCGCCACGGTCAGATGTAGTCGGTCTATGGTAAGGCTTTAACATTTTATTATGGCAGAATTGGGAGGCTATGGGACGGTTGGGTGTATCTATTACATAGTCAACCTCACCAATCTGTTTAATGACCTGGTACTGACCACAAAACTTAGCAGCCATGGGTCGACCCTGATCTGACAACCGTGCCAAAGCCTCGTCGCCCACCTTGAACACCCTAGATTTAGTCTGTTTGTCATAATGGTCTTTAATCTTCGCGTTCATGCTGCCAATCCGGGTATCTAGCGGTAGTATTCATCAAAGTATGCAAGTATTTATATTGTTACGACCGGGGCTCGTATAAAACAAGGGCTCTTAATCATTGGACTAGGAAAGCACATAGCCACAACGGTAACACTAGATCCAACCCCTGAACTTATAATGCCGGCGCACAAAAACACCTATACCCTCCAGAGTTAAATCTGCGATAACGGGGTATCCTATAACTCAGTATAAGTGCACTACTACTACAGGCTGATGATCTCTGATACAGCCTGATCACAACAACATACAATTACGGCAATAAGGTATACTAGGAAAAGATAGAGATCTTAATTAAATCACTGCAATGATTTAATGCAAACTAGAAGAAGGTATATTTAAAGTTACTCTAAACAATAATGAATTGTCACTCCTATACTAAAGAAAGTGAACGAAAGTCCCAAAGCATCGAGCAGGAATCTTCTGAAGAAAGTCTGATGCTGGGGTAAGATGATCGTATCGGATTTTGAACTGTAGTATAAAGCAGAAACAGGATATGACAATTGTAAGGCCATATAGGGTTAACTGGCACGGGAATAATAACTGCGCAATAGTAGGAACTCAAACAGCAAAAGAAGTACTTCCTCATCAACGAAACAGCCTACTAGGGTTGTGCAACTCAACAACAACCTAGACTAATAAATGCCGTGAATAATAATGCATACATAACAGAAAGAGTTTATAATCTAAATCTGGTGTCTGCTAGGCGAATAAAGTCTAGCTGGGATGTAGTAGGCTAGGAAACAATGGCTGAGCAAGCGGCTCGTAGTCTAGCGAAGTCCTTAAGGCTGTGCGGCCAAATTACGTTAATTGACGGGGTGCTCTCTTGAGAGATCCAGATCGCTAGTATCTGGTTCTCTCCTGGCGACCCTCTCAAAGTCAAAGCAAACGAGTTAGCACAGTGTTGGGTGGCAGAGGCAAAAGCCCTCACTCGCAACACAGCGCTAAACTCACAAGGTACACAGTCAGAAAGACCACCTAGGCTTCCCACGTCTCCGTTGCGATTGTACAGGTTCAACAAAATCTAGTACACATCGGAAATCACATCACCAGTAGCCTTATCCCAGTCTAGCATTAAATCCCCCAGCAGACCACCACGATACAGGAAGGGAGACACCGTGAGTGTGTCAAACCTCTACAGACAAAAATGGCAACCCTTCCAAAATGCCTAACTAAACATGGGTTATCTGAGAGCTTCAGCATATAATACGATGGCCGACATATGAAATCGTGCAGAACCAAAGGGAAGTTATGATATTAAATAGAGTGGAAGAATGAGAGGTAAGAAGTTGAGAGAGAGAGAGAGAAAGTGCTCTATAGGTAGAAGTCGGGAGACAGGTGCAAGGGATATGTGAAGGGTATGCTGGTCAGGCAAGCTCTGAGGATGGAACTCCTCGGGACCCCTCCAGGATCACACACAAAGGCATGGTGGTCAGCCAATCACAGGCCGCTACGTCACCAGGCAGCAGGGCTGCAGAAGGCGCCAGGAACCTGCCTTGCTTAGGCCAATCGGCTTTCTGCAGACTCCCATTTTCTTATGTTCTTATGAACCACCAGCCAATCAAGAGGCGCGAGACGGCACGCGCCCGAGCCTACAAAGCGAGGGGGGAGGCAGCACATGTATACGCACGCACACTCTACCACCCCACTGCCTATATTATTCTCTCTCCTTAACTATATACAATGCATCCTATGTTCAATTCACGATATAAAATGCTTCCCGTTGTCACAGACGAAAATAAAGACCTCCACGGGACTGTCTGTAACGACACCTCGCTACCGCCAGACGCTGCAGACGCTCTGTCAACGCTCTCACGATATCGATCATAATTTGAGTATTAACTACTCATCCTCTTCATTCTTGTGCATGAAAGGTGGTTAAGAGCACGTTTAACCATCCTGTAGTTTAGTAAGTAACACTGCACGATATTTCGCTGTGTATTGACTGATAAACTTTGTGTTTATCACAAGACTCCTGCTCGGACAGGGCGCCACTAGCGCCATCTGTTGTTTTGTTTTGTTTGTAAACAAACGCTCTCTTCTTAGTTGATATAAAATCGTAGCCCCTAATTTTACCCATTACCTACTGTAGTAAGTATCAATTTAACTGCCTTGTATGTAAGTAAAGCTTTGCATATTAATTTGCTAATAAACAATATTGTGTACTAACTAACCTGCCTACAGGAACGAACGCCGACGCCATTTTGTAAACAAACTTTTTTTGGGGATTATACATATTAAATTCCAGCCAATTTTGTAGTAAATTTAAGTGCATTCATTTATCTTTTCCCCCTAGATATATTCTTGACTTTTTCTCCTCAGAGTGATTTTACTTTAAGCTAAGGGTGGTATTTGTACAAACTAACCTAGCCTAACCCAACCTGCCAAGCTTTTAACCTAATCCAAACCTAGCCTAGCCTATAGCCAGCCAATCTGTTGTTCTTATTAACTCTAGTAGATATTGTATTTAGTATCCTACTGTAGCTATATATATCTGTAATTTTAGTTTGCACGATCTTGTAGTAACCTTTGACTGATACATTTTGTTTTGTTTTATCTAAAAAGAGTAGGCTACTGCTTTACTAGGCTACAGTGACACCAGGGCCGTCTGTTGATACAGTATATTAACCCCTTGTGTGCGGTCACACTTTATTTTTATATAATCTCTATTTGGTGAATTGTATATTTAGTTACATATTCTGTTATATATATACTGTATATATTTGTTTAAGGTTAGGTTATCACACCTGGTAGCCTATTTCTGCGTATTTCAATTTAATTATTTTCGGTTAGGCTATTCAACGCTGGTAGCCTATTGGTGCGTATTTAAATTTTGTAAAAACTTTTGGTTAGGCTATCGCCCCTGGAAGCCTAATTCTGCGTATCTCAAATTTTTTGTTTTCGGTTAGGCTATCACCCCTGATAACCTATTGTTGTGTATTTCAACATTGTTTTCGGTTGAAGTGATTGAAGTGTTTCTAAAGTGAGTGAAGTGTTTTAAAGTGAGTTAAGTGTTTTAAAGTGAGTGAAGTGATCTGAAGAAACTGACTGTTACCATGCCTCGCACTTGTAAGAACTGCGCCAGTAGGTTTGGTGAGTCCATGTTTGTTACTGTCGATCTTCAAGTCTGCCGTCTCTGCCAGCAACAAGAGAATTTGACAGTGAAATTAGATGAAGCCTACAACAAGATCAACATCCTCACCATGAAGCTGGAATCACTCCCAAGAGTTTGTAACACTCAACGTTGGAGTACCACAAACTTCAATTGTCACCGCAACTCCAGCAGCCACCAACGCCCCAACGTCAACTACCAACAATTCAACGCCTGCTGTAGCCATTTCATCTGATGGTTCCGATACTCAAGAAACAAATAGTAACTCTCTTCCCCCTCAAGACAACTTCCGTGTTGTGAGGAACAACGTTTGCCCCAAGACCAGGAAACCCATACCGATTACCGAGTGTCAAAACCGCTTCCAGATACTCGCAGACTCAGATGACGAAGCGGAAATAGAAGAAGTCCGGCTCGTGGGAGAGTCGATGATACGTGGTCAGCTCACAGAGTTTTGCGCCAGAGCACCTAAGACCAGGAAGCGTTTTTGTATCCCTGGTGGTGGTCACTCAACCCTCAATCCTGTAGCAGTCTAACCAACATCATCCACCCTTGATAGACAATCCGCGATCACGTTATCAGAACCGGCAATATGGCGTATGTCCAAATTATACTCCTGAAGCATGAGTGACCACCTGGTCAGCCTCATATTCCAGTTATGAAACTGATTCAAGAATTTCAGAGGGTGATGATCGGTATAAACCACTACGACTGGTCCGAAAGCAGGAACATATACATCGAAGTGCCTGAGCGCCAGCACTATCGCCAGGAGTTCTTTTTCAATTACAGAGTAATTCCTTTGTGCACTATTGAATTTTTTACTGTAAAAACTCACTGGATGTTCGATACCTTCATCATCTGTCTGTAACAAGAC
Organism: Paralithodes platypus; assembly: GCA_032716605.1. NCBI lineage: Eukaryota > Metazoa > Arthropoda > Malacostraca > Decapoda > Lithodidae > Paralithodes > Paralithodes platypus. Next base: position 9,346,540 of record CM064524.1, read on the forward strand.
AGCCCCAGCCCCTACGCCACTGGCATCAGTCGCCAGCTGAAAAGGTCTGCTGAAGTCCGGGGCCCTGAGTATGGGGTGGGTACATAACAGGTGTTTCACCAAGGAAAACGCCTCTGCACACTCAGGAGACCACCGGAACTTCTTGACCTTAGATAACAAGTCAGTTAAAGGTGCAAGTACAGTCGAATAGCCTTTGATGAAGCGACGATAATAGCCTATCATACCTAGAAACCGCATGATTTGTTTCTTAGTCGTAGGCTGGAGAAACTGATCGATGGCTTTGATCTTTGTCTGTGGAGGGCACACCTGACCCATCCCCACCTCGAACCCCAGGTACAAAACTGTGGCTTTGACAAAATCGCACTTACCCAGGTTTACCACCAAACCTGCTTCATTCAGTTTATTAAAAAGCTGTCCGATGTGAGCACAGTGACTGTTAAAATCATCGTCGTATATTATGACATCATCTAGGTACACCGTACAGTTGGGAATGTCGGCTACAATGTCGTTCATTAATTTCTGAAACGTTGCAGGGGCATTTTTCAGCCCGTATGGCATAACATGGCAACGATATGTGGCACCGTCCACCACAAACCCACACACCTCTCGCGCTCGCTCAGACAAGGGCACTTGCCAATAACCCTTAACAAGGTCTATCTTAGTGAGGAACTTGGCCTTTCCTATCTTATCCACACTGTCGTCCACGCGAGGGAGAGGGTAGGCATTTGTGGGGGTTAAACCATTCAACCTGCGGAAATCTATACAAAACCGCACCTTGCCATCTGGTTTGGGCTGCAGTGTGACGGGGGAAGTCCACCTTACTGCACCCTCAGAAATCAGCCCACGTTTCAGCATATAATCCAGCTCTTCCCTAAGTGCTGGTAATTTAACCCTTATTTAGCGGGTGGTAAGGTATTTTACACTGTACCGCTCAGCGGGCATAATCCCGAAATATTCGCTCAATTTCACTCGCCCTAGCGCCGTTACTATGGCTCCAATGCGAACGAAACTATCATTTTTGGAAAGAGCAACTCTTCGTCTCCCCATATAAGTCTATGAATGGATGTTATGAATGAGTGTGGAGGGTGGAAAGAGGTGAGGAAGAGGAGGTACTTTTTGGTCTATTTCCCGGGCGCGTTCGGTTGCGTTCGCTTTGGCCTGACTTCGGCCTCTCGCGCGTCTACTATTCCTTCGGTAATCGGTCTTATTTTTCTCTTATTTCTCCTTATTTCTGTATTCTCTCTCTCTCTTTCTTTCTCTCTCTCTCACTCCTGTCTGTCTCTCTCTCTCTCTCTCTCTCTGGCTCGCTCGCTTTCCCTCTCTCGCGCGCTCTGTCTCTCTCTCTCTCATCCGTATATGTAATTCTCATTATTATTTTCTCTAATCTCTCTCACTCCTCCTGTCTGTCTGTCTGTCTCTCTGGCTCGCTCGCTTTCCCTCTCTTGTGATCCCTTTCTCTCTTCCTCATCCGTATAATTATGTATTTCTCATTATTATTTTCTCTAACTAATCCCTCTATTTAATTTATTTGCATGTAATATTTCTGTATTATTATATCTTTTTCACTCTTTCTTCAGTTCAGTTTCTGTATGCTCTCTATACGGTGGGAATGGTATTTCGTATGAGGGATGTGCAGCACAAATATTCAATCTTTCGTTGTTTGGTTGTTTGTATTACCGTAAGAAATTTACTGAACGCCTGCAAATAATACGCTATAAAATGCTTGCAATCAAACTCTCAAGCAATTTCAAGGTCACATGCAATTATAAATGTAGGCTATAGGTAGACCCAGAGAGGAAGAGACAAGAGAGAGAGAGAGTGTCGTGATAATATAACAATGTTACATATGTATCATATATATATGAAAAAATAATATATACGGTAGGCCTACATCTGTTCCCCACAATCATATAATGCCAAGCACAAATATTCAATCTTTCATTGTTTGTATTACCGTAAGAAATGTACTGAACGCCTGCAAATAATACGCTATAAAATGCTTGCAATCTCTCTATTTTCTCTAATCTCTCTCACTCCTGTATCTCTCTCTCTCTCTCTCTCTCTCGCTCTCTCTGGCTCGCTCGCTTCCCCTCTTCCTCATCCGTATTATGTATTTCTCATTATTATTTTCTCTAACTAATCCCTCTATTTCATTTATTTGCTTGTAATATTTCTGTATTATTATATCTTTTTCACTCTTTCTTCAGTTAAATTTCTGCATTCTCTCTCTCTCTCTTGTTTCGCTTGCTTTGCAGGAATTTTGTTTTTGTTTTATATATAATATATACTAATTTACTTATCATTACTTACTATATCGTATAAACAATAGTAGGTAGCCAACTTACCATAATACCGATACACCAAACCGATCCGCATGCGTTTTTGTTTATCACCTGTTTACTAAAGTGCCACCATTATCGATTTTCTTGGAGCCGACTCGAGCGGGAGGGTTACCAATTGAAGTTAAATCCGCTAGCATATATTGTTAGATGCAAGACATGATAAATACCACTAGAAATATGAATTGGCAAAATCCATATAATATCACTTCGAAATTGTTCTGAAATTTCAAAACAAAACCGCTAGTGTAAGTCATTGCTGCTAGATCGAAGTAAAGGTCTCTAGATCTAGCGGAAGTCGCTATACGTATTGGCAGTACTGCACACTCATTCATTTCATTCATTCATTTTCTATTGAGCTCGTCCTGGAATCTTTACGACTCTGAATCTTACGATTGCCGACGGTGATACGTTGTTGACATTGTTGTTGATGTTCCAGTGGAGGGATGAACAAAATATTGTCCTTGTCCAATAATAGCTATTTCATAGTCCCACAGGACTTATTTTGATATATTTATCAAATTTATTGAACGCCTGAAAATAATACGCTATAAAATGCTTGCAATCAAACTTTCAAGCAATTACAAGGTCACATGCAATTATAAAAAGGTATATTGTAGACCACAATCTTCGCCAAGCTTCGTTGTTGCTTGTATTATCGTGAGAAATGTACCATACACCCTGGTTATCGTGAGAAATTTACCGAACGCCTGCAAATAATACGCTATAAAATGCTTGCAATAAAACTCTCAAGCAATTTCAATGTCACATGCAGTATAGGTAGACCCAGAGAGGAAGACAGACAGAGAGAGAGGGGAGGTCAAAAACATCTGCTAGGTGTGATTTCCCCTGGGAGGGAAAAGATTAGTTAGGGGCGTGCCCTGTCCTACATCAGACAAAGAGAGTACAAAGGAGTACAAACAAAGAGAGTGAGACAGAGAGAGAGAGAGAGAGAGAGAGTAGTGATAATATAAAAATGTTACACATATATCATATAATATATGAAAACATAATATATACGGTAGGCCTACATCTGTTCTCCACAATCATATAATGCCAAGCACAAATATTCAATCTTTGGTTGTTTGTATTACCGTAAGAAATTTACCGAACGCCTGCAAATAATACGCTATAAATGCAAAGGAAATTTCTTGTAGAGTGCAATTTTGAGGACGTAATGTGCTCTGAGAGAGAGCGGAGCAGTGATTAGGAGCATAAATTACCTCAAGACCGCTCGCCATACAGGGAATTATATAAGGAAATTACCGTATTTTAGGGTTTTTTCACTCGTGTTTTACGATCGTTGAAAGACAACCAGTGATCGTAAAAGGATGGTTCGGGTGTCATTGGAAAGCTCAATTTACGCACTTTCAGGATACATACTTGTATTACGCTCTGGGTCTTGTTTATGCATGAAAAAGAGCACGGAACAACCCCATTTAGGGTAAAAAAAAAAACCCGCTGGGCGGCACAGTGAAATATACTCCACCAGCCGCTCGTAAGGTGATAAAATGCTTGCAATCACATTTTCAAGCAATTATAAAATATAAATTGTACTTACCAACACCCACACCAGTATGTTCTTCGTCAGGAACTTCTCCAATTTGCTCAAGGGTCTGTCCAATATCAACCACAACATCCACCCCACGCAAATTATGCTTGGGGTGAAAGCCTATGATCGGGTTATTTTCGTCTTCCGAGTCATCCACACTACCAAAACTCTCACCCAGACCTTCGACGGTTTCATCCAACAGCTTATTAGAAAGTTCTGAAGAGTTCAGCATGATATCTAGTTCCTGGGTGGTAAGCCGGGCGTGGTTAGTAGGGTGGCGCGACGCACTAGGGATGGCGGCCACCGAATCGAACACGGGCAAATCTTGACCTTCCATTATGGCTGCTTGAGGGTCACTTAGTCACGGTCACGCAGTGGGGATGTGTGGGTGGGCCCTTGTAGTACACCGCCTGACCACCAAGTTTCGCTTTCCACCTAAATTAGGGCGGGAATACGCCCACGGACTTAAGTCCGACCCCGCCATTTAGTCCAATTTTTTCGTATCGGACTTAAGTCCGACCCCGCTAAATAAGGGTTAATAGGGGGAACACGGTATGGCACTGATTTAAAGGGCGGGTGGTCCCCAACATCGACATCGTGCACCGCTTGAGTAGTGAGGCCAGGATGCTCCGCGAAAACAGCTGGGTTTGAATCAAACAAGCTACACGCTGTTGCTCAGGCAGGTGCAATATCAACTCGTGAGCCACTTGTCTAGAATTCCCCGCCCACTGATCCGCGGAAACATAACAGTCCCAATTATCCTCCCCCGCAGCTTGACTGTCCCTTCCTCCTTCTCCACCACGATCGCTGCAGATCAACACCGGGACAGTGAGAGGCTCGGAGGGGCGCCTCACATACTCTTTCATCAGATTTACATGGCAAAGTTGGTTCTTTTTCTTACGATCAGGAGTAGCTACTAAATAGTCGAGATCAGAAACCTTCCTTACAACCCGATACGGACCAGAATACTTGGCAGACAAGGGGTGTCCCACCAGAGGCAGTAGTATCAATACCTCCTGATCTACTTCAAACTCCCTCAGCTTCACCTTCTGGTCGTATCTGTCCTTCATCTGAGCTTGTGAACTCATAAGGTTCCGACCTGCTACCTCCAAGCTCTTTAGCATTCTCTCACGGCTTTCAACTACATACTTTAGAAGCGAGCATGGCTTTGTGACTCCCTCCCAGATCTCCTTGACTATGTGGAGGGGCCCCCTGACCCTGTGTCCAAAAACCAACTCGTTCGGGCTAAATCCCAAGCTCTCCCCAGGTACTTCTCTCGCAGCAAATAAAACGTATGGGAGACCTAGATCCCAGTCCTTCCCATTCTCCATGCAATAACACCGCAACATACTCTTGAGAGTCGAGTGCCACCTTTCCAAAACTCCCTGACTCTCGGGATGGTAGGCAGATGACACCACAGACACTATCCCATGTTGCTGCATGGTCTGCTTAAACAGAGCAGAAGTAAAATTGGATCCCTGATCAGACTGGATCTCCTGAGGGTAGCCATAACGAGAGAAATAGACAAGTAGGTTTTTGACAACAGTCTTAGCCATCCCGTTGCGCATGGGGTAAGCATCTGGATACCGTGTTGCTACATCCATTACAGTTATTAAAAATGTATTGCCGGCACTAGTGGGGGGCAATGGGCCAACCATATCGATAACTACCTTGCTGAAGGGCGGCCCAATGACTGGGATGGGTTGTAACGGGGCTCTCGGGATGACCTGATTGGGTTTCCCAACAACTTGACAAGTGTGACACTGTGACACCCATGACACGACACTCCCTTTTAACCCAGGCCACCAGAAAAGCTTGCTGAGAGCTGCCTCCGTCTTACGTGCCCCCAGGTGCCCTGCCAAAGGCACATCATGAGCTAATCTCAATAAGCTCTCACGGCACACCTTCGGTACTACTAACTGGTCCACTAATCCTGACCCGCCATCCAACTTTTTCTTGGGATCCTGATGTCCCCGATACAAGATCCCCTCGGACAAGAAAAAATCACCAGGCTGCGCATCCCCATCGCTCTCCAGTTCGATTGCACCATTACCACACGCCCTGACTTCAGGATCTTCCAGCTGCAAGGAACATATATCAGCAGGTGCCAGATTATCCAAGTTCATCTTAAATAATTTATTTCCACCTCCAATGTCCCGCTGAGCCATCCTTTCCTCACGCTGCGCATAACGATGCTGTCGCAGAGTCTCTTCCTGCCCTGCACCTGCACTAGCGGTGACAGGCCCCGGGGCCTCTCCAGACTCTAACATAGGTGCCAATAATGAGTCACCAAGAAACACTGCCGGCTCAAAACTCTCCAATTGACCAACACTTCCCGTTTTCTTGTGACCTTTCCTCCGCGGTTTGATAGACTGAGGTGGTGGCTGCAAGGCTCCGGATGTCTGAGAACGCGTCACAACACACGCCATGGTTTGTACGCTACACTTCTCAACCCACTCCTGTTCCTCCCTACTAACGTCGGCCGCCTTCTCGGCAACGACCTAGGGTGAAACCTTAGAAGCAGGCACCGCAAAGTCGTTGCCGAGGAGGAGGTCGACGCCCCCAACAGGCAAGTTCTCTACGATTCCGACATCCAGCTCCTTCGCCACACCACCCACCTCCAGCTCCATCCGCACCAGCGGGTAGGACTTCGTAGCATTGATCCCCTGAACTACCACCACCCGAGCAGCGTTAATCGGTCTACCAGTAAAGTTCTTTAACAAGGTCTGAGAAGCCCCAGTATCACGCAATAGCTTAACTCCTCGCCTTTCGCCAGCCCACTTCACAAAACCATGCCCTCTATGACCCCCAAAGACGTCGCAGACAGGGTTCGAGCCTTCCGGACTCTTGAACACAGGCTGTGTCCCAACCTCTGACGAACTACCCTTGGCAAACTCAGAAGATATAGGCGACACCCCTATGCTGCGGACCAATGACACAACCTTGTTTGGTGGCTTGTTCGGACAAGCATTTGCAAAGTGACCCTCCTTGTGACATGCAAAGCACTCTTTACTCTTTGGTTTCCCTTGAGAGTGGGAGGTACCATTAGACTTCTTATACGGGACGGTATTTGGTTTATGTTCAGTTTTATTGTCAGTGCTAGATGGTTTTGTGTATTTATGTGTATCAAAATTCTTGGGAGGGGGAGGGGTACGATCCTTTGCACCCGACTCACTCCTAGCTGCTGCTCCACACCCTCGAATTAATGACAGTCGGAGGTCAGCCATTTCTGCTGCCTCCTGGAGAGTTCTAAGATTTTGTTCCTTTATATTTAATGTTAAGTCCCCGCCTGTGCACTTAAAGAACTGCTCCAAGAGAACCAGCTCACTCAACTCCTCAAAAGTAGCTGCCCTCTCGGAACGCAGCCAATGTCGTAGTGCATCAGACAAGTCCTGGGCGTGTTCTAGGAAGGTACTATCCTTGCCCTTAGTAACACCCCGAAACTTCAAGCGGTAAGTTTCTGGTTGTAACTCATAGGCCCGTACCACAGCCTTCTTTAGCTCATCATAAACTACACAGGACTCTAAAGGTAGTGCATCATACGCTTTTAGCCCCTTTCCTAGGAGTCTTGATGAAACTAATGCTGCCCACTTTTCCTGAGGCCACTGGTGTTCCTGACACTTCTTCTCAAATCGCATAAAATACTCAGTCACACATGATTCATCGAACACAGGAACTAGTTTAAGCAGGTGCGACAATGATTGGTCCCGATGTCTGTTACCTCCCCAAATATTTCGCCCTGTTACCTCCGCTCGAGATCTCTCCAGCTCCCTGTCAGCCCGATACCTAGTAGACTCTGCCTGCAGTTCAGCCTCTCGTATAGCTGTTCTCTCTGCAGCCTCAGCCTGCGCACTAGCCTGTCTTTCGGTAGCCTCAACCTGAGCTCTAGCAACCTCAGCCTGAACTCTAGCAACCTCAGCCTGCACACTAACCTGTCTTTCGGCGGCCTCAACCTTGGCCATCTCAAAGCCGAAACAACAAATCTGGAGTCAACCCTTGAGGAGGGGAAGGTGCATTTAATGGAGAGGGTCCCTGTGATTGAATTCCACGCTGCCATTGACCATCAACTTGGGGGTATGTACTAAATTCAGGCACCCTGATGTTTGATATGGGGGTAGAGTGGAGGGGGGGCTGGGGACCGGGGCCCCCAGTCGCCTCTCCACCCAGGTCTCTCCCTTCTAAACCCAATATCAAAGTCCTCAGCTGATCTTTCCTCATGCCACCCTGGTGACCCTGAAGACCTGCCACACACTTTAAGCCATACTTATTCAGCTTCAGCACCCTGGCAGCGGTAAGGGGCACCTCTAAAAATCTTCTAGCACCCTCCTCGCTATCGACTAGCCACTCCACAGGTCTTTCTCCCTCCGAGCCCGTATCGTGACCTGACCCACCACTGTGTTCTGATGTATTAGACATGTTTGTGCACTGCAGTAATTATCACGGTTATAGAATGTGCCTTATCTCCTATGCAAGTATGTATATACTAATGTTATTTAAAGTCTTTAATGTGTTACATTGGTTGCTCCAAAAAAACTCTATGTCCACTGTATTCCTCCAATCATAAGGAATCTCAAAACAAATGACCACTATATTCCTCTGTTCAGTAAATCCTATGCAAGGTCGCCATTTGTTACGTCCTGGGATATATAAACACTGGGCTCTCTCTATTGGACTAGGTATGCGGCAACAAGCAACAACGGAAAACGCTAGATCCAACCCTTATCTATAAACCCAGGCAACAAACCACCCTAAACCGTCAAGAGTCCTGCCTGGACAACGAGGTATCCTATAACTCGGTTACAGGGTGCACGCACTATAGACTGCTGAAAGTCAAGCAGGGTATATAAAAGATCACACAATTAAGTTGACTTATAAGCTTCAAGGAAAAGATAGATAACGGAATTAAATTGCAGAAACAATTTAATAACAAACTAGAAGAAAGTACATTTAACGTTACGTTAATTAATACAACTAATCACCCCTGCGTGAAAGAAGGTGAAAGCAAACAGTCCTCAAAACATCGTACAGGTAGACAAGATGCAGGTTTCTAAACTGCATGCGGCTACTGTAGGATCTGATGCTTAGCAAAGAAAGTACGTTACGGATTTAGAGAACTCTTAACTAATAAGCAGGAATAAATACTAGTGATAGGGCCTACAGTGTATAATGGCATAGGTATAATTAAATAAAGGCAGCAACTCGCAACATAACCACATACAGGTGTGCTTCTCACTCTTAGTCAGGCAAGCCTGCTCGGACAGAGTCCCTAAGCCACACCCTGACTCACAATGCTCACAAAGATGGTAAACTGTGGCACAATAACAAGCATACAGAAATAATAAACCCCTAGCTGTTAATCTGCCAGGTGGCAGAGGTCTAGCCGGAAGGATATAGGCTTCGGATACCCGGGCTGAGCCACCTGCTCTAGCCTAGGGACGTTCCCAAGTCTGTGCACCAAATTACTCTAATTGAAAGGGTGCTCTCTTGAGAGACTCAGATCCCAAGTATCTGACTCTCTCCTGGCGACCCTAAAACAAACGCAAGACGTGCTAGCGCAGTGCTGAGTGGACTAGGCAAGGGCCCTCACACAACACAACACTAGACACACAAGCACACAGACAAGAAAATGCCCCCAGACTCCCACGGGTATCCTAGTAAAGTCGTGCAGGTCCACAGGACTCGCACCAGCAGACTTTACTTAAAGGATCGCAAAAAAACCTCCCCTCCGGTCTGGCCCCTGCTCACCTGCCACAAGAACACACTAGCAAGCATGAAACCACCAAATATGAGACAACAAAAAAGCTTCCTAGGTCTCATTAACAATTATATCTCTGCATAAGGCCCAAAATCCTATCTAGTTATCTGAGAGCTCGTCGTTAATACAATGATAGATATAAGGTCTATCAAGGGGATGGGGTAATTAAATAGACTGGTGAAGTAGTGGAAAGAAGGTATACAAAGTAAGAGAGAAAGTTTCTAAGTGGGGTTGAGAGGGATAGGTATCAAGGGGGTCCGAAGGGTACGACAGTGAGGTGAGCTCTGAGTCTTGAATCTGTCTGGACCCCACCCTAGGCATGCAAAATACATCCCATGCTTGGCAACACTCAACACAGTTGCCGGGTCAAAATCCTTTACCCCTTGCGTGAGTCGAAACTAAGCCTAACGTTAAGATCATTTTGGCTACATCAGGCTCGTCCCAAGCTAGTCTCTCCGCGCACACGCAAAGCAACGTCCCCCAGCCGGTCTCTCTCTCCCGCTCGTCTCCACCCACTCTCACTAGATTTACATCTTATATATTATAATGAAACAATCAACTATCGAGAATAAAATATACTAAGATGTATTGGTTAAGAATAAGGGCAGCTTCAAGCTGTGAAACAACATAAGAATATCCCAGACATTAGTTACATTGTCGTAGGATATATACTAAGGAAAAGCCGGCCAGCCGGTTTCTAAACAGCTGGGCAGCCGACACTCGCGCATGCCCGCACGTGGCTACTATGCAGGAGCGTCACACAGCCTACTAGGGTTGTGCAACTCAACAACAACCTAGACTAATAAATGCCGTGAATAATAATGCATACATAACAGAAAGAGTTTATAATCTAAATCTGGTGTCTGCTAGGCGAATAAAGTCTAGCTGGGATGTAGTAGGCTAGGAAACAATGGCTGAGCAAGCGGCTCGTAGCCTAGCGAAGTCCTTAAGGCTGTGCGGCCAAATTACGTTAATTGACGGGGTGCTCTCTTGAGAGATCCAGATCGCTAGTATCTGGTTCTCTCCTGGCGACCCTCTCAAAGTCAAAGCAAACGAGTTAGCACAGTGTTGGGTGGCAGAGGCAAAAGCCCTCACTCGCAACACAGCGCTAAACTCACAAGGTACACAGTCAGAAAGACCACCTAGGCTTCCCACGTCTCCGTTGCGATTGTACAGGTTCAACAAAATCTATTACACATCGGAAATCACAACACCAGTAGCCTTATCCCAGTCTAGCATTAAATCCCCCAGCAGACCACCACGATACAGGAAGAGAGACACCGTGAGTGTGTCAAACCTCTACAGACAAAAATGGCAACCCTTCCAAAATGCCTAACTAAACATGGGTTATCTGAGAGCTTCAGCATATAATACGATGGCCGATATATGAAATCGTGCAGAACCAAAGGGAAGTTATGATATTAAATAGAGTGGAAGAATGAGAGGTAAGAAGTTGAGAGAGAGAGAGAAAGTGCTCTATAGGTAGAAGTCGGGAGACAGGTGCATGGGATATGTGAAGGGTATGCTGGTCAGGCAAGCTCTGAGGATGGAACTCCTCGGGACCCCTCCAGGATCACACACAAAGGCATGGTGGTCAGCCAATCACAGGCCGCTACGTCACCAGGCAGCAGGGCTGCAGAAGGCGCCAGGAACCACCAGCCAATCAAGAGGCGCGAGATGGCACGCGCGCGAACCTACAAAGCGAGGGGGGAGGCAGCACATGTATACGCACACACACTCTACCACCCCACTCCCTATATTATTCTCTCTCCTTAACTATATACAATGCATCCTATGTTCAACTCATGATATAAAATGCTTCCCGTTGTCACAGACGAAAATAAAGCCCTCCATGGGACTGTCTGTAACAACACGAACACTATGAATGAAAGAACAACATTGTAGATAGACTGTAGCCAAATACCTTGCCCCGGCGAGTGCTAGCGAGTGGCCAAGCGAGCGGCTGAGCCCACGTGGCGTTCTGCTGAGCTGCAGGCGTCACAATATCCCGAACTGGTGGGTGGTAAGTGACCGACCATGTCAACTATGACACGAGTAAATGGCGGTTCAACTGCAGGTATAGGGATCAAAGGTGCCATGGGTATTTCTTGGTGGGGTTTTACAACTACCTTGCCAATAGGACACGACAAAAACAAGTGGCCACCGATGAATGCATATTAGGCCATCAAAAATGAAAACATAGCCTATCAGTAGTCTTACATACCCCTAAGTGATCTGGCAGCGGTGCCTCATGCGTTAGCCTAAGTAGCTCCTCCCTGAACTGGGCAGGGACCATCAACTACTCCTCCCCCAAGCCTGAGTTCGTATCCGGCGTTCACTGCCGATACAAAAATATCCCTTTTACAATAAACTTCTCTGGACGGATCTTCCCACCAGTCGTGCCAACCTTTTTAAACTGGAGGCCCAAACTCGGGTCCTCTTGCTGCAACTTGCTCAGTTTGTCTCTAGGTATTTCCATCAAGGCAGTTACCTCTCAAAAATATCAGAAGGTTGAGTCAGTGGCACTATGTCAGACTCCTCGTCCGGCACTAGGTCACCTCTACTAGTCTCGGTAGCCTCACTGGGGTCAGCCAAGCCCACAGCTGTTTCCGAGCCAGTGTCATCTAGTAGTGCATCATGGGATGGCCCGCACTCATGGCTGTCATCCCCTTGTTGTGCCACTGGTGCCACTGATTGGGTCACTGCACCAACAGGGTAGATAAAGTCCATGTTATCTTCTTGCAAACAACCAAATCAGTCCCGAGCAAAAAGTCCACCCCCACAACTAGCAGAGTGTTCACCATGGCCACCTTACCCTCGGCGGTCAAAAGTGGGCACTCTAGGGTCACCGGGACTGAATCACAGAATTGTTCACTGTTGATTCCCCTGCACATTACAAGCTCTCCCCTGCTAATAGGTCCTCCTGTCAGTTTGCGACACATGGATTGTTGTGCACCAGTATCCCTAAACACCTTGACAGGGTAACTCTGCTCCCCAACCTGTACTAATCCATCATGTATGAATGGCTGACACCAATCAGGGGAAGTCTGGTTATGCTCAGGTGGTGATACCATCTGAAGCGGCAAAGTGCTTACAACCCTGCTTTGCGCAAGCCTACACTGCCCCCCAGACTCACCTGTACCTGGCTTGCCTTTCACAGGCACCTTCCCTAGTGTCGCCACCAACTGGACAGCCTTGGGTTCCTGGGTAGCCTTCCATTTAGTACACTGAGGTTTTATAAGACCCACTTGCTTGCAAAAGTAACACCGCACTTCCGTAGAAGTTCGCTGGTTGTCAGCCTTGGTATAATGTGTCCATTTGCGTTAACTTTGGGTGATGATGAGCGAGCGGATACCGTGGCTGCTTGGTGCACAGGTCGGTCTCTCCTGTCACCAATGCTCCCCATGCAACTGCCTCGCTGGGCTAGTGCAAAGTCATCAGTCCAAACTGCTGATTCCCTTATTGATTTAAACAGCTTTTCTTTTAATTTTGCCCCAAAGTCCTTTTCAACTATGCTCGAAAACTGCTCCATCAGCCAAACCTCACACGCCGCCTCAAAAGTATTAGCTGTTTCTGAGTGAAACCATTTAGCTAGAGTATCGCGCAGGTACCTGGCACATTCCACGTGCGAGTCCCCATGCCGCTTCCGAGCCCCCCTGAACGCTAGTCTGTAAGCTTCTGGACGAAGCTCGTAGTCTTTTAACACAGCCTCCTTAACCCACTGAGTCCCAGCTAGTTATAAATAAATGTACCACCAGGGACCAGCAGGTTTTGAAAAAAAAAAAAAAATCCAGAAACAATAGCGAATGGGTTAGGAATGAAGGACCGCCCAAAAAAAAATTATCAAAAAGGTAAAAAAGGGGTTCTACGGAGCCCCCGAAAGTCGATATTACAAGAGTACAAAATTGAAGGCAAAAACACCCAAAAACCATGTTTTTGCGCGCTCACGCGGTTGGACTTTGAGAGTTTTCAACCATCGGCATAGTTGCGTGGGATACTTACACAGTTCCCATACAAATCTGAGGGCCATAGGACCGGAGTAATTAAACCCCGACGACACTTGTGCGTCATGGGGTTCAGCGTTACATACATTACCGACGACACGTTGTCGTCGCTGGTACTCAGAGGGTTAAGTACATCATACTCTAACTCCTGCACTTCTAGGCGATCGTATGCATCAAGAGCCTTGCCTTTTAACCCGTGGAGCCCCGGCTAGTTTTCTAATGTTTGTTCACCAGAACCTGGCCGGTTTTAATTTTTTTTTTTTATTCCAGAAACAATAGCGAATGGGTTAGGAATGAAGGAAAAACCACGAAAAACTGCTCAAAAAGCTTAAAGAATGGTCCTACAGAGCCCCCGAAAACATATTTTACAAGAGAAAAATTGAAGGCAATTACCCCAAAAAACCAGGTTATTGCGCGCTCACGCGCATGCACGTGGACTTTGAGAGTTTTCAACCATCGGCACAGTTGCGTGGGATACGTACACAGTTCCCATACAAATCTGAGCCCTCTTGAGTGGCTACACCTGAGGTTACGGTCGGCGCAATTAGTTTTTTTTGTTTTTTTTTTTTTTCTATATTCCAACTTTCTTCCTCTCGGGCATGGGCTGAGAGCCTTAACATTCACCGCTTTACAATGAACAGTGAAGCCTGTGAGGTCTTGTTCCAGTCTAGGGAGTGAGACATGTGAAGCACGTAGAGTACAACGAGCACCTGCCATCTTGCCTTCACATGAGGCACGGTGGTCACTCATGGCCCGAAACGACCCCATCTCTGAAGCCACCTCGTTCCCGTGCTTCACTGACTCACCCCCTACACTCGGACTCTCACTCTTACACACACACAACGCCACCTGTTGAGCAGATAACTCACCAGGCATTGCACCCCTATAGCATATTTTGAATATGGGAATATTCATACAGTGCTATTTAATCAGGGAACAATGAGGTATTTTATTGACGTTTCGGTGGGCTTGTGGTAATGCACTGATACTAGGTACAGCACAAATTCCATCCCAATAATATCTTCCCATTGATACATCGGGATTTGAACCCGGGACCTTTGGATTACCAGGCCAGTGGCAAGACCACTCCACCACACCTCCGCGTCAGACGCGTCGCTGGGGCTGTACGGGTTAATACATTGGACACCAACACTGCCCAGCGTTGCCTCTGCCACCGATACTCGTGGGCCTTCTTCTCAAAACGTAAGAACCACTCCGTGACCTTAAGTTCATCAAAGGCCGGCACGAGTTTCAGCCGTCGAGACAACAGCACCTCTTCTGCCTCATCCTTAGATGCATGCCCAGCATTATTCCCCTGTTGTCTTTGCCCACTAGTTTCTAACTTCAACTTCTCCAATTCTGCCTGTATTCTCTTCCATCTTCCTCAACTCAATCTCTATCTCTATCTCTCTGTCTCTCTTCCATCTCCAAGCTCTTAAGCTAAAGCTCAACCTCTGGACTCCTTCGCGACCCTATCGGGGTTATAGGAGGATACTGGGCGTAAGGGGGAACATTGTGCTGAGCACCCACCGTATGAGTGGCAGTGAAATGCTGGGGTGTGGCCCGCGACACCTGGGGGGAAGAAGGAGGATACTGGGGATTGCTAGCATTACTCGAAACAAAAGTACTGGCCATAGGAGCATAAACATAGTCCTGTGAAAATTAAAGGGCCGTACTGATAGGGTTAAAAGCTGACGGTGGAGCCATGGTGGCAGACACTGTGGTAATAGTGGGAGACTGCCTAACTCCAGTATCACCTAGCTCATCTGGAGTTGGTGCTCCACTCCGGGCCCCAGTAGAATGATAGCTAGCCTAACTGCTAGGACGCTGTGGCACATGCAGGATGGTGCCATCATCCACAACACAAGTACTAGCTTCAAACTGAGTACCACTAAGCTGTATGACTAACTTACACATTTCTTGAACTAGCTCTCCCTTAGACAGACCACTGCACCTCCAACCATACATCTCCAACACACATCTTAATTCATCACTACTCCTACTAGCACCCACTTCTTGACTGAGTCGAGTTCTAATAAACTGCCAAACATCCTCCCTCCCCACAATATGAACAGGAATGTAATCAACATGCGACATCTTAGCAATGGTTGTGGACACGGGTTAATTAAATGAGAGTACTATGTCCGTAGACTTTCAACTGCAAGAAAAATTACTAAACAATCTACATATAATTACTTCACACCACCAAGAACTCTATACCATCACACTATCCTGGCCTTAGGTCGCCACTGTTACGAGGGGAGGTTCGGGGAAAGCAGATGCTCTAATAGCCTAGCCCACAGAACTGTCCAAATGAAACGCTGTAGCAAAAAGACACCAATGCTGTAAGTCGTGCACCCAACACTGCCCACCGTACTACACTAACCCTGCAACAGACACGCTCTTAATATCTGACTCAAACACCAAGACACGCACGTTCTCTAGGAAAGGGGGTAACTTCCTCTTTGCTCTATTAAAGCAGTAATACAAGGAGACACAAAAAAATCTACTGTCCCCGAGACTGGTTGATAGTGCTTTTAGTATTTCAAGAGTACTTGTAAGGTTATTCTAAACTGCACAAAAATGACCAAAACATATAAGACTGCTAGACTCCCAGAACAAAGTGCTTTTAGTATTTCAAGAGTAGGGTGAGGTGGGGGTGTAACGAACTATTAGTGGATAAAATATTCACCAAAAATCAGGTAACAAACTTTATGGAAAAATAGTTATATCACAAAAAACTATGGGTCAAGGCCTATCATGGTGATTTTTACTAATCGTGTAAGTAGTAGTTAAGGTCAACTTATTGAATTTAAAAAAAAGGGTACCTCTTCTTCGGACCATACCCACCATATGGGGTGGTCCAAACAATGCATGGGAGTGATCGAAACACCACCCTTTTCACTATTAAAATGAATAGTGAGATTGTAAAAAACTGGTGATCTCAAATAAAATATATGTTGAAAGTGTCTTTATTGCCAACTTTAGAGCACATTCTCAAGAAAGAAATATATTCCCTACTGTCACAACTTATGATTTTACCAACATAAAACACCTTACATCCGACATTCTTCCCTTCTTCTCTTCTACTAACTCCAGCTCAACACAACCAAGTACTTTTTGTATTATTTGGATTTTTTGTTTTTTTGTCTTTAACCCATGGGATCCGGGGGGCCTCATATGAATTTTGGTTTAGTCAAACTTCATAATTCAGTGGCTACTGATTGAGACCACCTAGAGCAGTCAATGTTTTTGCAAATTGTAGAACTTTTTGTTGTCTGTAAAATGCCGTAGAGATGACGTCGCTACAACACGTGGTTGCCGAGTTCTGATTATTATAGCGGCGATTTTTAGCCGCGCATTTTGCCTCATATGAGGCCTCCCGGATTCCGAGGGTTAAATGCCATTTAAATTTGTTGTGTACCGAACAGTTCGGTACGCACCCCATCGCTACACCCCCTTTGTGTCATCAATGTTTACACATGCATGATGCTGAATGAAATGTCTGAATGGAAGCCTTTCTCACCAAATATCATTGCAGCTAAGTACATTTCACTATTAACCCGTGGAGCCCCGGCTAGTTTTGTAATGTTTGTTCACCAGAACCCGGCCGGTTTTCAAAAAATGGTTTTATTCCAGAAACAATAGCGAATGGGTTAGGAATGAAGGAAAAACCACGAAAAACCGCTCAAAAAGCTTAAATAATGGTCCTACAGAGCCCCCAAAAACGTATTTTACAAGAGTAAAAAATTGAAGGCAATTATCCCAAAAAAACAGGTTATTGCGCGCTCACGCGCACACACGTGGACTTTGAGAGTTTCCAACCATCGGCACGGTTGCGTGGGATACGTACACAGTTCCCATACAAATCTGAGCCCTCTTGAGTGGCTACACCTGAGGTTACGGTCGGCGCAATTAGGGTGACGCGCCAGACGCGTCTCTGGGGCTGTGCGTTACATACATCGCCGACGCGTCAGACGCGTCGCTGGGGCTGTACGGGTTAAGCATCACACCACTAGAATCAGCACGTTTTCAGTCAAGAAGCACTATATTAGAACGCTAAATATTACATCGATCACCTAAAAAATAGAAAAACTGACCTGAAACTCTGTCCGTCGCGATGTATACAATAGTTTCCCGCCATCCTCAAGCTCTCCGTTTTCTTCTTTTGAGGTGTTGGGGAAACTATTTTATTATTGATAGGGCAGAAATTATGGACACTGTTCGTTTCACCCCCATGTTTGTTACACCCCACCTTCACCCTACTTCTAAGGTTATTTTAAACTGCACAAAAATTACCTACACATAAGACTGCTAGACTCCCAGAACAATCCATATCATGCACAATCGCTCAGGAATTGAGAATGATATGAAGCAAAAACTCCTGCAGTAGCCCAACAATACACAGGGGTTGGCATCTCAGTAGGTTGTGGGGTAGGCTTCTAAGAGCCATCGAACAAACCACTGTAGATGCCAACCTCATTAATACATAAGATATATATATAATATAATCAATAACAATGCAGTAGAATAAAGGAAAAGAAATGGAAGAAAAAGGTGTCAAGTTTATACTTAAGAATGCCAGAGAAACGGATGCAGTACTTATATCTCAGACAAACGAGAAAAAAAACTCTTAAATGCAAACAATTAAGGTTATGACACAACTTTAATGCTCAGGATGACTCCAGTCCCTCTCTGCTACTATCTAATAAGGAACAAAAGATATATCTGCGGTATTAAATGGAAACAAGGAAGCAAGCCTAACAACACCGAAGCAGTGGGTGTTGTCGGTAGAGGTCTAGAACTGGAGTGAGGCAGCAACACTGGGCCAGCCTCGAGAAGGAAGGAAGGGAACTCCAAGCATCGCTAGACTACACAATTAATCTAGGCACCTGGGCTCTTTATTAACAGTCTAAGAAATAATCAAATAAATATAAGACATCATTGTACAAACTTATGATAGACTAACACAATGGCAGAAGGGTTAAATAAACTCAATAATTATACTCGTGGCAGCAAAGACAGTATGTTACATCACATAGTGTAATCATGACGTCACCACCCCGACACGAAAGATACAAGGGAGAAAGAGAGAGAAAACAGGACTCTACCACAAAATAACAAAAGCTATGTACAGTATAAGTCCGTTAATCCGACGACCGATGATTCAAATCTCCCAATAGTCCGAATTTTTCAATTTGAGGCCAAATCCGAATTCACCCGATGGTCCGAATTTCAAGAAGTCTCAAAGTCCCCTTTTTGAGGCATTAGTCCACTCAAATGACACATAATGGAGCACACACATATCATATGTTCATGAATTCACTTTAAAAGTTTACCATTGTCATTGTAGCCTATTACCTACTTCAAAACATTCAGATTAATGGTCAAAGGAAGCTACTGATATAAACTTAAACACCTTCTTCTTCTTCTTCTTCCACATCGTCTGCTAGAGAGTTTGTTTTGCTCTTGAACGCATCCTTGGGACGCTCCGATGCGCTACTGGCTTGCACCGCATTTTCTGCAAGCGCATTCAGTCTTGAGCTTGAAAACGCACCTTTGGACGTTCCGATACGCTACTATTTATAGTTCAGTGATCGGAGTGTCCCAAGGGTGCTTTCAAGACAACAAGACAGGGTGCTTTCAATACAATATAATATAACAGAGCACGTCACAAAATGAAAATCACAAAATGAAAATTACAAGAACCTCTCCGGGAAGGGCTGTTGTTAAGGCATTACTTCCCGAACCACATCTGATCTGATCTTCAAGAGCAAGACAAACTCGCTAGTAGACGGAAGAAGAAGAAGACGTTTATATCAGTAGATTCCTTTGACCATTAATCTGAATGTTTTGAAGTAGGTAATAGGCTACAATGACAATGGTAAACTTTTGAAGTGATTTCATGAACATATGATATGTGTGTGTGCACCATTGTGTCATTTGGGTGGCCTAATGCCTCAATGTTTTCGTCATACACAGGTTCATAGGGGTAAAGTCCGATAATCCGAAAAATCCACTAATCCGAACGAGGGCCGGTCCGCTGCCCTTCGGATTAACGGAAGTTTACTGTAAATTATAACTCACTAACATCTGACATAGATTACAAACTCAGTTGGGAGTGACAATATATATATATATATATATACTGTTACGTATCTTGATCCTCAAGTGGTTAACTTGATGAATCTAGATAGCACAGATATATATATTAAGGTATCAGTCAGCTGAAGGCAAAACAAAAGTAAAATCTAATAAAATAATTTCCTGTTGTTGCTTCCTTTCCTTTTGGATCTTAGGACTTGGTATCCTTTATTGACTGATACTCTTTAATTATGAAAAAATACTGAAACTAATTAAAGTCGTGTAGTAATTATAAAGAATTATTATTTAACCGAAGCTTAGTAGGCTATGGTTATATGAACCGAATAAGTTATATCTAAAGAAGGACTATTAATTCTATAAAAAGTCTTGAAAGATAAATATTGAGGTAAGAATATTTCTGTCTCTTACCCTTTTTGAAATGAATAGCTAGTTTTCTTATATGTCCTTTTATTTATATTTAATGTAGGCTAATTATTCTTGGTTCTTATCTTACGTTAATAGTATTATATTATTATTATCATCAGGATTAATATCAAAGTCACATAAAAAGTTTGATATATATTTAATAATTAGTTAAATGTATTTTTTAACCACGTAACATTGAGGTTTGATTAGGAGTAAATTAAGTTACAGGATCGCTTCATAGATTCGATTCAGGTCTCACTCAAATAATATGAAAAGCAAAAATAATATTTTGAAGCTAAAAGAATTTTCTTCAGCTTAGGAAATCACTAGAAGTAACATTAAAACAGCCATGTTAGTCTAAGGCGATATTACTAATATGAAACAATAGTATCACCGTACTAAGTACCGTTAAGCAATGTAAGCTTAATTAAAAGAAAATGAAAGAACTCGTAAGTCTTAATATAAAACAATAGTATTACTTTCATCATAACCCAATTACTTAAAGAGTTGCTTTAGTCCACAAGTTAGTCAACTAAAATAGTTAAGTACATAATAGTAGCGTTAACGTTAATTCCCACTCAAATAGTTAAGTACATAATAGTAGCGTTAACGTTAATTCCCAATCAAATAGTTAAGTACATAATAGTAGCGTTAACGTTAATTCCCAATCACATATCTCACTAACCAACATAACGTAAGTGTTTACACGGAACACACTTAACACACACTTATATAATCTGACTGACAGTCACAAACCCATTATAATACTTCACCCCGTCTTCCTCCAGCTGCAAGTTCACCTTCCCCAACTCCAAATGAGACTGATTTGAATGCCCACTACTCGGGTCTTATATACTAAACAATGATGGTGTAGGAACGAATCAGGAGGCGGGTAATGGTGCGCGCCCCAATCAAAGCTCCTCTAGTTGCGTAAGAGGGGCGTGGTCCAATGGAGTCTCCTGGCGTCGATCATACCTCATAGCGTCGGGTCATCGAAGTAGTTTGCAGGGACGAGCTGGTTTCCCCCTCGCTGGTCTGCTTCGCCGCCTGAGTAGTTTGACACTCCTTCAACTCTAATTCTAACTCTTAAATTAACATACAGAGCTCCGTATGTCAGAATATATATATATATATATATATATATATATATATAT
>CM064524.1:9367953-9420453 GCA_032716605.1 Paralithodes platypus
CCAGGGCAGTGAAATGGGCTACAGTTATCAGAGAATGTTATACTTTCTTGTGAATCGTCATGTCACAGGCAGTATAGAAGTGGTCTTTATTTTCGTCTGTGACAATGCATTATATTTGATATCGTCAGTTATAAGTTTAATCTATAAGACTGAATGATACAGCTAGAGAGTGTGAGTGAGTAAGTGCAGGAGGCAGAGGGTAGTACGCGTAGTGATACGTGTTGTCTCGGTGACGTCATGCTCTGAGTGGCTGGCCGCCTTGCCGCCCTCCTTCCGCGGCAGGAAGTGGTTCCCCGCACTCCCTGCTGCCTTTGTGCCTTCCTTGCTCAGAGCTTGCCTGACCAGTATACCCTTCACACCTCCCTTGCCACCTGTCCCCGACTTCTACCTATAGAACACTTTCTCTCTCTCTCAACTCCTTACCTCTTATGCTTCTAATCTATTTAACTTCATAACTCCCCTTTGGTTCTGTACGATTTCATATATCGGCCATCGTATTATATGCTGAAGCTCTCAGATATTCCATGTTTAGTTAGACATTTTGGAGGGGTTAACATTTTGTCTGTAGAGGTTCGACACACTCGCGGTGTCTCCCTATCTATTTCTTGGTTGTCTGCTGGGCTATTTAATGCTAGACTGGGGTGAGGCTATTGATGTTGTGATTTCCGATGTGTACCAGGTTTTGTTGAACCTGTACAATCGCAACGGATACGTGGGAAGCCTAGGTTGTCTTTCTGACTGTGTACCTTGTGAGTTTAGCACTGTGTTGCGAGTGAGGGCTTTTGCCTCTGCCACCCAACACTGTGCTAACTCGTTTTGCTTTGACTTGAAGAGGGTCGCCAGGAGAGAACCAGATACTAGCGATCTGGATCTCTCAAGAGAGCACCCCGTCATTTAACGTAATTTGGCCGTACAGTCTTAAGGACCTCGCTAGGCTATGAGCCGCTTGCTCAGCCATTGTTTCCTAGCCTACGACATCCCAGCTAGACTTTATTCGCCTAGCAGACACCAGATTAGGATTATAAGCTCTTGTGTTATGTATGCAGCAATATTTATTCACGTTGATTGTAAGCCTTGGTTGTTGTTGAGTTGCACAACCTGAGAAGGCTTTTACGTTGCCTGAGGAAGTACTTCTTTTGTTGTTGGAGATAATACTATTGCGCATTTATCGTTATTCCCGTGTCAGTTAACACTGTATGTCCCTACACTTGTCATATCTTGTTCCTGCTTTATATAACAGTTCAAAATCCGATTCGATCATCTTAAGCAGCATCAGACTTTCTTCAGAAGATTCCTGTTCAATGCTTTAGGACTTTCATTCACTTTCTTTAATATAGGAGTGACAGTTTATTATTGTTTAGAGTAACTTTAATTATACCTTCTTCTTGTTTGCATTAAATCATCCCAGTGATTTAATTAAGCTCTCTATCTTTTTCCTTGTATACATTATTAACGTAATTGTATGTTGTTGTGATCAGGCTGTATCAGAGATCATCAGCCAGTAGTAGTGCATTTATACCGAGTTAGAGGATACCCCGCTATCGCAGATTTAACTCTGGAGGGTATAGGTGTTTCTGTGCGCCGGCATTATAAGTTCGAGGGTTGGATCTAGTGTTACCGTTGTGGCTGTATGCCTTTCTAGTCCAATGATTAAGAGCCCTTGTCTTATACGAGTCCCAGTCGTAACAAATGGCGACCTTGCTTAGGATCTTGTGAACTTAGAGAAATATTGCAGGAGTGTAGTGGTCATTTGTGTTTTGTTTGAAGGAATATAGTGGACACAGATTTTTTTTTGGCAAGTAGTATAACACTTAAGAGTCTTCGAGCATTTTTGAGTGAATAGTGCTACATGAGAGTTTAGGTACTTTTTTTTTTTTTTTTATATAAACGTTGAGAATTTTCGGTAGACACTATGTCGGACGACGGATCAATGTACAGTGAGGACACAGTACGGGAAGCAGGCCCTGAGGTGCAGAAGCGGGGTTTGTTGGATGATATTGGAGTAGTAACTAGTGAGGAGGATGCAAGGAAATTTCTGGAGATGCCTATTACTATTGACCGGGTGGCGGGGATTGATCGGTATGGTCTCCAGTGTTTGGCACTAGCAGCATGACGAGAAATGACCTGGTGGCATGTGTGCTGGGCGGGGTGCGCGGTGCTCAGGGTGGAGCGGGTGCTTTGGCACCTTCGGCCAAGCCCCCCCTCCACTCTACTCCCATCATGTTCTCTAGAACACCAGATCAGAGGACGTTCCCGCAGGCCGATAGTCACTGGCAGCATGGTTTGCCCCTGGGTGAATCACTGGGTGTGTCTCCAAATGTTGCATCTCCTCCTCCTCAAGGTTTGACTCCAGATATGCTCTTCCAGCTTGAGATGGCTAAGCAGCAGCGGCAGTTTAAGATGGCTAAGATTCAGGCTGAGGAGAGAAAGGCCAGATATGAGACTGAAGTTCAGGAGAGAAGGGCCATACGTGAAGCTGAGCTTCGGGTTGAGGCTACAAAGTACTGTGCAGACATAGATCTTGAGAAGTCTAGGGTGGAGTCGACAGGGCAGCGCCTCGGTTCTGGGAATCGAGGTCTTGATCAGTCTTTATCGCACCTGCTCATGTTGGTCCCTGTATTTGATGAGTCGGGGGTCACCGAATTTTTCATGCGTTTTGAGAAGAAGTGCCGGGAGCACCAATGGCCCGAAGTTAAGTGGGCAGCCCTTGTTTCATCTAGGTTGGTTGGCAAAGGGCTCAAGGCATATGATGCGTTGCCTTTGGAGTCGTGCATCGATTATGAGGTATTGAAGGAGGCTGTCCTGCGGGCATATGGGTTACAACCAGAGACGTACAGATTGAAGTTCCGGGGTCTAACGAAGAGTCGTGAGTGCACCTTTCTTGAGCATGCCCGGGATCTGTCCGATGCATTTAGAAACTGGCTGCGTTCTGAGAAGGCATCGACGTTTGAGGAGTTGAAACAGCTGATGCTTCTAGAATTTTTTTTCAAGTGTACGGGCGGCGATCTGACGTTGAATCTTGAAGAAAAAACCCCGAAAACTCTTCATGAGGCAGCTGAGATGGCTGACCTTCGGTTATCTTTGATTCGTGGGTGCGGTTTTGCACAGAGAAGTGATGCAGGCAATAAGGAGCGTAACCCTCCCCCTCCCCGAAACACTGATACACATAATTACACTAAGAACAAGAGCAACGACACCAAAACTGACCATAAACCTAGTACCGTCCCGTTTAGAAAGGGTCCGGGTCCTTCCTCACCTCAAGGGAAGCCCAAGGGGGAGTTAGAGTGTTTTCATTGTCATGAGAAGGGGCATTTTGCAAGAGCCTGTCCAAGCAAGCTACCTAATGCAGTTGTGTCTTTGGCTCGGAACATTGGGGTGTCCCCGAAGTCGTCTGAGTTTGCCCGGGGTATAACGTCAGAGGCTGGGACACAGCCAGTGGAGAAGAATCCGGAAGGCTCGAACCCTGTCCGCGATGTCTTTTGCGACCATCGAGGGCGTGGCTCCGTGAAGTGGGCTGATAAGAAGCATGGAGTTGAGCTGTTGCGAGACACGGGTGCCTCTCAGACTTTGTTGAAGAACTTTACTGGTAGACCAATAAACGCGGCACGGGTGGTTGTGGTGCAAGGTATCAATGCTATCAGGTTATACCCGTTGGTCAGGATGGAACTGGAGGTAGATGGTGTGACACGAGAGTTGGATGTTGGAATTGTGGAGAACTTGCCTGTTGGGGGCGTCGACCTTATTCTCGGCAACAACTTTGCGGTGCCTACTTCTGAGGTTTCACCCTTAGTCGTTGCCGAGAAGCCGGCCAACGTGAGTAGGGAGGAACAGGAGTGGGTAGAGAAGTGTCAAGTACAACCTATGGCGTGCGTTGTTACAAGATCTCTTGCATCCAAAGTGTCACAGCCTATTCCTCAGTCTCTAGACCAGCGGAGGAACGGTCGGAAGGAGCAAGCTAAAGTTGGGAGTTTTGTTCCAGCGGCTCTCCTTAGCGGCTTAGTACTTGACCCAGAGGTGAGCTCCGGAGTGGCCCCAGAACCTGTCACCCCTAGTGACATGGCTGGGCGTGATGGCACTCCGCAACTTAGTAGTTCCCAGTTGGAGGAGAGTTGTGGGAACGGGGCTATCAAACACGAGGACGGGGAAACATGTCATGTGAACCTGTTGGACGAGTTTGTGAGGCAACCACCTGAGCAGCCTACTGTCCCTGCGTTGGTCTGCAGCGGCCAAGGTGGAGAAGGAGAGGGGGGCAGTAGGGCACAGGTGGAGGAAAGTTGGGACTGTCATGCCTTGGCGGAATAGTGGGTGGGGGACACGAGTCTGGTAGCTGTGGAAGCGCTAGAGCACCTGCCTGAGCAGCAGTGTGCAGCGCTCCAGCACCAGCTCGGTTCATACCCAACTGGTCGTGCCGAGCACCCGAGCCTCACAACTCAGGCGGTGCAAGATGTTCCGCGGGCAGGTCACGTGAATGTTGATAGATCGTTAGCCTCGTTGTTTCGGTGGTTCAAGGTGGGCGACGAGGCTTGGACATGGTTGTCAGGTCAGGGTTGACCCATGGCTGCCAAGGGTGGTGGTCAAAAGGAGGACATTGAGCAGATTGGTGAGGTTGGCTGTGGATTGGATGTGCCCGGTCGTCGCATAGCCTCCCAATGCTGCTCTAGTCGAATGCAACAGCCCTACCATAGACCGACTGTATCTGGCCATGTCGCTAAAAGCGGGGATGCTGCGCAGGCAGATGTAGTCGTAAGGAATGCGGGGGTGCGCATGTACGGTATCGGCGGGGAAGCCTTAGCAATAATGAACTATGGGAGTGACTGCACAGGTGGTACTGATTGTCCTTCTCATGACCTGGCTGTTCTAGGGACGAAGGTGGAAAAGGAGGGAGACTACAGGTTAGAAGCTGCGGTCTCGGCTGGGTTGTGGGAGGGCACTAGGCATGTTGTTCTGCGAGATAAGTTGTTTACTAGGCTGTGGCAGTGCATCCGCATGTTTGTTGCTTCTCCAGGCCTGATGTACGGGGTAGAATCCGACATGGAGGCTGGAGACAGTGCAAGGCTCAGTTTAATTCCCTACCGTATAAATCCTGCTCAACAGCCTGTCGTGAAAACAGAGCTAGACGACGTGTGGAAAAAGGGTCTGAGGGTTAAAGGATATCGTGAGTGGTCATTGCCAGTGAGTTTACAACCTGAGTTGAGTGGCAAGATCCGTGTGTATGGTGATTGTAAGAGTGTGGAAGCATTTTCCCTGACAGACGCCTATCCAATACCTAGAGTTGACGATACCACAGACCGCATCGGGGCTGCCTCATTTATCACGAAGATAGAACTAGTGAAAGGATATTGGCAGGTCCCGTTGCCGGAAAGAGCGAAGATAAGTGCCAGTCTTGTGATGAACTGGGCAGTTTATCAGTGTCAGGTGTTGTTTTGCTGCCGGAACACAAGTTGGATGTGTGGCATGCTAAGGGCACTGATAATGTTTTGGCTGATTGTTTTTCACGGGAGGGTTTGTTTGCAGGAGAACCCTCGCCGTTCAGTCAGTGTGTGTTGAGAGTGGAGAAATATCAGGATTGCCCCTGTCGAGCAGCCGTCAAAAAACAACATTAAAATTAAATACAAAAAATCACATAAAACTCTTTCTTTTTGATAGTTAATTGTAAGTTGCCAATGTTATAGCTAAAGTCCTAAGTTGAACTGTCTTTCACTTAGGAGGCTGGGCTCTGTGAAGCTCACTCTGGGAGCATAGCAGGCTAAAATTATACTATTATGTTTGGGAGGGGTTATAAGATTTTATTTATGCTAAAATTTTGTTTTGTTTATGATTGAGCTTTGCATTTAATTTCTGGCGGAGTGGCTGGTTGTGGCTGGTCTTGTCGGCATTCTGCCTTGTCAGATATGGTGCTCGCCTAATGTTGAGCGTCCCATATCTTGGGCGGGGTGTGACGCCTACCAGCGTTGGCAGAATCGCCTCCCGGTAGGCACTAGCGCTCGCCAGGGCAGTGAAATGGGCTACAGTTATCAGAGAATGTTATACTTTCTTTCTTGTGAATCGTCATGTCACAGGCAGTATAGAAGTGGTCTTTATTTTCGTCTGTGACAATGCATTATATTTTATATCATCAGTTATAAGTTTAATGTATAAGACTGAGTGATACAGTTAGAGAGTGTGAGTGAGTAAGTGCAGAGGGTAGTACGCGTAGTGTTACGTGTTGTCTCGGTGACGTCATGCCTCGGCCGGGCCCTCTGAGTGGCTGGCCGCCTTGCCGCCCTCCTTCCGCGGCAGGAAGTGGTCCCCCCGCACTCCCTGCTGCCTTTGCGCCTTCCTTGCTCAGAGCTTGCCTGACCAGCATACCCTTCACACCTCCCTTGACACCTGTCCCCGACTTCTACCTATAGAACACTTTGTCTCTCTCTCTCAACTTCTTAACTCTTATGCTTCTAATCTATTTAACTTCATAACTCCCCTTTGGTTCTGCACGATTTCATATATCGGCCATCGTATTATATGCTGAAGCTCTCAGATATTCCATGTTTAGTTAGACATTTTGGAGGGGTTAACATTTTGTCTGTAGAGGTACGACACACTCGCGGTGTCTCCCTACCTACTTCTTGGTTGTCTGCTGGGCTACTTAATGCTAGACTGGGGTGAGACTATTGATGTTGTGATTTCCGATGTGTACCAGGTTTTGTTGAACCTGTACAATCGCAACGGATACGTGGGAAGCCTAGGTTGTCTTTCTGACTGTGTACTTTGTGAGTTTAGCACTGCGTTGCGAGTGAGGGGTTTTGCCTCTGCCACCCAACACTGTGCTAACTCGTTTTGCTTTGACTTGAAGAGGGTCGCCAGGAGAGAACCAGATACTAGCGATCTGGATCTCTCAAGAGAGCACCCCGTCATTTAACGTAATTTGGCCGTACAGTCTTAAGGACCTCGCTAGGCTACGAGCCGCTTGCTCAGCCATTGTTTCCTAGCCTACGATATCCCAGCTAGACTTTATTCGCCTAGCAGACACCCGATTAGGATTATAAGCTCTTATGTTTTGTATGCAGCAATTTTTATTCACGTTGATTGTAAGCCTTGGTTGTTGTTGAGTTGCACAACCTGAGCAGGCTTTTACGTTGCCTGAGGAAGTACTTCTTTTGTTGTTGGAGATAATACTATTGCGCATTTATCGTTATTCCCGTGTCAGTTAACACTGTATGTCCCTACACTTGTCATATCTTGTTCCTGCTTTATATAACTATCAAAACCCGATTCGATCATCTTAAGCAGCATCAGACTTTCTTCAGAAGATTCCTGTTCGATGCTTTAGGACTTTCATTCACTTTCTTTAATATAGGAGTGACAGTTTATTATTGTTTAGAGTAACTTTAATTTTACCTTCTTCTTGTTTGCATTAAATCATTCCAGTGATTTAATTAAGCTCTCTATCTTTTCCTTTGTATACATTATTAGCGTAATTGTATGTTGTTGTGATCAGGCTGTATCAGAGATCATCAGCCTGTAGTAGTAGTAGTGCATTTATACTGAGTTATAGGATACCCCGCTATCGCAGATTTAACTCTGGAGGGTATAGGTGTTTTTGTGCGCCGGCATTATAAGTTCGAGGGTTGGATCTAGTGTTACCGTTGTGGCTGTGTGCCTTTCTAGTCCAATGATTAAGAGCCCTTGTTTTATACGAGTCCCGGTCGTAACATGAGCCTGTAATTTAAGAGGAACCGGCCTTCGGCCAGAACATTATTCTATTGAAAAATTTACATGGGAGCTAATAGGATTTGTACTAGCTTGCTTAGTTCTAAGATTAACTCCTACGTGCACACACACACACACACACACACACACTCTCTCTCTCTCTGTATCAGTTACATATGCATTGTATTTTGCTCTTTTCTCAGCAACTTGAAGAGCATAGTTGCATGTTTGATTATTTTCTTGTGGCACATTTAGGTCTGATTATAATTCACCTTGACTATCAAGTATCGGGCCAATACCACTTTTAATGTGTTTGTTGCTATTTATTTATATATTTATAGAATTGCTTTGGGTTAGATTTGCACGCATGTGCGATTTTAATTTCGTAATTCCTCTTTGCAGACTTAATTAGCGATTTAATTTTTGTTCGTGCTACCGAGTATTGATTTTGGATGGTAATATTATATGTATCCCTTATTAATTTCTGTAGACGATTTATTTCTCTAAATGCTCTACTAATGTTGTTATTGTACCATAGGGGTTTATTTATACTTTTATTGTGTCGTTTATGTATAAGGATATATTTATTTTATGCAGTAAAGAAAAGATCTTTGAATGTTATCAAAGCTTCTTCGGTACTAGCGAAACTATTTGTGCGTGTATGGATATCGTTCATCTAATTTTTTAGTCCGCAAATATCCACTTTGTTGTAGTCAGGTATGAATGTCTCGCTAATAGTGGTGGTGTAAGTCATGTTGATCTGGAACCTGATGTTATTATGATCACATCTACTTAACTGTTCACCAACATGTAAGTTTGACTTTATATATTCATGAGTTGTGACAACTAAATCTAATATATTGTCACCCCTAGTGGGAGTATGAACTAATTGATGTAGGAAATTATCGTTCATAAATTCGATCATTCTTTCCGATGCTTTTCCCGATCCGCTTTTATCATGCCATATACTATTAAGTAGGTTAAAGTCGCCTATGATAGTGGTTTCTTTGGCAATTAATGTTATTGTTAGGGTATTATAAAGTGATATATCATCTTCGTTACTTATCTTTGGGCGTCTATATAGAGCTACACTATGCATATCATTATTTTTGTTGCTTTTTTTATGCATAAAATCTCGGAATTATTTGGAAGGAATATGTATTTTTATTGAGCAAACATTCTTTGATATATAGCATAACACCTCTTCCTCTCTTTGATAACCTATCTTTATGGTAGATTTTGTACATGTTAATTTGATATTCGTGCATAAAATCGATATAATCCATATTATTAAAGTCTAGAAACGTTTTGGTAATCACAATTAAACGGATTTCTTTGTATTATAACATAAGTTTTAGTTAATTGATTTCATTTCGTAAGCTCCTAGCATTGAGATATAGTACATTGCGAGGCCTTAACTTTAGTTTGAGTGTATTTTGTCAGCGAAGTCAACTGATGAGAGTTTAGAAGTTTGTTTTAGCTGATCGCAGACTGAGGCCACTAGATGAAGGAATCAGAACACCTGGGTCTACCTGGGGGGGGGGGGGGGGGGTGAGATGGATGTTGACTTGTTTGAGTTGACCTGACCGACTACCTGAGTCTTGTTTACGTGGGGTGTATTTTGGTGGAGAGGGAGGGAGGTAGGGCGGGGAGGATGGGCAGCTGGAGGTGGAGGGGGTGGGACAGGTCGGGTTCTTGGGTTAGGGTACTGTATTTGGTTAGATGTCTGTATCCCTGGATTTTCCGTAGTCATTTGTGACTACTATTAAGCAAGTGTCATGAGGGATAGAGGAATTCCTGATTTAATTTGTTATATGTGTTAGCTTGGCACCATGTATTACTTTTACCGACCGCTTACCTGGATCCAGCTTGGCCAATACGGTACCCTGGCCCCTCATGAAGGAGTCGCTGACGATTTGGGTTTTGGACTCCTTTTTACTGGTAGGCTTTGCTTTGGGGGTCGTGAATTTGTCTTTTTGAGGGTTGGTATACCCTCTATTGGAGTTCTGAATGGGAGCCTCCTTTATTTGTTTTATTTTTGGGGATGCAATCCACAGACTCTGGTTCTTCCACATTATCACTGAGTCTGCTGAATTTGTTGGCAAGGGGTATTTTGTTTAGGGCTTTTTTATTCCTGACTACTTGGAACGTTGATCCAGTTTCAGGGATGGGGTTAGAACTGGAGCCTAGCTGCTCTTTGAGGAGGCTGTTTTCAAGCTTTAACTCGCTTACTTCATTCTTGTATGCCTCTAGCGTAAGTTATAGAAGCTGAAACTTCTCATCAGTTAGGCATTTGAAACATTTATTATCAGGATAACCATGCCTGTTTATCCATTCCGGTAGAATATTTCACCACAGCAGAGGGTTTTGTATCTCTTAGGAGCCATACTTTAGGATGCATACACAATATTTAATGGGAATGGTAACAGTATACTGAATTATAGGGGTTTGACTTATCGGTGCGTGGTCCTGGGTGGCTGAGGCTAGGAGTGGTGATTAATTTTGGGGCCCATCTGAGATCACAGCTGAGGAAGTGAGGAGAAACACCTCCTGCATCAACTATCACTGAATAATTAATTAGTTATACAGTTACACAGAGTTACACAGATACTCAGACCACACAGAGCTTGCGGTCCCAATTAGATGGTCCGACCTTAATACTACTAGACAGGGACAGCTTATAGTGGAAGAATTGGACAGTAAAGTAGACTGTTCTCTTTCCACCCTCCGCTCCCTCCGGCTAAAGAGCCGTACTGGAAAATAGTATGAAGTGTAACGTTATGGGTCAGGAAATGCCCACAAGGAAAGTTTTTGTATAGGAAGAAATTAGTTTGATAGGGAAATTGCACATGCCTACTGATTAATTCATATCAATCAAATGTTCATTATATGATCGTCCAGTCTTTTCTTAAACGTATCAATAGAATTGCTGTCGACCACCTCCCTTTGTAAACTATTCCACTCTTTAACTCATAAACTGCGAAGCCATGGTAGTTCAATCCCTCCCGCCAAGCGAAGCTATTTGGTTCTATTCTGACAAAAATCGTCATATGCAACATATATATAATTATTACTGATCCACATGTACTATCATACAAAAAAGTATCCTTACTCTCGTGAACGTTGAGTTTCATAAAGTGGGGTACGATTCGAGCTCAAACAATAGTTTCCATATTACTTCGTCCATTGAGTCTAAATGGTGCGTGTCATTTTAGTAAGGATACTTTTTTGTATGATAGTACCTATTTTGCTTTTAATATGAACATATGCATATTTAAGAGCAATAAAAGAAGTGGGAATAGCATTTGGGGGGTGAAGAAGATGTATTATTGCTGCAAGGTCGTATAATGAGGCGAGAGCAGGGGGGGCCATATATGTTCCCTCTACAAGCTCTCGATCGACACTGATGAGTCTGAGTAGAAGTCTCAGTGTTGCACGGATCTGTAGCTACCTGATCCGTATTAAAGATACCAGGAAGGAGAATTTTGCGCCAAAAATTACCCGATAAAAGGTGGAATAAGAGGAAAAATAGCTGATAATTGAAGAGGGGAGAAGGGGGGGGGGGGGTAATATATAGGAGTGGTAACAAATAATGGAGGGGAATTATTTCACCTAATCACAAATTGCTTTGTTTAGAGTGCCAATGGGGTATTTTCTAAGGTTCATTTTTTATGCTCTGGATCTATTGAGGACGGTCGCAGTGCACCAGAAAAACCTCTAATGAGGATGGTCGCCGTTTTTGGGTTAACCACATTGTATGTGAAGAAATTTTGGGTCACATCTAGGGATCCCTTTTTTCTAATTAATTGTATTCCATTACCTCGAGTTGCAGCATTATTATTAATCGTGGACAGCGTACTGATATCTTCTCTGTCAAATCCATTAAGTTTCTTAACACCTTAAGAGCGGCCTATGCGGTTTATTTATATGTACCGCCCAGCGGGGTGTTTTTAGCCAAAATAGGGCTGTTTACGTGATCATTTTCATGCCTAAATAAGACCCAGAACGTAAAACAAGTATCTATCCCTGAAAGGGCATAAACAGAGCTTTCGAATGACACCATAACGATCCTTTTATGATGGCTAGTTTTCTTGCAATAACCGTGCAACGTGAGTGCAAAAAGCATGTAATTAGGCACTTTCCCCATACAATTCCGTATATAGCGAGTGAGAGAGGGAGGAGGGAGGTGAGATTCGTGTCAGTAGGTTCGCCGCGGTGGTCTGGAGCAGTCATACGCTCGCTACTCTCCTGCAACCACTTGTCTCTCTCTCTCAGCAACATTAAGTGCTGAAATTGCCACTCGACCTATGTCGAGCGCCGCCACATAGTCCAGCTTTATTTAACTCGACATATGTTGCTCGCCGACAGTTAGGGGTTAAAACACTCGATAAGTTGGCCTGCAACCTCCTTTTCTTTAGCGAGAAAGCATTTAATTTCTTTAATCTTTCATTATATGGCTTGTTTTTCAGAGAGGGAATTAGTTTAGTTGCTCTACGCTGCACAGATTCGAGTTTTGCAATGTCTTTCTTGAAATACGGGGACCAGAACTGAACGCCATATTCAACATGAGGGATAACAATGCTTTTGAATAACGGCAATACTGTATACTGTTTTCATTTTCATAGGTAAAATTTCTTTTGATAAATCCCAATTTTTTTTTTTTTTTTTTTTTATATTCCAACTTACTTCCTCTCGGGCATAGGCTGAGAGCCTTAACATTCACCGCTTTACAATGAACAGTGAAGCCCGTGAGGTCTTGTTCCAATCTAGGGAGTGAGTACAACGAGCACCTGCCATCTTGCCTTCACAGTGGAAGCTAGCCAACGTAACACCGATATTCAAAAAAGGCAGCAAATCCCTACCCAGTAACTATCGTCCAATTAGCTTAACCTCAGTTGTATGTAAAATGCTAGAAACGGTCATACGAGACAGACTCGTAAATCACTTAGAGGAAAATAACATACTTAAAGATACTCAACACGGCTTTCGTAAAAAACGTTCCTGTTTAACAAACCTCTCGGACTTCTTCCACGATATCCTCAACCTCTACGATGAGAGTAAAGCTGTAGATATTATATACCTTCATTTTCAAAAGGCCTTTGACAAAGTTCCCCACAAACGTTTACTGCTAAAACTAAAAGCGCATGGAATACAAGACGGTGTGTTGAAATGGATAGAAAATTGGCTCAGCAACAGAAAGCAAAGGGTAGTCATAAACGGTAAGGCATCTAAATGGACCAATGTAAGTAGCGGGGTACCCCAGGGATCGGTACTAGGACCAATTATCTTTCTAATTTACATCAACGACATAGATGAGGGTCTCGCCTGCACAATCTCAAAATTTGCTGACGATACAAAAATTGCAAATAGCGTACTCTCAAAAGAACAAGTTGACGATATGCAACACAATCTAGATAAATTGTCATGTTGGGCCCAAATTTGGCAAATGAGTTTCAATGCGGATAAATGTAAAGTACTACATGTCGGATACCTAAATGAGAAAGCAAACTATTCAATGAATGGCACTCAGCTTAAGAATGTAAACAGAGAAACTGATCTGGGAGTAACAATATCGAGTAACCTAAAACCGAGCCAACAATGTTCAGAAGTTGTTAAGAAGGCAAACAAAATAATTGGCTTTATAGGCAGGTCATTTGAGCATAAATCCAAAGAAGTTATCCTAACCCTTTACAATTCCTTAGTCCGCCCTCTTCTGGAATACTGCGTTCAATCCTGGTGCGCTTATTACCAAAAAGATATAAACAAGCTAGAACGAGTTCAACGTAGAGTTACCAAAATGATACCTAGCCTAAAGAACAAACCATATGAAGAGCGTCTTAGAGAATTAAATCTATTTCCTTTAACCCAGCGCAGATTAAGAGGCGACTTAATTCAAGTGTTCAAAATCATCAAAGGCATCGACAATATGAACTGTAGTAAGTACTTCACTATTGACCAATCTAATTACACGCGGGGAAACGGTTGCAAAATTATTGGTAAATCTTTTAACTCGCACGAATCTAAGAATTTCTTCTTCAATCGAGTTGTCAACTTGTGGAATGGGCTTCCCCGAGACGTTATAGACTGCAGCACCGTTGATTCATTTAAATTCCGCCTAGACAAATATCTCGCATCAAACCCGCGACTGACTGCGTTTGTAAATGAATAACTTTATCCTCCCCTCAGTTACTAACCCATATGTTCCCTACTAACTTCCTTGTCCTGCCACGTGGCAGGGCAGTAGTTCCCTTTCCAATGTTCCCTTACCCACTGTAAACCACTGTTTGGACACTTGATCCTCAGTGTTTTGGAGGACAAGCAGCCTAGAAGGGTCACTAGATCTGTTGTTGCTTGATTTCCTTTGTACTCCTTTGTACTCCTTTGTACATGAGGCACGGTGCTCACTCATGGCCCGAAACGACCCCATCTCTGAAGCCACCTCGTTCCCGTGCTTCACTGTCTCATCCCCTACACTCGGACTCTCACACTTACACACACACAACGCCACCTGTTGAGCAGATAACTCACCAGGCATTGCACCCCTATAGCATATTTTTGAATATGGGAATATTCATACAGTGCTCTTTAATCAGGGAACAATGAGGGTATTTTATTGACGTTTCGGTGGGCTTGTGGTCATGCACTGATACCAGGTACAGCACAAAATCCATTCCAATAATATCTTCCCATTGATACATCGGGATTTGAACCCGGGACCTTTGGATTACCAGGCCAGTGGCAAGACCACTCCAGCACACCTCCCCTTTAGCTTTATTTGTTGCAGCCGCACATTGCTCTGAGGTTTTTAGGTTTTCTGATATTATAACCCCGAGATATTTAACTATAGAGTTTGCTATTATTGGTTGGCCTTTCATTTGATAATCATACTTTTTTTTTTTAACCAACTTGCAAAATTTGACATTAATTTTGTCAACATTAACACTTACGCTACGGGCATATTTCCACCATAATAGGGCTCATTAAGTCACTCCTGATTGATTAGGCAAGTGTCTGAATGAAACGAAATGTATTCAGCCAAAGACTAGACGAAAATTGCTTCAAAATGACGCCAGAACGAGCTTCGTAGCTCGCGGGTTTCACCCGCAGCGCTACAATAGACATTCGCTAAAATTAGTAATTCTAGCTAATTTCTCGCTAAATTTGCCTTTGGCAGCTCTGTATATCTCGCGAGACTCTGACTCAGAGCCCTCAGTGCCGCAGCTGCCTGGCTGGGATAAGGACATGTGGCATGTCGCGCTCCCGCTCCCTTGCACTCTATTTTACAGCCTTTAAGAGGCTTTAAAAGCCTGTAGATTGCTGTAAATTGCCAGGACGTTCGGAAACGTCTCCCGCAGAGAGAAACAGAGAGAGAGATAAATCAGGATAAAGGATTGAGGTGGTATACCATCACAGTTCCTGGCCACTTAACGCAACACTCTCAAAACAAGGGCTCTCAAATTATCTTCTCTCCCGGAGATTGTGGGAGAACAGTCACTTTAGTTTACAATGATTGCTTCGGTTTTCCTTAGGAAACTGCAACCTCTGATGAAGTACTCCAAAGTGATAATTAATTAAATAATATTTGCGACCATCAATATGTTAAAAAGGATAGTATCTCAACGACGTTGAGAAGAAATGTTCACTAATGGGTCAACATTTATAATTATATGTTTGTGGATAACCTGAGGCTAGTATAGTACTTCTGAACAAAACTTACCCACAGGCACACTTAATAATTATATAAAACATAACAAATTTCAATCCTAATATGTTCCTTGTCATTTTAATGGACTCCTTCCTTAATGTCTGAAAAGTCTCTTCATTAAATCATTAACACTGTTTTTTTTTTTCAAGACCCTAATATAATTTCACCCTCTTCCACGAAAACCTTTCTTACTTATTACTTGCGCAATCCCAATTCATTTGATGAAGTTTTTCCTTAAGATATTCAATAATTTCCTTTTACCTACATGCCTTGAGGACAAGAGTTGTGTCATTATTAATTTATAATATAAATTATGTGTCTTATGTCAAACAGATTCATTTATATTATCATGAAATATTATAATATTCTCGGAAGTTAGTTACGTAGTCAGAATTAGATGAGCATCGCACATATCTCATTATTGCTAAGCTGAATTATCCAACACACCTACACAACATAATTACTTCATGATATACTCTTAATGTATGACATCCTTTCACAAAGAAGTAGAGATAACACAACACAGGTTAACAATACGTAACACCAAGGTAGAGAGAATGATACAAAAGCTGTGTATAAAGGTTGCGATAACATAGGGAGATATAGAGAACGTAGCACCAAGTTTACAATATGGTGTCCATAACACCAAGGTAGAGAGCATAATGCACTAGCTGTGTATAAAGGTTGCGATAACATAGGGAGATATAGAGAACGTAGCACCAAGTTTACAATATGGTGTCCATAACACCAAGGTAGAGAGCATAATGCACTAGCTGTGTATAAAGGTTGCGATAACATAGGGAGATATAGAGAACGTAGCACCAAGTTTACAATATGGTGTCCATAACACCAAGGTAGAGAGAATAATGCACTAGCTGTGTATATAGGTTACGGTAACATAGGGAGATACAAGAACGTAGCACTAAGTTTACAATATGGCGTCCGTAGAACAGTTGCCCACATGAGTTGTGTTCCTTTCCGTGATATTATACATACAAATATAATGTGCATGATTGAATTACGAGTGTAGTTTCTTATGCAGTGGTTAACTCAATTGACTAGTCAACTGATAAATAAAATAATCCGTACTCGCAATTAATTCATGCTATTTTACTTTCATACACAAGATCACGACGAGGAACAAAACTTATGTGGGCAACTGTACATCATCAGTGACCGGATATAGGGCCGTCAGCCAACCCGACCATATCCTTCACAATCCAGATATTCTGGACCAAGGGGACGTCCCGATCGAGGGAAGGGATAGGTGACGGTCTTCAGGTTAACCCCTACTGTATCAGCTGTTTTCGTTTCAGTTGCATTTAGGATATTTTATGGAGCTTAGGAAGGATATATGGTAGCTAATAGGATTAATTGAGGTAGTCTGTACTCTTTCACGGTAGATATCCTCACTAAGCTGAATAAAACCGTCTAATTGTTGCCAGAATATAATGAAACGGATGTCACCAGTACTGAATGGGTTAACTCTAATATTGGGTAAGATATTGTAACTAACGACCAGGTTAACTGCAAGGTTGGGTAATATTGGCAGTAATATTGGATAGATGTATACAGCTATGAAATAATGTCATGTAAAATTGAACTGGTATTACGTTTGGAATAATGTTATGGTATAACAGTTTTGACGTTTCAATGGGTAATAGTTTCTATGTTAGCTGTAAATTGAGTATAAATATCTAATTTTGAATTAATGAAAGACAACTATAAAATCTAGTTGTAAGATTAGATAAAACATTGTAGCTCTGACGTTTATATTAGGACAAATTCTAGATTAATTGTAATATTAGGCACAGATTTATAGATGTTAATTCTAAAATGTGAGGATGTAGCTACAGTATAAGGCTGGGTAACTTTATACGGCTCTGATTTCACGATGGGCAATGTTTTAGTTTAGCTATTAAGTTGGGTAAGGTATTGTATCTGAATTATTGATAGCTGTATTAAGGGAAGCTTTGGGTGTGGAGAAAAATAGTGTGAGAGTTGAAACAGGTGTTAGTAGAGCACAGGTGAACTTTAATTAACGCTCCCTCGTTATTTCGGTCAACCCTGCAACTTAAGGCACTAAGAGCGTGAAGTTGTGTGGCAGAAATTTACAAGGAATTACAGGTAACAGTTATTTTCTCAAAGAGCTGTGTACTCCACCTCTGGAAGGTAATATTTAGTTTGTCATCTTAATAAATAAAGGTCAATGTTTGTCTGTTTGTCAGTTACCCGACCTTTGTTACTAAACTCCTCCCACAGTGTTGGTGCCAGGTGGGAGTGTGGGGCACCGTTGGAAAGCCCAGGCTTTGGAGATGGTTTTAGGCGAGTTTAGTGGAAATCAGACACACTTTTGTTTAATAAATTTTTCGGCAGAACTTATGTAGTATACGGGAGCGAAAACAATGGCCGTTTGGGGCAGAAGGAGGCCTCCTATCGAAAAGGTGTATGGAACGAAAGTTGTTCGCAGCTCCCCAAAATGGGGGTACGGATTTGGTCAGATCCAAAATCGGAGGTCATTTAGCGGCCGAAATCGAGGTCGCCGTTTAATGAGGCACAGGGAGGTCGAGGCCGGTGATTATGGTAGTAGTAGTATTGTGATGATTGTGGTAGTAGTGATTGATGATGGTGATTATGGTACTAGAATTTAAACCCGGGCAATGCCGGGTACCCCTCCTAGTAGTTTATATTTGCCAAATATAATTTACGGAAATATTGTAATATGTTATATTTTTCTTTCACACCATCCTTATCTCGTGCGGTTCATATATTCATTACACTCCCATAATACGATGGCGATGTTGTGATTTTATGAAGGTTAATGTCTGACAACTGTATTCAACTTAGGAAAAACCTCTCTGAAAGGGGAAGCACAATCTGAATTCATGTTCCGACTCCCACAGGTCTTTCCTAAGTTGATGAAGACAGTCTAATGTAATCAAAAGTAATAGAAAATGTACCAACATTGTAATGAAAGGGGTAATCAGCTTGGTTAGTATCCTGGGTCTTGTTAATTGTTCATTCGGTTAACAATACAAACTTGTATCACTGAGTTTCGCTATATATATATATATATACCGGGTATATATATATATATATATATATATATATATATATATAATTGTTGTGAAAAGAACAGGACACAACACAGTATAGTATTGTTCCTGCAGAGATTAACATCTCTCTCTCTCTCTCTCTCTCTCTCTCTCTCTCTCTCATATTATTACATTATGGTTCTATACCTAAACATAATTGTGCTACTACTACAACAACTATTACTATTTTTTTTTGTATTTAATATTGTATATACATTATATTTTACAAGCATCAGATATTACTATTCTACACCATGCAACTTCAATCCAGTCGCCTCCCTATGCGACCCTCTGCCACTGCTGCCTTGTAGTCCACTTCTGCCACCGTCACTGGTTGTGGTGCAGACCGTCTTCTTCCCCGCAGGCATAGTAGTGCTGATCTGAGCAATGAGAAAGATGGACGGCACCTCATCCAGGCTACGACGACGTGGCTCCTGGGCTGTTGCTTCTTCTCTGCGATGATCTCTGCAAGCCTTGAATAGAAGCACTGGGCCCTGGGTCTCATCCCTCCAGATGTGGTGAAGACTAGTGGGGTAAAGCTGCCTTGTTCGATATTTAAGATCCTTTCCCTATATGCCCTGACCTTCTCTTGTTCGTTCCTCTTGTGTGCAGCATCCAGAGACATCTCGCTGTAGCTATGGGCCATTGGATCAAATACTCTTATGTCAAAGAATGCTCGCTGTGCATTTGTCCAAAATCCTCTTGCACTAACGTCCAATCGTGCTTCATTGGATGTGTTGGCCGTCATGTGCTGCAAGATCTCTCCATCCAAGGGAATGAGTGATAGTTCACGCACCACATCTCTACACACCTCCCTGAGCATGTTCGCCGTTACATATCTTACTTCATCGTGCCTGATGCTGATGAATCCTCCTTTCTTACATATCATGGAGTGGTCTTAATCGTTGTTGGTTCCACAAACGCATCGATCGGGCAGTCCTTCAATCGGCCAATCATACCTCAGTGCCATAGCATCATTAAATTCTTGTTTGTTGAGATTGAAGCCTTTTGCCTTGATTGGTAGTGTTGTCAGCCAATTTGAAGCACCCGTTTCTTATGCTATTTGTAGTTTTCTTGTTTGTCTCCAGGAAAGTTGTCCCATCAATTGTGCCAGGTCATTTTTCTGTGAGTTTTGCCTCTCTGACGTGATGGTCTTTTTTATGTTGTAGATGTCCGCCTGGTCCACTTCGCCGTCAAAATCTTGTGCTACGATACGGTCAGTGAGAGATCCTGTTATCTTTACCGAGTTCATATATTCCGTTGTCGCCCTCTTCACTGGGTTGATGATTCCCAGCCCTCCCAACCTAGAAGGCAGTGCGAGCAACTTCCTCTCTGTATCACTCGGGGTGTGCGACTTTACCCACGCTGGGATGAGTTTGTCTCTGATTACTAATAATAATGATACTACTAATAATAATAACTCTACTACTACCATTTGTCCTGCTCTTACTTACTACAAAATAACGTACATTATTCCTACTACTCCTCTTAACTATACTACCATCACCACATTTACTTCTCTTCCTACCATAATACAATCTATCTCCCTCTTTAACCATGAAAATTAGGTCACAAAGTGGGTCAGATACTCTCCTTCTCTCCCTCAGGGTTTTTTAACTGCTTTCTTCTTTCTTGCATGCAGCCAGTCACGTCTTGGTGGTGGCCGTGCGTGGGGTCTTTTCCGCAACAATCACTTTCACCTTCTAGTAATTTCGCTTGGTGGTATATTTGTGTGCTTGTAACTTGGTCCGCTAGTGTGCAGGTTAGTAACTTTGTGTGCTAATAACTTCTACTAGTTATGTTATCCACTAGTAGATTCACCTTCTAGTTATTTCGTTCACTAGTTAATTCGATATCTAGTAATTTCGTAAGCAGGCAGTTTTATTTAGTTAACCCACACATACAGGTATTTTAGAGTCAGCATGCTATTATCTAAAAGGTAGTAATTAAACATGACAAACAATATAAGTAAATGAGTATAATTTTATCACACTGAAGGAACAATAAGGCAAGCAGCAAAGCAAATAAAAATTAGACACAAGTTCCAAGAAAAAAGATAAAAAATAAGAGTGAAAATCGTCAAGCAAGCAGGTCAAATTCATGCAAATGAGTTTTCAAGCGTTATCGTTATCAGATTTTACGATCATATTGACGCGCGAGTTGGAAAGGAGATGAGGACTGAACAAACGGTGAGAATATTGTGATGGAAAGAAGAGGAAAAGGAGAGAGTTTTGAATATGGTTGGAAACTTGAATGGTAAAGGAGAGAGAGAGAGAGAGAGAGTCTCAAAAACTTCGCGGTTCGTTTATGTTGCAATGACTAATGTTAAAATGTGTAGCACTATTCTATTAGCTAATGTTAAAATGTGTAGCACTATTCTATTAGCTAATTGCTAATATGAGAAAACATTAAAAACCTTTTGAGGGAAGTATGTTCCATGCCATATATGCAAACATATTCCATATAAACTAGTTATAAATCATTCTCCTGATCTAAGCTACAGCCATTGTTACGTGTAATATCCGTATTGAAGTTATTCTATTTCAACTAAATTTCCAAACCAGTCAATGTACTAAATACTTGAATGAGTTGGCCTCGGTCTACTATTTCCCAACAAATGGAGACCTAAGCTTTTCAACCGTGTCTCATAGTCTCCTAATCCATGGAGTAAGCTTAGTAGCCC
The DNA here is from genome assembly GCA_032716605.1 of Paralithodes platypus. Taxonomy (NCBI): domain Eukaryota; kingdom Metazoa; phylum Arthropoda; class Malacostraca; order Decapoda; family Lithodidae; genus Paralithodes; species Paralithodes platypus. The sequence goes on from CM064524.1 coordinate 9,389,126, forward strand.
TGCTTGGTCTACTTCAAATTATTCAATACTATTCCTGTGTAGGGCCTACTAGAGACCAGAACAGAACCACATATTCTAGAAGTGACCGATTACAAACATGAGATTTATAAATATCTATAATTATTCTACATCATGTAGGTATTCTTAACCATTCTAGGTACAAGATTTGTTTGGGCTATATCACAGAGTTTTTAGTGTTTATCTTGGGTTTTCGATTACCAGATTCTTATCAGATGTAAACATTACTTAAAAATTCGATCCCTTGCCCCCGAAAACATATATATAGGCACCAAAATCTAGAGTCTACTGTGCTTAGAATGGAAGTTACGGTGAAATTTATCTTTTTAACTTTGCTAAGCAGCCATATTGGGGGCCATCTTGGATTTTGAAATAGCGAAGCATGCGGAGAATGGCCACCCCGGCAACATTTTATCTAGACCTTGAGAACTATACAAAAATGCAATAATACAAATGTAAACATACATTGTAAACTTTTCTAGAAATATGGGGAGCTGCCAACCATTAGGGTTGGTTGACTATTAGAGCTGTTCCGACCACGTACAGCCAAGCCGATAACACTAACACATATAACCAGGCTCTCACAAAATATCCCATCTAGGAAACAACACCTTCACGTTCCGTCCGTACATTTTAACTCTGATGGCCAGTTTTTCTAGCATATTTTGTTGTTTATGAAATTGAATACACAGGCAAGGAAGCCCGCTCCGTGCCGTGGAAACTAGAATGCAAACAATAATTACTTGATACATTTCTCAAAAAGCAGGATATAACATGAACATTGTTTTGGTATATTAATCTGATGTAGACCTATATAAAATGCAAAGTTTGACACAAATATGCAAATAGTGATACTGCAAAATCACTGGAATGGATCTGAAGGTTTTGAGCATTACAAAATAAGATTAAGGCCCATATGTAGGTTACATAATATAATGGGTGAAGATTAAGGCCGATATGTAGGTTACATAATATAATGGGTAAAGACCGTGAAAGCTTCTTTGGGAACTCCTGCAAAAGCCTTCACGGCGAATAAACTTGGGTCCTTAACCCTTCCTACCCGGGCTGCCTTAGGTAAGGACAGCTCGGCAGAAGGGCAGCTATCCGGCCGTCCTTACCTAAGACAGCAGCTTCATAGCCTAATTAAGCTTGGTCTGAACGCCGTGCGTACGACGTATGTCAACAAACCCAAGCGTTGCGTCACCGCACCTCCGAAAACAAGAAGGAGAAGACTCTTCAATGTTATTGTTCTGACGTCAGACGAAATTAGTGTCTGAAAAGCCCCCATATTGGCAACATCTCTGCAATATTTGCTCCACTGAAATTGTCATCACAACTGAACCAGTTGACTTACAGAGCTCTACTCAACGCCAAAATACAGATTGAAAACCGCACTACGATTATAGATGAGTGGGAAAGTTCTAGCAGTGAAAATAAACATAAATACGGTAGCCTAGGCATAGACGTTTTTCAGCCATTTTGCCCGGGTACGGGCGACCGTCCTTAGGTAAGACTGGCCGGGTAGGAAGGGTTAAGGGGAGATTATTAGTTTGCCTTCTAGACCCCCATCAAGCTTTAAACAAATACCCCCAAGACATCACTTTGACATAAGTTTGTGAATTTTTCGGAAGGAAAATATCCCGGCCGAAGGCCGTGTCCTCCTAATTTACAGGCTCGCTATCGCTCGCCAGGAAATAATCGACACCTAAATGGCACAAATGGTCTTACAATTGCTAGAAATTGGGCGAAATGACTTAACATCGATAAACTAATGGGGCGAACGTCTTAAAATATCAACACTAATGGGGCTAAACATGAGGGAGAATGAGGTTCGAAAAAAAATCCCTTAAGTGAAAAACTCCCCCACTACTGTTGCAGCTTCACAGAGAGCTTTTAAAGTCAACATTCATTCAAAAAAAATTCTGGCATTGGTATCGGAAACTAGACTGATGATCGACGAATTTACGTGACAGATATATTATACATGTTGAACTCATAAGCTGCCAGACCAGTGTTGAGGGAAAAAGCGCTAGAGTGATACCGGCTTTATGCTGGTTCTTCGTTACATTTATATACTTGCCATATTTTGTTTCAGAGTCGGAAGAAAATGGACTTAATCGCAACTATTTGTTAGATAAACTCTGATACTATAGGTAGTGCAAGCGAACTTGACAATAATCTTAACCCCTTAACTTCTTATAAATCGAAATGTATGAAAGCAATCGAGCTGACGTTTCTATAAATTTCCATCATGAAATCAGTGTGGATATATACTGCCAGTTTGCTCCAGGACCTTTTGAGTTACAGAAATGGTCAAATCAACAAATGGTCAGGGATAAAGATTATTGTCAAGTTCGTTGGCGCTACCTATTATAGACAATCTAACCAACCAACAAACAGTCAGACATAATACACAACAATGGTCACATAAACTCTGGTACTAATAGACAATCCTACCAACAAACAAACAGTCAGACATAATACACAACGACGGTATCATAATATCTTCAAACCTTCGTCATCATGTACACAAATAACTTGTCATAGCTGTTATTTTTTCAAGTACGGTAATTAATGAAATGTAAAATTGCATATTGGGAGATTTAATTAGAAGAATGGGTACAGTTAAGAGCATAAATGATGACGCACCCATTATAATCAGTATCGAATACAAACGAGACAATACAATGTTTTATTATAGCCCAGGTGCTTCAAATCTTGGCTTTAACGCCCTAAGAGCGGGCCCGTCAGTAATTTCTACTACCCGCCAAGCGGGTAGTTTTACCCTAAACGACCTTGTTTCCGTGCTCTTTTTCATGCATAAACAAGAGCCAGAGCGTAATACAATTATGTATCCCTGAAAGGGCGTTAATTGAGCTTTCCAATGACACCAGAACCATCCTTCTACGACCACTGGTTCTCTTGCAACATCTCTTGCAACATCTCTTGCAACATCGTGCAACACGAAGGAAAAATCGCTTAAATAAGGTAATTTCCTTACATAATTCCCTGTGTAGTGAGGTAATGGATGTGGGGGAGTGAGGAGGGGAGGTTAGTTGCGGCGTGGGGACCGTGCCTAGCGGTCAGAGTGAACCTACGCTCCTCCCACCACTCGTCTCTCTCTCAGAGCCAATTATGTGCACAAAATTGCTACCGACTTAAGGCGAGCCCCGCCACATAGTCCTTTCTTCTCTAGACCGACATAAGTCCGGCCCCGCTAGACAAGGGTTAAAGGTTCAAAGATTCAAAATGGTGTAACCTTATATTCTTTAACTGTCTTCGTGGTGCAATGCATAAGTGTGTTAATTTTCGGTGTGAGCGTCCTGGGTTCGAATCCCCGGACTGCCACATGTGTTTGTTAATTTTATTAATCGAGTTTAGGACTAAAGTTGGTTAGTGGAGAGAACATAATAATTAATTCTGGTTCAGTAGTAGTTTATCGAGAGTCCTTCCCTAGGGTTAATTACTATTTCCATTTACATATCCATAGCCTCCGATAGTTCAGTTGGAATGATTGTACATGCTAATATTGGTATGCAGGATTCGAAACTGCAGAATAAATCGTAGGCGTGTGCGACATTCTTTTAACTGTCTTCGTGGTGCAATGCATAAGTGTGTGGATTTTCGGTGTGAGAGTCCTGGGTTCGAATCCCCGGACTGCCGGGGAGTAAAGTTGGAGTAAAGTTGGTTAGTGGAGAGAACATAGTAATATGCTCACGACTGTACCTAATGTCAGTATACTAATGATTATTGTCACTTGAACGGTGTAATTCTATGTGGTCTTATAAACAAGTACCACATAGAGACATTTAACCCACTGAGCCCCAGCTAGTTATGAATAAATGTACCACCAGGGACCGGCAGGATTTGATATTTTTTTCCAGAAACAATAGCGAATGGATTAGGAATGAAGGAAAAACCACAAAAAACTATCAAAAAGGTCAAAAAGGGGTCCTACGGAGCCCCCGAAATTCGATTTGAGAAGAGTAAAAAATTGAAGGCAAAAACACCCAAAAACCATGTTTTTGTGCGCTCACACGCACGCGGTTGGACTTTTAGAATTTTCAACCATCGGCATGGTTGCGTGGGATACTTACACAGTTCTCATACAAATCTGAGCCCTCTAGGTGCCATAGGACCTGAGTAATTGGGACCGGAGTACCAGTGACGACACGTTGTCGTCGCTGGGGTTTAGCGTTACATCCATTGCCGACGACACATTGTCGTCACTGGGGTTCAGTGGGTTAAGCTTCTCATGACGCTGTAATCCTCATTGATTTTTTCACGTTAACAACACCCTCTCATCTCCCTGCCTAATCAGTGTTTCCTCTCCGGTATACGGATTCATATTATATTACTGTATATTAGTCAATTGGTACAATCGTGAACACTAATTTGTATACAACCATTTATATCTTTGAATCATTAAGAGGGTAGTGTTTGTTTTTTGGTCTATATATTTATTTATTTGTTTAATCTTGAGTTTCCTCGCTAGACCTCCATTAAGCTTAAAAAAGACCACCCCCTAGACCCCCTTTCAAGCTAAATTTGTAAATTTTTCGGTTTAAAAATGTCCCGGTCGAAGGCCGATTCCTTCTAAAATTATAGGCTCGATATCGCTCGCTAGGAAAATAACGACACCTAAATGGCACGAAAAGTCTTAATATTGACAAATAAATTATATGAAAGGTCTCAAAATCGCCAAACTAATGGGACGAACGTCTTAAAATCTCAATACAATAGGCTAAACATAAGGGAGAAGGGGGTACAGAAAGAGCGACTACCTCCCCCTTAAAGCCTATAGTTTGGAGGTATATGAGATGTAAGGAGAATTGTATTGTCTCGTTTAGGTTCGATATTCTGTTTATTTCCCGCTGATGGTAAATTAAATCCCTTAGCAGCTGCTTTCCCGATATAGTGAAGGTACATTTGTCATTTTAAAAAGGATTCGTGTATTTTTTTGGTTAAAAGCAAAAACTCACTTGATTTTGTTAGATGATACTATAAACATGAAACAAAATTAGCGTGGCATTTTTTCTGAGCATTCTAACGGCCTGAAATCCAAGATGGCCGCCACCGTAGCAAAACGCCCTAAATTTGACGCTAAAATTAAATTAATGTGGTTTAAATATATTTTTTTCAGCATGAACTGCTTGGAACTTGTATATAGAGGTGACTATAATAACAATAACTTCAATATCAAGGTCTCAAACATTAGAGGAGGCTGTTCCATGTGAGATATTATCATGTGACAAACCAATACCAACAAACAAAAAGTGTGTTTGCACACTGAATTCCTGCAAGTCCAGCTCACAGCCAAACAAAGAGAAGGATATGGCATGGATTATTGGCTGTTTGGACTTCATAGAAAGTGAAGTAGAAGTAAAATCAAGCTCTACTTCTCCAGGAACATGGGGCGCCTTCAACTCTCTGTTGTCTCAATCTGGTTCCAAGACAAACATTGCCCTTGTACCACCACTAATACGATTGCCACCAACAAAGTACGATACCCTGTTCACAGGTCTGATGAGAGCACGTGCTATTGCCACTCATGCCATGGGACCAGAATCTATCACACATGACTCTTGATCTTCAGCTATACGACATGGCCATGAAGTTGTGGATGGAGCGTGAGGACATCAAGAAGCAGTTCTTGTTTCGAGCTGGCGAGCTGCACATCGTCTTCTGGGCACTGGCTACCTTGGGTAATTATGTGGAAGGGAGTGGTATTGACCAAGCATGGGTCGAAGCTGGACTTTACTCACCTACAACCGTAACACAAATACTCAACGGAAAACACATGTATCGAGCACTGGAAGCTCATACAGTTACCTTGCTTGCTTTGTACAGTTTGTACTTCCGAAAGTTCCTGCAACTTCAGCCTGATGAAGACGCTTTCTTGAAGGAAACATCCACTCTTTTGGGAGAAGCCTATCAGCAAGACATCAATACAGACTCAGGAAGCAGACACAAACTCAGTGATGCCGTTATAAAAACAATCGAAATGTTCGAATCCAGGAACATCTTCCAAAAGATCAAACAATCTGAAGGCACTGCAAACAAGATTCAGCATTTCATCGGAAACTACATGAGCAGTTCGAGACCATCCTCCAATTTGTTCGAGCCACCAGACAACGAGACCTATTGCTGCACATGCAGAGCCTGGAATCACTCATGAAGTACTTCTTTGCCCATGACCATTTAAACTATGCACGCCTTCTACCACTGTACATTTCTACAATGCAACAAACAGAAAAGCAGCATCCTGAGATCTGGGCAGAGTTCATGAAAGGGAACTTCTGCATCACCAAAGGTGTTGCTGGATTCACATCAATAGGCCCAGACCATGGGATTGAACAAGAGAATCGTGAACTCAAGGTTATTGGAGGCATAGTTGGAATCACACAGAATGAAAAGTCACTGGACAAGTACTTCCTTATTGCACCTGAACTCTCAAACATACAACATGAATTTAAGAAAAAGTACTTCACTGGCAGCAAGGCGAAGAGAACACAGCACCATGAGCTTACAGGGGGAAAGCTCTCCCGAATAACACAAAATGCTGTCAAACTCAGTGCAGTATTTCACGAGCATGGAAACCCATTTGAATCCGCTGATGAGGATGAAATCTACAACCTGCTCACCAAAGCAGTTATGAATGAAACTAATACCAACGACATCCTTCGGCGTGATGAGATTGGGCAACAGATGTTTGAAGGTTTCGTCACTGAATGCCTAAACTTGGAAGGATAACTTTCTGTGTGGGACAAAATGACCCAAAAGAAACTGGGTACCTTCAAAAGTGCCAATGCAACGGCAGAAATCCGAATGGGAGAAAAGGTGGTCAAAATCAAAGAAGTGCGAGGACTGTTGCAACGGTTCATTGTTATTTCAAGAAGTCGACCAGAGCTGAATCTCAAGGATGCATTGGAACTTATGAGTTTGGTGTGGTGCCTCGATCACTATTTGCTTCAGATGGATCCCTCCTGCTGGCATACGATAAGGCATCAGTACTTCATCATCTTGAGAAGCTGGACAGTAACACACAACAGGTTCAAGCTGACAGAAATGAGGCAACTGGAAGTGAGCCATCTGATAACCAAGCAATCCAAGTACCCTTGCAGGTGGCAGACACAGCAGTGGAACATACAAATGTTGACCCAACAGATGAATCGTCAGCACACCGAGTGATCATTATTGATGGGATGGCTGTGGTAATGTCAGTTAGCAAAACGGAACAAATGAAAACATGCCAAGACTTTGCAGATGCCCTTCTCCAGATAATCTGTAACATGGCAGCACAATATGATGAGGTCAGATTGGTGTTCGACCGGTACATCAAAACATTGCTCAAGGAACAGATAAGGACAAAGAGGACCAAGGGAAAGTCAACATATTACCACGTGAAAGACAACACTTTAATCCAAAATATTTCCCTGAAGGACTTCTTATCAGATATCCGCACCAAAGGAGAACTGACCGAGTATTTGGCTGACAAAGTTGTATGTCACAGCAAGAGCTCCAACAACAGACTGAAAAAACTTATGGTGACCTCAGGAACACAAACCAAGGGCAATGTTGATATCCCAGACTCGCTCCTCACTCACAGCCAAGAAGAGGCAGACACTTTGCTTGTACTGCATGCTCTAACTGTTCTCAATGAAGCAGAACTTGTTGTCAGTTCCCCAGACACAGACGTCATGTTGTTGCTTGTCTACATGTATCCAAATTTACCAATGTCTACAACTTTCCTTACGGGAAAGGGCAGGCTGAAGAGGCACATTTCTGTGCGGGGCATATACAACAACTTAGGACCAAAGCACACTTCTGCACTGTTAGGTTTTCATGCTCTGACAGGTTCCGATATGTCTGGTAGATTTGCTGGCAGAACCAAAGACTCATGCTTCAAGGCATTTATGTCTTGTGATGATGAGATCCTGGATGCACTACCAATGCTCGGGAATGACATTGATCTGCCCGCTGATGTATGCTCTCAGTTGGAATGCTTTGTCTGTATTTTGTATCAATCCAAAATCTACACAAAAGTGAATGAGCTCCGTTGGTTCCTCTTCTCAAATCGTGCAGCCGAAGTAGAAAACCTCCCACCAACTTCTGGTTCACTGGACTTACACATTCGTCGGGCACATTACATATCCATGATTTGGAGAAAAGCTTGTGAAACTCACCCGTGCCTCCCAGCACCAGCTGCATTTGGTTGGACATTTGATGCAGGTTTAAGTCACTTCTCTCCAGTTCGCTGTTTGAATCCACCATCTCCTGAAGCAGTATTGCACCTCATAAAGTGCGGGTGCAAACGTGGATGCGAAGGAAGGTGCAGCTGTCGCAAGAACAATATCCCATGTACGGAAGTTTGTGGATGCTGGGTTTTTAGCTGCAACAACAAAACTGTCCAACCAGGGATAAATGAAGACTGTGAAGATTGAGGTGTTACTTTCTATGACATTCACAAAATAATAATTCACTTGATATCCATTGTTAAAACTACTAAATGAAAAACTATTTAAGAGACTGAACAGTAATTCAAGTATTTAATTTTATTTAGATCTGTTTGTTGGCTTGTTAATTATGTATTCTTTGTGAAAAATACATGTCTTTAAATAGATACTTGGTTTGTAATTACAAAATCCTGTTGGCTTGGTAATGCATGCAAAGGGAGAAGGTATAGCTTACATTGCGGGTGCGCGGTGGCCATTTTGGAATTTGGCATGTAGATCATACATATAACATAAATTTGATGATTCCATTAGATTCCTGGTCTCAGAAAACATATATTTAGACACTTTATTTGTAATTGTATCACGTGTACTCGCGAAGATATCGCATTATTAGTGTTCGGCGGCCATTTTGGACGCCATCTTGGATTTCATACCCTTAGAATGTTCCGAAAAAATGCCACCCTATTTTTTGTTAAAGCTTATGATACCCTTCTTACAAAATCAGGTGAGTTTTTGCTTTTAAAAAAAAAAATACACGAAATTGCAAATATGCCTACACTAATACCTAATAGATGAATAGGAAACTTATATATATATATATATATATATATATATATATATATATATGTATATTATATACTGTATATATATACACACACCAAGTTTTCATAATTAAAAACACATTTCGCCACAATATCTTCGTAATAGCTGAGTAATCAAGAAAATGGCATAACAAATGACCATCAGTTGGAAAAGAACAAACTGTAGTGGTTGCATATCTATTAGTACTTACAACTGTACATATTGCCAGCTATCGAAGTAATTACTGTTATCAGGCGTCGTTGGTCGTTTGGCTTATTCCAGTGGGACTTAAGTGGGATGGGCGTATCTATTTGATCATTTATGTATAAATATATATTTGTTTTTAGATCGTCATTAAACTTAAAATAATACCCTCAAGATCCCCCTTCCAGAGAAAGTGGACATTATTCGGTAGAAAAAAATACAGGTTTGCTATCGCTCGCCGGGAAAATATCAATACCAAAATGACACGAAAAGTCTTTAAATTGACAATAATGGGGACAAAGGTGTGAAAATCGCCAAACTAAATGAGCGAATGTCTAACAATCTCAATTAAAGTAATGAAGGCTAAATATTTGGGAGAAAAGGATCCAGACAAAAAATCTCCCCTTAACCCCTACTGTACCGTAGGGTACATTAATAAAGGTCCCGCCCAGTCCCAAGCAATGTGGCCAAAATGGCAAGATAGAACAACCTCCCACCTCAAAAGATGAAGGAATACTGGCTCTCTCAGTCTTCAGAGACTTGGATATGAGCTGAGAAGTGTTGCCAACTCTAGAGCAGTGCTCAAACGGTCATGGTACCAGGCACTGCCTGATACTGGCAGTTACAAGGAAAGTACATTACTGACGGCTCCCTGCCGTCACTGGTACTGTGGAGTGATTTATCTACTGACGGTTCCCTGCCGTCGTACAGAAGGGGTTAACCCGGGAACGGCAACGAGACTCTTAAGAGGTGTTGGTGGTGAAAGGCTATGGGACTCTTAAGATCCAAGGCCTAAAAAAAAACTTTTAAAAGACCCCAACAGCCCTCAATACAAAGGAATATGTATTTATACAGCCGATCACTCCTCCACATGTGTCAAAACCCTCTCCTTCCCCCTTTCACACCCCTTAAATTATCACCTATTTTTCCTCTTATTCCCTTGCTTATCTGTTTATTTATCGCACCATTACGCCAAACCGGTTCCAAAGTCGTCTACTGCGCATATTGAGAGTGTAGGAAGAGAAAGAAAGCAAGACTGAAGGCTCAGTCTGCCTTCAGGCCTCAGAGAGGGAAGATATACGTCGCGTTCGCCTCTCACCTCATGACTGGAGGGTCGGCAATAACTTGTCTTTTTCACCCCCCCCCCCCCCCAAATACTATTCCCACTTGTTTTATTGCTGTAACATGTTAATATCTGCATATTAGATGTAAAATAGGCGCATATGAATAAGTAATAACAATATTTATGGTAAAATTACGATTTTAGGTGGGAATGAAGCCAAATATCCTCGCTTGGAGGGAGGGTTTGAACTACCAATAGCTCGCCCTTCCCGGGTTAAGAAAGCCAATGTAAAGTTGGTAACACTGGTAACTAACGGAACAAATTTTCTTTTTATTCTTTTAGCTATTTTTTTTAATAAATAAAAGCAGGTACATTATATTAAATTCTTAACCAATGTTTTGGATACACGCATTTTGACCTTTCCTTTTATTTTCTGATAGATAGTTGTAAAAGCATATACAATTGTGTAGCGGCAACAGTCTCTTCAACTGTACATCGCCACAGTGGCTTATTCCGGCTTGGTAGGGCTGTGCTTGTGTGTTTGGTGAGGTGTTCGTATGGAATTTAAAAGGGAGATTTCAACTTGAGGGATTTTTGTCTGGATCCCTTTCTCCCTCATATTTAGCCACATTGTTTTAGAGATTTTAAGTCTTTCACCCTATTAGTTTGGCGATTTTAAGAACTTTCACCTCGTTTATGTCAATTTTGAAGACCTTCCTTGGCATTTAGGAGTCATTTTGTTCATGGCAAGCGATAGCGAGCCTGTAATTTAAGAGGAGCCACGGAAGCATGGTCTTGGGCGACTCTTTTTATTTTTTGTTAGCTTGATGGAGGTCTAGGAAGGAAAATAACAAAATAATAAAATCATACATAAATGAGGAATTAAATACGCCCATCCCTCCTTAAGTGGAGGTGAAAATCTGTGAAAGTTGAGTTGACTGCAGTTTACCATTTTACAAGGATTACGTGACTCTGAGGAAATTAACTTGATAGCCAGTATAATATGTCAAAATGCGTCATCTTACTGAAGTGTTCGTATTTGTTTGTGTGATCCCAATTTTATATTTCACACTCTTTAACATCTCGCCCACCATACCTTTGTTCTATTACCTGTATATTCGTAAAATTGTGACAATTCCCGCTTTAAACCGACTGTAAGAAGCTGAATACTGCAATATGAAAGAGAACTTGATATTCTTCTATTTCTTAAAGCTAACAGTGTAATAATAATTGAATATTAAAGCTAAACTAATTAATTTCAGTGAAGCGAAAATCTCTTGGTACTGTTCTGGAACTTCTGGGTCATGGTCATTAATTTTGAATCCAGTCCTGCTACTACAATTATTAATGGACCGTAAACTAATCTAATAAGAGTGAGAGCAGTGGAAATGAATTACTTAAGGAGTGCGTGCGGAGTTACATGGAGGGATAGACAGACTAATGAGGAAGTAAGAAGGAGGTGTGGTGTGGAGGTAGATGTGCTGGAAAGTGTGAAAAGGAACAACTTGAGATGGTTCGGCCATATGGAACGTATGGAAAGCGAGAGAATGACTAAGAGGGTGTACGAGAGCGAGGTGGAGGGACAGAGGGGGAGAGGTAGACCGAATATGAGGTGGAAGGATGGAGTGAGGAAGTACATGAACGAAGGCGGTGCTGGTTGGGGGGAGGGGCGTCGACTGACTGGGGACAGAGGTGCATGGGGGCGGTTCGTTCGTGGCCACCCCTTCGGGGATCACGGCGTCAGGCAATAGATAGATAGATAGAAACTAATCTACGGAAATCTTGGTTCCACATTTAATTATCTTCTTTGCAGGTATCTCTCTCTCTCACTCTCTCTCTCTCTCTCTCTCTCTCTCTCTCTCTCTCTCTCTCTCTCTCTCTCTCTCTCTCTCTCTCTCTCTCTCTCTCATCCTTTGTCTGTAAATCCTCTTAGCTCAATTAAACCACAAGTAATATTTATCGTTCGCCATTCCCGGAAAATTGAATGAGGAAGAGGGACCTGAACATGGACAATTGGGGTATTTTCGTTCATTGTCATTTCTTCCATAGTCATCACCCCTTAATCCAGAACAGATGCCGCTACTTTTAGCTTAACCTAACACGATCAAAATTAAGTTAAGCACATCTTATATCTAGCTTACGCTACGTTAATCTAGTCTAATCTATCGTAACTTAATTGTTTAGCTCCACTAAAGATACCAAATATTTATCGAGTATAACCTAACCTATGAGTTGATCAAACCTTCGATCTAACACAGCCTAGCATATCACACATATAACAGGTTTTTATCTGACTTGACTTAAACATTAACCTACATTAAGCTAATCGAACCTCATCTAGCGCACCCCAACTACGCTTAACCAAACCTAATTTTACCTAACCTAACCTTTATTACTAACATACTCTAATCACACATAGGCAAACCGTACCAACTAATCTATTTTGTTCACTCTCAACACCAAACACCTCCCAATTAATTAATGAAAGCATGTGATCCTACTCGGATTCGATCCTGGGTTACCACATACAGGAAGCTGTTGGAATGGTTTTGGTATGTGTGTTAATAGTCTATATTATACGTCGTCGAGGTGTCCCCCAACTGGGTGAGAACATTTATATATGGGTGTGAACATGAACATGTATATAACCATTACAACATCAAAACAGAGACGAACATAGCTGTGGGCAAAACGACTGACGACAGAGGGAAACGTTTCGAAGAGTATACCTGATTGGGCCTGTTGAAGGGCTTTGCTAATTGGATAAATAAAGCTGGGTCTCATGAAAGCGGTTATGTCGGAATCACATGCTTGGATTACATTACTATTACTATTATTTAATGTAATTTGTTTAAATTAATTAATTAATTATTATTATTATCATTATGAATGTTATGATGTTTTCCTTGTTATTTTCTGTTATGCCAGACGACGTAATTACTGGGAAGGGGTGACCATGAACATTACGCGTTTGTCACAAATCGCTAGGTCAAGTTGCCCGGGCTTGACATCTACCAATAATATTTTGACAGTGCGGCTTCAATCCGCCGACTCTTTGATCAGCAGCTAACACTCTACTGAATAGAGCTGCGGCGGTCAAGTGAAGAGAACGCTCACGTGTGAGTCTGCTAGACCTGGGTTCGATCCCAGTCGTGGCGGACATTTAGTGGGTGTGGTAGTACGTCCTATCATGTATATCATGTTAGCACCCATACTGTATATTATACATGTTCGCACCCAGTTGGGGGACACCTCGACGACGTATATAAACTATTAACACACATACCAAAGCCATTCCAACAGCTTCCTCTATCTACAACACCCCTTCTCTGCTATCTACACTCTCGCAGCCGTATGGTTCTAGTGTACTGTCTGATGGCGTTAATAGGTTTCCAAATGTAATATGCAATGGAACAATATGTGATTTTCGCTCCTTACATACCGAAGTATTTAATCTGGAAGGAGAACTATGACGCTTTTTGGCAGGTTATTCTGTATCATTAGAGGATTTTATTTATATTAAAAAGGGTATCTGGAAGTCGGAGGATTAATTGAGACAGTCTTTAGCCTTTTAATTCCCACAGATCCTTCCTAAGCTGTATACAATCGTCGACTAATAGCCAAGATAAACTGTCAAACCGCGTCATGATCCTCACGGGTTTAAACAAAGAAAAACAAAAACATTAATCCACCAAAATATTCTAATAACTAAAGATCGGGAGTCGAATTCGCTTACTCATAACTACAAGTCTACTACCATCACCAGTTTCCGAGGTAAGTGATATATAAATGATCTCTGTGAGGTATGAAACGATTAACTATTATTTTAGTTAAACTGTGAACTGTGGCTAAGTGCGTTAAATTACAAATCGAGAATGTATTATTAATGAAATGCCCATATAGCGGTTCATGAGGGAAAAAAAAATATATATATATATAGGCTAAATGAATAGATATATGTTTTATTTATTTTTTTCTATATTCCAACTACTCCCTCTCGGGCATAGGCTGAGAGCCTGTACATTCCACCGCTCCACACGGTGAAGCCCGTGAGGTCTTGTTCCAGTCTAGGGAGTGAGACATGTGAAGCATCCATCATGGCTCGAAGCAGCTCCATCTCTGAAGTGGCCGGTTGCTTCGCTCAAGTTCTTCACCGTCTCACCCTCCAGACTCAGACCCTCACTCTCAGAACGCCACCTATTGAGCAGTGAACTCACTAGGCATTGTCCCTCTGTAACATATTTTGAATATGGGGATATTCATACAGTGTTATTTAATCAGGGAACAATGAGTTTTTTTTTTGGCATTTCGGTGGGCTTTGTGGTAATGCACTGATACTAGGTACAGCACAATTTAATTCAATCCCAATAATATCTTCCCATTGACATATCGGGATTTGAACCCGGGTCCATTGGATTACCAATCCAGTGGCATGACCAGTCCACCACACCTCCCCTGGTATTATAAATATATAATTATGTATAGTACAGGTAAAACAAACGAGAATAGGATCAAATTAATTGTGTATAAACATTTGAAAAAACAAAACAACTTAATAATATATATCTACAGAAATACACAAACGCTTGAGAAAGAAAAAAGTCCAATCAATTTCCGAATGAAAATAGTTGAGAAAAAGTTAGAAAGTGGGAGCAGGAAAAGTTGTGGCAGTAAACCTTGAACTCTGGGGGTGGGCAATTTGTCATACACATAAAAACTGCACACAAGGGAACAAATGCTAACTTCAACTTCCGTACTGAAAAAGTAAAGGTAGTAGTTCTTCCCTTATGGACGTATTATAATGCATTAACCACTTCAGTACGTTGACGTTTTTTGTTTTACCTTTGATACTGGCTAAAATTAAACGACTTCATACAGTTTAAGAAGGACCTAGGTTATTCAGAAGGTTTATTTAGATAATTTTTACTCCTGTGAATCATATAAGTAGATAATAAGCTAAACAAAACAATGTTAATGGGCGGGTGCCCAACCCCGAAAGGGGTTGAAATAGGGGAGCTATCCCCCCGCCAAAGGCGGCTTTCTAGGGCCTTTCCTAGCTGATGCTGAGAGGATTGGGTTCTAGTCATGTGGTGATGGGCTGGCCTATCAGAGTGAGAACTGAGCGATCTCTGCCATACCCATAGCTTACTCTGACTGTTCCTCTTACTTATATATTTTCTAGATCTCAAGTGACGGTGTCTCTTCCGTGGATTGACCTCCCAATCTACCAAGATTGGAAGCCAAAGTGTCACATTTGTCCTTTGCCCCTCAACTTTCTCTTCATAATTGCTGAGGGGCACAGGGCCCTGGGTAGGTCTTTGGTTTCCTGGGCGTTTCCGCACCCTCCTCAGCTCCCCGCCATGGAGTGGCTTCGGTCTCCCAGGCTTTATTGTGGTCAGCAGGGAGGGTTCTGTGGGGGCGCTCGGTTATGGCCATGGCCTAGCTCGGGGCCTTGGGGCTGTTTGGCCAGGCACCTTGGGGAACAACAACAACAACAACATGTTAATGGTAACCATAATATGACGAAAATGACGTCATCGTGCTGCAGGAGTCAAACATTTGCTTTGATATGTTACTATCACGTTTACAAAATAATGTAAATACTGAGTATTGAAAGCCATGAGAGTCC
Organism: Paralithodes platypus; assembly: GCA_032716605.1. Classification (NCBI taxonomy): domain Eukaryota; kingdom Metazoa; phylum Arthropoda; class Malacostraca; order Decapoda; family Lithodidae; genus Paralithodes; species Paralithodes platypus. The sequence continues at coordinate 9,405,078 of CM064524.1, forward strand.
CTTTTAGTCGTTACTTATGATATGCAAGCGATATGTGGGTAGTATTTTATATTTGTTTTATCTCGGTGTATAAAACAGATAGAGGAGAAATAAAATCACACCCGCACTAAAGGTTACGTCTTCTGATAATATATAACGATATAATAACGAGATTTATTTTATTAATGATCAGGTTCCTATTTAATTGCTTAATCTTTAAACAATAATATAGTTCATCATATGACTATATTACCAACCTACTACTCTATAAAGAAATATGAGAGAGAGAGAGAGAGAGAGAGAGAGAGAGAGAGAGAGAGAGAGAGAGAGAGAGAGAGAGAGAGAGAGAGAGAGAGAGAGCCAAGTGTTGGGGTTGGGGATGGAGAAAGCTAACTTTAGGTTCTTTGCATATCAAATAACACGTCTCGGGATCACACATACCACAGCCAATACATCAATTTTCTCTGCTAACACTGCTTGTCTCTCTCTCTTTCTTCTCTCTCTCTCTCTCTCTCTCTCTCTCTCTCTCTCTCTCTCTCTCTTTCCCATTAATCTCTAGAAGGTCAGCGGACATCCCCATTATAGCCAAAGGCCTCTCTCCCTCTCTCCTCAATCCATCTTCTGGCCTCCAAGCTCTGTAAAAAAACTAAAAAATGCACAATTCTTCTAATCTTGGCCAGACAAAAAACGAAGCTATATTGAACTGAAGGGGTTATGTGTGGTAGCTTTAAGCCCCTTGACAAATGAAACTTTCCAATTTAAATAAGCTCGGGTTAAACAAAATGGAACAAAAGAGACCTCATCCGTACTGAACATGTTAGCCAAGCTTTTACCGAACTGTCTGGGCGGCAATACAGGTCCGTATAAAGGGCGGTGGATTCTGTTTATGAATGCAAAACTCGGTTCCAATGCCATCTCCCTAAGCAGTTGGAAGTTCGGTGCTTCTAAAGGTTTATGCTATTGGTTATTGAACTATTTTCATGTTTGGCCTCTTTTGAACTTTCCAAGTATTAAAAATTCATTCCAGCGACCGTGTGGACGAACCTTTTTATGTCTGTCTATATCTCTCTTACACACACACACACACACTCAGCCATTTTTCTGTATTTTCCTAACTAAACATGTGTTAATAAAATACCTTTCATAAGGAAGGGAATACTGAGCAACTAAATAATGAGTAACAAACAGTTAACATGGAAGTCTACCCACAGTTAATGTTTCTACCTGAACACAACACACACCTGAATTCAGATTATGACTCGGTGATATACACGTATAGCACCTGCATATAAAATAACTTCAAAAAATAGTTTCTTTGACATCACATTTCATAAAATGTTCAATGTGAATCAAATGCAGTGTCATCCTATTTTTTTCACACCTCTCATTACACATATATTTAACGTATGTCTTTTACTTCCACATTTCACTGAATAAGACATGTGGATAGAAAGGTGATGCAAAATTTGCTAGGAATTGTATTATGACAAAACACACTGAATTGTACTAGAAACAATAATATCAAGTCTTGCTAAGGCAGCCTCCCAGAAGCTAGGTGTGCTCAACCGCCTCAAGGGGTTCTTTACCCCTGCGCAGCTTCTTGCTCTGTACAGGGGCACAGTGCGTCCTTGTATTGAGTATTGTTCACATGTGTGGGGAGGATCCTCTCACACCGCACTCCTAGACAAAGTAGAAAGGAAAGCCTTTCGTATCATTAACTCCCGTCCACTCACCAACTCTCTGCAATCTCTCTCTCTTCGCCGAAATGTTGCATCTCTCTCGCTATTCTATCGCTGCTAGAATAATCAGTGTTCCTCGGAGCTTTCCCAGTGTATACCACCTCCTCTACGTAGGGTACATAGTACCCGCCTTAACACAATCCCACCCCTACTCTGTGCAACTCTCCAACCCAAGAGTGAAATGCTATTCTCAGACTTTCTTCTTTTCAACTGCTGAGCTCTGGAACTCTCTCCCAGAATCAGTCTTTCCCTCTTCCTATGACTTAAATTGCTTCAAACTCCGGGTGTCCAGGCATTTTAGCTCGAATGTCCCTTGATTTTGGCCCTGTCACTCTTTGAACTCTGGGGGAGGCACTCGCTGCAGGCAGTTATGCCTTTTGTCTCCCTCATTCACATAGACAAAATAGAAAAAAAAAGTGTGTGTGAAAAAATGCACATTATTTTATAATTATGTTAACATTACTGTTGACAGAGGGTTGTAGGAACGCTAAAAGCAGTAACAAGAAATAGGGTGGTCAGTATGGAAGTGAAGAAGTCCTTGCATGACAGTGTGGTAATCCCGACACTGACTTACGGAAGCGAAGCATGGACGTTGGTTGGGAGACTCAGACCAAGAGTGAGAGCAGTGGAAATGAATTACTTAAGGAGTGCGTGCGGAGTTACATGGAGGGATAGACAGACTAATGAGGAAGTAAGAAGGAGGTGTGGTGTGGAGGTAGATGTGCTGGAAAGTGTGAAAAGGAACAACTTGAGATGGTTCGGCCATATGGAACGTATGGAAAGCGAGAGAATGACTAAGAGGGTGTATGAGAGCGAGGTGGAGGGACAGAGGGGGAGAGGTAGACCGAATATGAGGTGGAAGGATGGAGTGAGGAAGTACATGAACGAAGGTGGTGCTGGTTGGGGGGAGGGGCGTCGACTGACTGGGGACAGAGGTGCATGGGGGCGGTTCGTTCGTGGCCACCCCTTCGGGGATCACGGCGTCAGGCAATAGATAGATAGATAGAACATTACTGTGACGAAGAATACATACGATGACATGCATCTTTGAATATATATGCCTGTGTCGGTTTTGAAAAAGCATGCCCATTAATTCTTGTTATCAAATGTATGTAGGGTGCACAATGTACTGATAAATTAAAGTTCGAGGCAATTCACAAAAGAGTTTGCCATTTCATTCAAGTTAACCATATTGAGTATTATGCCGTTATGTCTCAATTTGACCAACTGTACGAGCACATATACATGGCCAAGACGAGACCCTCACTTCGACATTACATGTAAGACGTTTTGATGATCTGGGATGATGGAGGCTTATTGAGTCGTAGATCTCACGGTGCCCAATTCTACAACTGCTCCGGAAAGTCTTATGTGTTGTTTACGGCCGAAGTGAGACGGGTGGCGAAGTGGTAGTAGAGGAGGCGGGGAGAAGTATTAAGGGGAAATTTCCACATGAGGATTTTTTTTCTGGACCACCTTCTGCCTCATGTTAAGCCAGATTGCTTTTGAGATTTTATGACACTCGCTCCATTAGTTTGGCAATTTTAAGAGCTTTCACCCCATTTATGTCAATAATAAGACCTTTAAAGCCATTTAGGTGTAGATTTATGGACTTGGAAAAGGCCTATGACAGAGTGGATAGAGAAGGTATGTGGAAGTACTTAGCATATACGGAGTAGATGGCAAGTTGCTGAAAGCAGTGAAGAGCATGTACAGTATGAAGGTGCAAAGGCGGCAGTACGTGTGGAGAATGAGCAGAGCGTGTTCTTTTATCTGAATGTTGGGTTAAAACAGGGGTGTGTGATGTCCCCGTGGTTGTTTACTGTATATATGGATGGAGTCATGCAAGAAATACAAGTAAGAGCAGTGGATGTTGGTGTATCGCTAATAAGGGAGGGAAATGAGTGGAAGCTACCTGTACTGCTGTTTGCTGATGATACAGTTCTGATGACCGATAATGAATGGGAGTTGCAGGGTCTGGTATATATGTTGGGAACAGTGCAAACAACGGAATCTGAATGTAAATGCAGGGAAGAGCAAGGTTATGGTCTTCGAAAAGGGTGAAGTCACAGAGTGTGAGGTGAAGTTGAACGGTCAGGCTATGGAGATTGTCAGCTCATTTAAATATCTGGGCATTGTGTTGAGTAAAGATGGGACTATGGATGAAGAAGTGCGGGAGAGGGTGCAATAGGGGAAAAGGGTTGTAGGAATGCTGAAAGCAGTCAAAAGAAATAGGGTGGTCAGTATGGAAGTGAAGAAGTCCTTGCATGACAGTGTGGTAATCCCGACACTGAATTATGGAAGCGAAGCAGTTGGTGGAGAGGCTCAGACCAAGAGTGAGAGAGGTGGAAATGAGTTCCTTGAGAAGTGCTTGCGGAGTTACATGGAGGGATAGACAGACGAATGAGGAAGTAAGAAGGAGGTGTGGTGTGGAGGTAGGTGTGCTGGAAAGTGTGAAAAGGAACACCTTGAGATGGTTTGGCCATATGGAACATATGGGAAGCGAGAGAATTACTCAGAGGGTGTACGAGAGTGAGGTGAAAGGAAAAAGAGGGAGAAATAAACCGAAAGAGAGGTGGAAGGATGGCGTGAAGAAGTATATGGATAAAGGCGGTACTGGTTGGGAGGAGAGGCGTCGACTGACTGGGGACAGAGGTGCATGGGGGCGTTTCGTGCATGGCCACCCCTTCGGGGATCACGGCGTCAGGCAATAGATAGTTAAATAAATAGGTGTAGATTTCTTCCTGGCGAGCAATAGCGAGCATGTAATTTAAGAGGAATCGACCTTCGGCCAGAACATTTTTGTACCGAAAAATGTTCTAATATATTTTGAAAGGGGATCTAGGGGGTGTACTTACAGTATATGTTTGGTGGAGGTCTAGTGAACAAACTAAAGGGGCCTTCACACAGTCAGGAGTGCGAGCTAGTGGGAGTCTAACAGGAGTCACTAGGAGTCGCTAGAGTCACTAGGAGTCATCGATTTTCACCTAGAGCCGAGTGGGAGTCTAACAGAAGTCGCTAGGAGTCGCTAGAGTCACTAGGAGTCATCGATTTTCACCGTGAATAGGCCCGGCGAGTCCGAATTGTCCCCTACTCCTACTGACTCTAGCTCGCACTCCTGACTGTGTGATGTACCCTTAAAAACTTCCCGTTAAGGGATAGCAGGAAGGGAGGGATGGAGGATATAGTCCAGTAAATCTAGCAATCATTTAACTGGACCTAGAACAAATTGCAATAGAAGGTTTTTTGGCTTTAACTTGTTTATTAGGTCCCTCTGATGAACATATAAAAAGTCTCCAACTTTTGGACACTGGGAAAGTGGTTAATTTGCATAAATTCAAGATGGCCGCCGTCCAAAGCTTCAATTTACAGATAACTTTTTTCTGGTTGCTCCTAGACCCTATAAATGTATTACAAACAACGTTTTTTGGCTTTAACTTGTTTATTAGGTCCCTCTGATGAACATATAAAAAGTCTCCAACTTTTGGACACCTGGAAAGTGGTTAATTTACAGCCGAAAAACCTTACAGACAGGCTGAACTGTCTCTTCACAAGGGGTGACACAGGCACTTTGTGCTTGTATGGGTTTTTTGACCTGTTGTCCCTCTTTTTTATAAAAAAAAAAAAAAAAAAAAACATGACGTAGTATGACGTCATTCAGAGCCAATTATGTAATTCATGATAGGAGTTCGTATTCACTTGGATCATCGGTGCTTGCATCAAAGTTGCTATTTTGACAGAGTCCTTTACATTGACCACATGCACTGGAACATTCAAGCTCATTCCGTTTGCAACTACAGCGTTGAGTGTCACAGTTGCCCTTACACTGACATCTGACCAATTTCAGTAGTGAATCAGGAGCCACTGGCGAATCCATCGTCTTCGGTTCAAGCTGTCCCTTCCGCAGACACCAGCCCCATTTCTCGGGGTCCACACAGTTCCCCATCCATTCCTGGACCTGACAATAAACTCGGAACGAGTGGTATTTGGCTGCATCGGTTGTTGGGGGAAGGCTGTGAACTTCAACGGTAGTTGAACTTTTTGCCACCTTGTTGCAAAACTTTGTCTTTCGCAGTCCGTCAAGGGTGTCATTTCCTTTTCCCCCGTACAAATAAACCAAGGCCTTTTCACCAGCTGATGATATCGCGTCTTTACTTCCACTTTGGCAACAGAATGCTTCTATACATTTCAAGAAACCGTTGTCTTCCCTCACTTTCCTCAAGGCAGCCCCTTTACCAATACCATACAGTCGTGAGGTTGTGTCACATCCACAGAGTGCATGGACAACTGGCAGGACACGACAGATGCTTTCACCGAGAGCTTCTGCTACTGAGTTAATATGCCAACATTTCCCACCTTCCTTGCTCGACTTGAAGTACAAATCATTCATCCCTCGTTCCGCATAATGACACAACAGCACCAACAAGTCTGTGTCCTCACCTATCACATATGTCACGGTTTCCCTTGCATGCTCAATTCCCTTCTTCGCAATCATGACATCTGCATCTGCTGGCGCATTGACACAGTCAATTCCATTTGCCTTGAATGTTTCACACAATAAGTCAATGAAGTTTTGCTTATTGTCCGAGTTTGACAAGAAGTTTTCCTTTTTTGACCGAAGGGGCATGGTTGGAGTGAACATCACCTTTTGACCAAAGACTCCTTTTGATCGTCGATTGTGTGTCATGTCCTTGGTAGTAGGTCCTGATTTATAACCGTCGAATACAACCACCGGGTTGAGAAAGTTTTTGCCTCCATGCCCCTACCACGTGTCAATCCACCATTCGTTTTCAAAGAGCGCATCAAAACCTGCTCTATAACCAAGTCGCTTGGCAGTCCTGCCCACAGCCGATCACTTCGGCGGATCACAAATAGACCGGAGTTCAATTGACAGAACATGTCTGGGTTGAGCTGCTCAAGTTCAATCATGTCTTGAATGTACACATGGGCTGACTTGGCATAATTGTTATGACCACACGCTGCAAAGTACGGCAACATCTCCTGGAGTGTTCCGAGGTACAGTAGGAAATCGCCCATTCTCAGTGCCCTCAGGAAGTGACGCAGCAGGTCAATCATGTCCATGTATTGAATCCATAGCTTTCCCATCTTATGCTCTGCTAAGGAGCTCTTCTCAGCTTTAAGTTTTTCAGAAATTCTGTTGAAAACGTCTTTACTGCAGACTTCATCCGGTGAAACGTCTTCACGCAACAGCTTATCCAAAAGATCTGCAGCCTCCTGGAAGTCCTTGCATGCGTCACTTTCCTCATCTACCATTGAGAGGTTGACACCGTATGCCCTGCCTAACACAATCGAACTCAAGGCTGTGTCAACCAAGAAGTGGCCTCTGATTGCTCGTGCATAGGCTTTCCCACTCAGCATTTGGGTCACTGCATTTTCAGCGTATATAAGTTCCAAAACCTCCTTAAGCCCAGATGCTTCCATAACATGGCCCATGCATCCCAAAAAGCTCATCACAGAGTGAAAGCCACCAAGGTTCAAAACAATGGGTTTCAGTTCGCTTCCTTCCTTCTCATGAACAATGATCGTCTTCGCTTTCCAATAAAGCGGTTGGTCGAATGTCAGCATTGGCGTCGTTCCCTGGCGATGGCTTTCCGCAGCAACGAAGTGAAGTGTTGAGTAAATACAACTCATGTCCGTAGGGTCCATGTCAATCATGGGCAAGAAATGGACGGATGATTTCCCTGGGTGTGGTCCATGGCACACACTCTGCATTAAGCCGGACCAGCCTGGTCGTTTTGGTCGAAGCAACCATGACGTTTTCCACAGTATGTCCAGATTTTCAAGCTTGTCAGATGCTGAAATTGGGTCAAGCTTTCTAAATTCGAGAGGCCCACCCTTCTTGCGAACACTGCGGTAGTATTTGATTTCAATTTGAGCTGCCGTGAAGTTGTTTTCAGGTGACTGCAATCTTGGTATTGATGTTGTGTCTCTTACTTCAGGGGTGACAGCAACAATTATACCCATACCATGGTATGTTCCTCGCCCATCAAGCGTACGCAAGTTGTGATCAACATTGTCTGCAACGAACTGTCCAAACCTGCCTGCAGTGGATATGTTGGTGCCCCTGAAATTGGCAGCACACTTCGAAAACCTCAAAACTTCTGCGTAAGGCAGACAGAACCCGTGGCTGTGTAAACTGTCCACAAGAAAGCGGGAACCAAAGTGCTGGTGCATTTGAACCGCCAATCCATACTGAATGGGTGCTACAATGGCCCTTGGTCTGGTAAGTTGCACGATACTTTGTCCAATTGATGCAACTTCAAGATCACATGACTTGCCACTGAACGTCTCTTGCAGCAACATACGAAGGGACTGCGGAACGTACGCCACATTCTTTTCCAGCGACCGGAGTTCAGAAGGATCTGGATAGAAATCTCTACAAGTATCAATGTTCTTTATATCTGCTTTGATCAACCGTGCCGCAGCCCTGACTATCTTTCTTTGTTCTGCTTCCTCATCATCAGTCTGTGGTGAGTCTTTGAATTGTTGCAAAATCTTTGCAGCACTTTCTTTGACAGTTACAACATCGCTGCGTCCATGCACGTTACTAATAACCAGTTCATCCCCAAAATATGAAATAAGTTTCTGTTTCATGTATTTTACACTATACGCTTCAACATCAGGGCACAACTGGGACATTCTATCAACGAGATCAACCACTGTAGTCTGTTCATCATCATTGCCACTGACTAGGTCCTCGATTGCGAGTAGAAATGCTTCCTCTCGTGAGGCATCTACTTTGCGACCCTTGCAACTGAACTGTTGTTCACTGTCTGCGGAATCACGATATTTGGAGGGGATCTGCCTATGTGTCTGGAAATTTGAGCTGCACTGCTTGTGATATATTGCGTCAGCTGCTGGAAGATCGCGTGCAAAGTTAATTCGGCCTCTAACAGTGTCAGCCCACTCATCAGCCCTGGCATCACATGCAGAAAGTATTGTCCTTTGAAAGTTGAAGGTGCGTACTGGATACACTTCTTCTGAATCATGCTTTGTGTCCAAATAGATTTTTGTACCACAAAAAAAGCAGTTCTCTGTAAAACAAAAGTCTGGTGTCTGAGAACGAAGAGCAGGTTTTTCAGGACGTTTCTTCTGCTTCCCAGGAATTCTATTTGGCTTCGTATTGACATGCTTCTTTCGGCAATCAATGTGCACCGTTTGGCCCTCGGACACGGTAATTGATGGCGTTCCACGTTCAGTACTGGCCTTGTTGATAGTATCTGCTCCCTTCGCCCTCAGCTTGACTGTTTCTCCTTCGTCTAACGTGTTTGAGCAAATGCCGCAGGGATTATGCACCACCTCTTCTTCCATGGCTTCGGTAGATGTCGCACCAATCTGTTGAAACAAGAAACAAGATGATGGGATTAGTATAGGCCTAGGCAAAATGTAATAGACAATAATGTGCAGTAAAGGTAGGGCTTGACCTAGAACAAATTGCAATAGAAGGTTTTTTGGCTGTAAGGTTTTTTGGCTGTAAATTAACCACTTTCCAGGTGTCCAAAAGTTGGAGACTTTTTATATGTTCATCAGAGGGACCTAATAAACAAGTTAAAGCCAAAAAACGTTGTTTGTAATACATTTATAGGGTCTAGGAGCAACCAGAAAAAAGTTATCTGTAAATTGAAGCTTTGGACGGCGGCCATCTTGAATTTATGCAAATTAACCACTTTCCCGGTGTCCAAAAGTTGGAGACTTTTTATATGTTCATCAGAGGGACCTAATAAACAAGTTAAAGCCAAAAAACCTTCTATTGCAATTTGTTCTAAGTCCAGCCCTACTTTGACTGGTCTAATAGGTGGAAGGGAGAAACCAGACACGTAAATATTAACAGAGAGAGTGAGAGATATGCAGCTTACCAGTTCTAGGCTATAACTAACAAGGATTTATTTTATGTTATTATCTCTCTCTATCTCTCTCTCTCTCTCTCTCTTTCTCTCTCTCTCTCTCTCTCTCTCTATCTATCTGTCTCTTTCTCTCTGGCTACCCATAATATAAACAAAGAGACGCATCATGCTGAAAATACTTTCCATACACAAATTAACACATCATAATCAGCATTTCCAAAAAACTAGGTGGGTTGAGAAGAACTGAAGCCTGCAGACATTGCCGGGGACAACAATTACAACACAACCTGTAAATAATAACACAGTGTTCTCACATAGCTGTGGTGGCAGCCAAGGAATAAATACAAAAATACTTACGAATATTTAAAGCTACAAGCAGTAACTATGTACAATGTACGAAGGAAGTTTCAAGAGATAGATTGATCATTTGAAAACGTGTCTACATATTATAATATAAATCTATTCACGCCTTTACTTTAAACTATGGCTGCTCATTTTGTTTTTCTGTTGAAGCTGATCATCTAATCATAATATAATATATATTAATACAATTTTGACAATAATACAGGAAAGGTAAACCAACACGAGTAAGATACAAGATATGGTGCGAAAAAGAGAGGAAAGGCTTGTATGAGGAGGAAGGTGTACGAGGAAGGGGAGAAAGAGCAAGCTGGTGCGAGAGAGAAGACACAAAGAGTATGAGAGGGATGAACCCAGATTAACATGTGAGGGAAACAGAACAAGACAAGAACGGTTAGGACTGGAAGGCACAGATTGGGAGAGAGGGGATTACTACTGGGTAATGGTAGGAAAGTCAAAAGCTGTGATTGGCTATGAATAAACCGATTGACAGAGGGACCATAGTATAGTGATGAGCAAACGGTACAAAGGGGTGATTATATTATGACTGGACGAATAAGTTTAGAAGGAGTGAGTAGTATTTGTTTATGCCAGTAATGTTAAAATACGGTTAACCCCATCCGCACGAGATGTATTTTTAGCTTTAATTCTGGCTATAATAAAACAGGTTTTTTGTTTGCAGTTTAAGATAAACCTATGTTATTCAGAGTGTTTCTTGAGATCGCATTTACCCCTCTGAGTCCTAGAGGTAGATTATTATGCTAACAAATATCGTCTAATGGTAACCACGATATGATGAACATTACGTAATCGGGCTGAAGGGGTTATTAGCGAACTGAACAAAATGCAAGAAAAAGGATGACTATGTAAGGACGAAACTAAAACTTCCGTTACGACTATAATGGACACATTTGAAGAGATAGGAATTATAAACTTTATGTTAATGGCAAGAGAGTTAATTCTCAGTTTGCTGTGGACTGATGGTAAGTACAGTAGACTCAAAGGAAACAGACAAATATGTTAATACTGGACGGAACATAATTGTATGGTAAATGGTTGGCTACTGTAGATACAGTTAAAGGATCTATTTGGCTTGGATTGAACATGATGCCAAACAAGGGAGAATGGAATAGTTAGAGTAGAACGGAACGGAAAATTGATGATACGAGAGGATGGAACAGATTGTGAGAGGGGATAGTAGTGCAGGTTTATGACGGAAAATATAAGTACTCTATGGCGTGGAATGAACATATTGCATGTACGTAGAGCTTATAGTGAATGAGAGAGAAAGAGTGTTAAAGGGGGATGGGCGTATTTATTTCCTCATTTATGTATCTTTTTACCATTTTGTTTAGTTTCCTCTTGCGTCTCTGTCTCTCCTCTAACGTCTTTCATTCTTGCTGGAAATTTGCTCGCATTCAACCTGTCCCAAAGAAGGGTGACCGCTCTCAACCCTACAGCTATCGTCCAATTGGTCCCATATCTTCAATCTCTAAAGTTTTTGAAACTATTCTTGTTTCAAACTTTCTTAAGCATTTATCCTCTCATAACCTACTCTCAGACCACCAGTTTGCCTTCTTTAAGGGCCACTCTACTGGTGATCCTCTTTCTTATCTTACTAACTCTTGGTCATCCACGATTTGGGACTTCGGTGAGACTTTTTCTGTTGCGTTAGACATATCGAAGGGCTTCGATAGGGTCTGGAACAAATCCCGTATTTCCAAACTACCCTCCTACAGTTTCTATCCGTCCAACTGTGCCTTTGTCTATAATTTCTGTTCCGGCCACTCCATAGATGCAATTGTGGACGGCCACCGTTCACTTCCGCAACCTAATCAACTCCGGTGTTCCTCAGGGTTCTGTCCTATCTCCAATTATCTTCCTATTATTAATTGACGACCTTCTTAACTGCACCTCCAGCCCCAATCAGTCATATGCTGATGAGTCTGAATTACACTATTCAATTAGCCTTCCACAAAATTATTCACAGCAGGAACTCCAAAACTCACGTAAGTAAGCCATAAAACACCTAACTTCTGATCTCTCTACTATCTATAATTGGGGCAGAGAAAAACTTCTCACTTTCAATGCATCGAAAATTCAATTTCTCCATCTGTCTACTTGTCGCACCTTTCTAGAAAACTATGACCTACTCTTCAACAATATACAAATTAAGCCTTCATCTTCTCTAAATATTCTTGCTGTCTCTTAAACTTCTGATTTATCATGGAAAGATCATATTACCACTCTAGCTAAGACAGCTTCCCAGAAGCTGGGTGTTCTCAACCACCTCCAGGGGTTCTTTACCTCTGTGCAGCTTCTTGCTCTGTACAGGGGCACAGTGCGTACATGTATTGAGTATTGTTCACACGTGTGGGGAGGATCCTCTCACACAGCACTTCTAAACAAAATAGAAAAGAAAGCCTTCCATCTCATTAACTCAAGTCCACTCCCCAATTATCTGCAGTCTCTCTCTCTTCGCTGCAATGTTGGATCTCTCTCACTATTCTACCTCTATTACAATAATCAGTGCTCCTCAGAGCTCTCTGAGTGTATCCCACCCACTCTTCGTATATCACGTAGCACCCGTCCTGCAACACAATCCCACCCCTACTCTGTGCAACTCTCCAACCCAAGAGTGAAATGTTATTCCCAGTCTTTCTTCTATTCAATAGCTGAGCTCTCGAACTCTCTCCCAGAATCAGTCTTTCCCTCTATCTATGATTTAATTTGCTTCAAGCTTCAGGCAGTTCTGCCTTTTGTCTCCCTCACTCACATAGAACAAAAACAAAAAGTTGGGTGTAGTACATGATTAGCTTAACGTCCCCTATTCAATAAATGGATATTAATCGTTTGCATGTGTTATATTTATAACTGTCTTGGTGGTGTAACGGTTAATGTTTAACATTTGTATTTGATAACCCAGGTTCTAATCCCGTTGGATCACATGCTTGCTTTCATTAATTTCATTGGGAGTTGTTTGGTGTTGGAGTGAAATTAATAAAATAGAATACCAGCAAAGGAACACATTGTGAGGAAGGGGAAGATGGTAGGTCCAGACACATGATTTTTTTTTTTTTTTTTTATTTTTTTTTTTACTTTAAGGGGTTAAGAGTTGGTGTTATAATTGTTTCGCTGGGTGAAGATTCTGGTAGATGCTCTTGTATATTGGTAAACATATGATAGATGTGATAGATAATTGCTGCCACCACCTTTACCACATATATTTAGGGTAAAGGAAACTTGTAATCCAGCCACTGAATATTTATTCAGTAACAAATGATGATTAAACTATTACAAGGAGAATTCCCTTATGTCAGGAGGAATCTCCGGGGCCTGTTATCGTGCCAACGTTCTCTGTCTAAGTGTCGTAAAAACTTATCTTCCTCTTCCCTTCCCACACACCCCCACACATGTGACGGAAAACTCTGTTTCACGTTGACAGTGCCTGGAGAGCTCAGAAGTGCATGAGTATGGTCTAGCACGGGTAGAACAAGAGCAGGAAATTACATTGATTCAACTTTCAGATTGTACAGTCACTCGCTTAATAACACAGTACACTGCAAGTAAATCACCTTAACCCATTGAATACCGGCGCCATCATTGTAATTATATTCTGCCAACTATTAGACCGTTTATTCAGCTTAGGAAGGATGTCTATAAATCAAAGTGCTACAGAACGTAATGAGATGAGAATGGTGAGATGGATGTGTGGGGCCAGGCTGCAGGATAGAATAACAATTTAATGATGAGCTGAGGAGACATTTAGGTATAAAGAGTATTAGCGAGGAGATGCCTATAAGTAGACTGGGATGGTATGGACATGTGGAGAGAATGAATGAATAACATTGGGTGATAAGATGCAGGTCTGTGATTGTGGAGGGAGCTGCACCAAGGGATGGACCGAGGAAGACCTGGGATTGGACTATATGTGCCGATCTCAAATCCAAAAACTTGACAAGTGAAGCAGCCCTTAACAGGGTTGCCAGGAACGCAGCCATTAGGATAAGAGACTGAAACTGCATGTATGTGTGGAGCACTCAATCATAAAATTGTATGTATGTATGTATGTATGTAATTCATTCTTTTAGCAACCATGTATCCTTCCCAAGCTTCATAAAACCGTCTAAATGCAGCTTAAATACAAACAAAAAGACGTCACTGGTACTGTACGGGTTAAAATTATTTAAGAGTTGTAATAATGATTCCTATAATAATTACTGAATATAATAATTATGTAATATCAGTTGTTACAACATTATGACACGCATTGGACTAAAGGAAATTATTGAAGGTGCTATCATGAGAGGAGTGTAGTATACCAAGGGTTGCATGGTATATTGGGGTTTTATTAATATATAAATATAATATAAGGCCTAAAGAAAACTGGGTTTAGCTATACATATATTGAGATATAGTAATACAACAGTTACTTATAACTCCGAAGTGGTTATAGATGGGTTATTAGTGTGGAGATATATAGACTTAAAGGTAATGGTTTATATAAGTCTTAATGAGTAGACTATAGTGTAGTCTTATGAGTTGAATAAAGCACAGGATTAACTTGTCTTGGAGATGTGTTAAAAGTGATGGGACAATGGGTGAGAATAGGAGAGTTATTGAGTGAACTTCCTTCACAGTTCCCTGGTGTAAAGTGCTTAAGTGATTGTTAAGGAGGAACTATCAGAAGGTAAAATGGAGTGAAACCTTCCTTGTCTGATCCCTTGTGTAGAGTGATTAATCAAGCTCCCTGTATGTTAGAGGTAGGGAGTTGTTGACTCGGTATTCATTAGTTAGGTCATGTGTTGGTTTGTATGTTTAATATTGACATCCTGTGCCGTCATTGTATATTCAATACTGGCATTCTGTGATGTCCATGAGGGAAATATGTTTATGGTGAGATGTTTATACTTCGTAGGTATACAAAATGTAGATAGTTATATCTCCGTGATGAGATTAACTTGGTGATTAAGAATGTGTAGTTAATTATGTGATTAATTAAAGGGGTTAATATATGATATTGGATTATATATTATAGGGTATAATATATATATATAATATCATCTTAGAATGCTGATGGAATAGTCGATAGTTATATGATAGTTAAATTGAATGTAAGTATGGGCATATAATGTGAGTAAATCTAGATTACCTGCATATATATTTGAGTGTAATATGCATTTTACAGGAGGTTATATGTAATGTTTGACCTAGAATGATAAGACTATTAGATAACTGAATTGTAATGAATAGTAATTGCAATTATTATATATATTTAGCTTTCAATCCTGCTATACATTCAATTACATTTTGCAATCCTCTTTTATTTTTTTGTTCTCGCCTTGTAATTCCGCCTCCCCTTTAGTGTCCAATTATCTTTTTGTTCACCAATTGTCCCCTGCCTATCTTTTGTTGCTATGTTTTATATTCAGT
>CM064524.1:9422953-9490111 GCA_032716605.1 Paralithodes platypus
AGAGAACAAACTAAAACTCTGCCCATAACACAGAGATTGGGAGAGTAAGTCCTTCACCAACATTCATGAATAACTATGGTCCATTAAGTGTATGTGTTAGCTATTATCTGCAAAGATACACATCAAAGCTAAATATGTTCAGTAAATAAAAGATTGTTCTCACACAAGAGTGCACGAAATGACACACACACACACACACATTTTGGTTATTCAAAAAACAGATAAAGTATAACTGTTTCGGGAGAGAGAGAGAGAGATATAATAAGTTAATTAACAGCACTGGTATTTATGAGTATATGGAATATGTGACTCAAAGGTCAAAACTAGTAGTGAGATAAGGGTTTTACACAAAAGTCTGGATAATATGAATATGTAACAACATACGGATAAACACAACATATGAGACAACAGTATGCTAGTTTGTATGACTATATGATTGTATGATAAGTTATTCAGCCAACATTCATACCAATGGTTTCAGTGAATGACACCCACACGGACTGCAAGAATTATTCAATTACCCCCCTCCCCCTCTCTCTCTCTCTCACTCTCACTCTCTCTCTCTCTCTCTCTCTCTCTCTCTCTCTCTCTTGCACGGTACTAAATTATTGCATTAAACCCAGTACACATATTCCAGTTAATATAGTCGGTGTATAATAACACAGAGGACAGTTTATGTGGTGTACTTCCGCTGACAGGGGTCACACAAATTACCAAGGTGGCTTTTGTTGTAGTTGTGTTGTTAGATGTTGGACTCGGGATGATGAAGTTGTCCTCAGTTCATAAACTAAAACGTAAGATAATCTTGTCTAACACTTACAGCTGTATTCCTAGACGTGTGGGGTGGGTGTCATCCAGCCAATAATGAACGAAAATATTGAAACTGAGTGATAATTAATGAAAACGAACTTTAAAATCTCCCAAGTTTTAAAAGCTAACACATGATCTTATTTCGTTCATTAAGGAGTAGGGTTTCACAGTTGGAAGGTTTACGAATACGGCTATTAGTGACAGAACCGGGCATTATGCAACAATTATTAATCGCAGATAAAGTATGATTTCTGAAACTAACTTTTATCCTGGTATTTGGATTGAATAATTTCGCTTAAGCCTTATTGTGGTTATGTCGTCTACAATTAAATATTCCTTGACATGTTTGGAAGGTGCTGTCGATCCCACTTCAAGTTTAGTACATTGACATGAAACCTAAATTCTAAACAAATATACATTTCTCCCACTTCTCAGTTGAAATATTATAACAATGTATGCTTTCAAGCTAATTTATAAATTGCAAACGTGTTTACTGTGGCATTGTTAACAATATAATTATGAAAGCTAACAATAGGCTTGGCATGGATAAGAATGATCCAGCACAGTTGCGATCATTAATTATCTTCAACCATTACAAATTCTGATTTGTTTTCCTTCTATTACAACCAACATATTTATCAATACATAAGGATAAATCTTAGATATAAAGGTTTTGTTGATTTGACTAGAGAGGGTGCCAATGTTTAAATCATGGAGTTAGTAAAACTAAACAAATTTTGTTCTATGTGGATAAGGGAGACAAAAGGCAAAACTGCCTGTGGCGAGTGCCTCCCCCAGATCTAAAAGAGTGGCAGGGCCAAAATCAAGAAACATTCGAGCAAAAATGTCTGGACACACGGAGTTTGAATCAATTTAAGTCATAGGATGAGAAAAAGAATATCCATGTACATGAACAAAAATTACAGTTACATTCCCACATTCCACTATAGTAAGAACAATGGAGGATCAAATTGTTGGGCAACATATTTCAGCAACTTTAATTTGAGAAAAGTATTATGTAAGCATTATATCCACCACTAAGGTTTTAGTATGGTTCGGCGTTAAATAGCAAAAAACAACTGTATATGACTTTACCTCAGAATATATGATGCCGCGGAATTGGCATGGCACGGACAAGAAATAATACAAAATGGTGAAATATCTGGCTGAAATACAAATGTTTTACTAATATTTAATGGACTATAAACTGTTGATCCTGGCGACACAGTAATTGTTAAAGCTTTAAATAATACAGTCGACAACAGAACAAAATAATGACCACAAGGGTATTTAACAAAACACTTTTTCCTAGTAGTTATTTATTAATTAAAACAATTAAATTCATATCAGGGATATTCTCGTTTTGACAGCTTACTGACCATCACATTTTAATGAAAAAGCCACTCAATTTTATCTGTCGGTATGTATGTCTGTGTCCAATTTGGGGTACGCATATCTCTCTCTCTCTATATATATATATATATATATATATATATATATATATATATATAATATATATAATATATATATATATATATATATATATATATATATATATATATATATATATATATATACAGTATATATATGTTTCTAGTCTCTCAGTGGGGATCGAACCATCGACCATCAGAACGATAGCCGACGCTTAATCAATTACACCAAGCGTCGGCTATCGTTCTGATGGTCGATGGTTCGATCCCCACTGAGAGACTAGAAACATTTAGTGGCTCACGTGTATTTGTGATATATTCTCAATATATATATATATATATATACCGTATATATATATATATATATATATATATATACCGGTATATATATGTACAGTATATATATATTTATATATATATATATATATATATATATTGGGGAGATTGTAGGCACCAATCGATCAGGGCTAGACCCAGGTGAGGTTATAGGCATGTGATAAAGAGTCGCTGGAACTCCTGTTTCATTTGCTTGGCCTCTCTTACTGATTTTCTTTGTGCCTCATTTACACTGAGAGCAATCCAGCTAGCTCTCACAAACACCTTCTCTTCCTATCCTCTTCACTACACTAAACATGTACACCACACTTCATTCCTCTGCACCAAAACTAAACAAAATATATTAATTTTAGCCCAGCCTCAGAGTCCCCAGGGGGGGGGGGGGACATAAATGCCCCCACACCCGACCGATCATCCCCTGACAACCCCACACAATTACCTGGACCTCGGTCTGTTACTCTTTCTATTGATATCTGCAACATTCGTGGACTTTCCTCTAACTTTCACTCTGTTGAACACCATCTCTCCTCCTACAAAGCTGATCTTCTCTTCCTCACCGAAACTCAGGTATCTGTAGCAACATCCAGCAGCCCCTTCTCTGTATCCTCCTACTTTCTCTATCCTAGTTTCAAAGCCCAAGGCGGATGTTGTGCATAAGTGCACAACAAACTCACTTGCTCTTGTGTTCCCGATTTCGACTCCTCTGAATTCTCAACTTTATGGCTCAAACTTTCCTGTCATTCTCTTACTAAATATTTCTGTGCTGTCTGTCTTTCCCCTAACTCTACCAACTTTCTCAAATTCTTTGACTATTTAAACTCTACAGTGGAACACATTCTATCCATTTCTCATTTCTCAGAACTCTCCATCTTAGGAGATTTCAACGTTCACCACCGCCAATGGCTCTCCTCTCACACTACTGACCCAGCTGGCGAACAAGCCTACGTCTTTTCTATCCTAAATGACCTAGAGCAGTTAGTTCAGCAACCCACCCGTATCCCGGATCGCATCGGAGATCGGCCCGACATTCTTGACTTGTTTCTAACTTCTAACCCTTCTTCTTATACTGTTGATCTTTTCTCTCCCTTGGGCTCCTCCGACCATAAACTTATCTCTGTCACCTGTCCTATCTCTCCAGTACGACCACCCGATCCTCCTAGCTGGCGGCGCTTGTGGCACTTCGGCGCTGCCGACTGGGAGGCTCTCCGGCAGTACTTTGTTGATTTCCCATGGAATGATTTCTGCTTTCGTGGCCGGGGACCCTCGGAGAGTGCTGAACGCATTACCGAGGTAATCCTATCGGGCATGGAAGCATACATTCCATTCTCTTTCTCTCAGACTAATGCTAAAAAATCTTGGTTTACTCATGCCTGTTCTACTGCTGTCCGCAATAAGGAGGAAGCATTCAAACGGTACCGACGCCTTAAAACTCAAGACTCTCATTCTTCCTATGTTTCTACCCGGAATCAAGCCAAATCTGTTCTTCGACTTGCCAAATACTCTTTCACCAATAATAAATGTACTGAACTATCCAACTCTAGCTCTTCCCAAGCTTTCTGGCATCTAGCCATAAACACTCCAACAATTTCTCTTCCTCATCTTTCCCTCCCTTTTTCCACTCTGATGGCACAACCATCACTTCTTCCTCTGACAAAGCTAAACTCTTCGCTCAAACTTTTGCTAGAAACTCCACCTTGGATGATTCCGGTGCTATTCCTCCCTCTCCACCCTCCTCTCTCTTACTTATGCCTAATATCCTAATCTCTTCTAAAGATGTACTTTCTACCCTCTCTGGGCTTAATACTAATAAGGCGTACGGTCCGGACGGTGTTCCTCCTGTTGTTCTCCAAAACTGTGCTTCCGTGCTGACTCCCTGCCTAGGCAAACTCTTTCGTCTCTGTCTATCCTCTAACGTCTTCCCTTCATGCTGGAAATTTGCTCAAATTCAACCTGTCCCAAAGAAGGGTGACCGCTCTCAACCCTCCAACTATCGTCCAATTGCTCTCATCTCTTGTCTTTCTAAATTTTTTGAAACTATTCTTGCTTCCAAATTTCTTAAGCATTTCTCTTCTCATAATCTGCTCTCAGATCGCCAGTATGGCTTCCTTAAGGGTCGCTCTACTGGTGATCTTCTTTCATATCTTACTAACTCTTGGTCATCCTCCTTTCGGGAATTCGGTGAGACCTTTTCTCTTTCACTAGACATATCGAAAGCCTTCGATAGAGTCTGGCACAAATCTTTAATTTCTAAACTACCCTCCTTCGGTTTCTATCCCTCCATCTGTGCCTTTATCTCTAATTTCCTTTCCGGCCGTTCCATAGCCGCGTTTGTGGACGGCCATTGTTCACTTCCTCACCCTATAAACTCCGGTGTTCCTCAGGGCTCTGTCCTATCTCCTATTCTCTTTCTAATTTTTATAAATGATCTCCTCAACTGTACCTCAATTCCCATCCATTCATACGCAGACGACTCAACCTTACACTACTCCATTAGTTTTTCAGAACGCCCCAGCCAGCAATCCCTCAACGACAAACGTAATGAAGCCATAGAACTCTTAAATTCTGATCTAACTACTATCTCCAATTGGAGCAGAGAAAACCTTGTTACATTTAATGCTTCCAAATCCCAATTTCTCCATCTATCTACCCGTAAGGAACTCCCAGCGGACTATTCCTTATTCTTCAACAATACAAAAATCAATCCTTCATGAATCACATATTTCTACAGGATATAAGTATATCATGACTATCATAGACGTCTTTACACGTTATCTTATAGCAGTGCCTTTACGTAACAAAACTGCTCAATCCACTGCTCAAGCATTTGTTGAAAATGTCGTACTAAAACATGGTACGCCTACATGGATTGTATCAGATCAAGGAAAAGAATTCACAAGTACTTTTGATCAAGTTGCAACGCTCTTAAATATGAAACATACCTGTACCACGGCTTACCGACCAAGCGCAAACGGCGTAGTTGAACGAGTAAATCAAACTGTTGTGAGAATTTTGACGACACTCGTAGATGCTAATTCAGGAATATGGACTTCAATGTTGCCATATGCAGTCTTTGCTTATAATTCTGGATATAATCGAGTGATCAAAGACTCACAATTTTTCTTATTGTATCATCGTGATCCACAGATGCCATATCAAACGATCTTGTCAAGTCAAACTTTCAGTTACAACCTCGAAGACTACAAGAATGAAGTAGCAATCAAGATGAACAGGACGTATGCAAGATGTAAGAAGTACCTAGAAGAGAGTCAAGAAGAAAACGAGAAAAACCAAAAGAGAAATAAAGTAAAAGCAATAAAAGAGGGAGACCGAGTATATGTAAAAGTTGTTCCACGAAAAAATGAAAGACAAAAACTACAACCAAAATACAACGGTCCGTATAGATTGGTTGAGAAAGTAAGTGGAGTAGTAATTCAATTAAGGCGCATTAAAGATAATCGCCCAGTGACGATTCACACTGACCGTGTCCGAGTTGTGCCGGAAGAGGCATTGCTAGCTCGCAACAATCTGAATGTAAGAAGTGTTTATCCAATACACTCGGATATACCCGAAACTGATAGTTCTAGCAGTATGAATGATCCTCACTTAATTATGGATGACAGTGGGAGTGAGAGTGACTGTGAGGATAATAGAGTAGGTAATAATATTGATGATGATATTGTACATAATATACCTAGATATTCTCTACGATCATATAGTAGAGTACAACCTCTGCCGTATGTAATAGAAAACGTTGAATATAGAAAATAGTAGTGAAAACAAAATAGTGAGATATTGTTTACCTTCCAGGTAATCCTGGGTTACTTGGCGATCGTCTGTCCCGCAGCAGATATGGATGAGTCAACATTAAGTAATCCAGTCATCTTTACTGAAGAGGCGAGATTGGTGGTTACGGGAAATACTTATGTCATTCCCTATCAAATTCACACTACAACTGTGTTACACCCACTACGTTTAGCTCAAGTTTATATTCAGGACATTATACTATATTCTGAAGCTCATAGTCCTAAGTTAGTAAAGGAAAATGGGAAATGGGATATCTGGATAAACTCGATAAAAAATGAATTGTATAGGATTGAACAAGATTTTCAAAATTACATACGTTACGTCATGTCCAAAAGTCCGGTAGAAAATATATCATCGACATCCAAGCGAAATAAACGAGGAGCAATAGATTTTGTAGGATCTCTAGCCAATTCTCTTTTCGGTATTGCAACACAAGATCAAATTGATGCAGTTCACGATAAATTAGGCAACTTACAAGTCCTTACAGAAGAGGAACGTGAACAATTAAATGTACATACTAGAATTATAAATATTACTACTCGACGTATGGAATCTTTAAATTATGCAATTGATAGGCTACATAATAGCACTCGAAATATTTTTAACATTGTCGCACGAGTTGGAAATAAGTTACAAGAGTTGGAGGATGAATCAGATTTAATTGGTAATTTATTATCATTACAAATAGTATTGTCTGATATTTATGCTGACGTAAATAACGTTAAAATCGGATTGGATCAGATGTTAGAATCTAAAATTTCTCCATATTTAATGCCAACAGATACATTGCTTGAAATTTTATCGGAAGCTTCATTGAATTCACCAGGATTATTGTACCCAGCAAAACCAGAATATTTAAGTTTATATAGAGATACAATAATAGTTGTTTCCAAACCAACCATTGCTAATCACATTTTTTATTTTTATTTAATTGTACCCCTTCGTGGACAACCAGCACATACCTTTGATGTTTTTAAAATTCATAGTTTACCTTTTCCAGCACCCAAGACACACTTGTACTTACAAGTTGACATAAAAGATAAATTTTTAGCCATTTCTGAAGACCGGAATACATATGCAATGTATATTTATTTTTCCCATTGCAAGGCACATAACAAATGTTTTATATGCCCCCCAACCGGTCCTCTTTATAGTATTCACACCCCTAATTGTGAAGTTGCTACATTTATTAATGATAAAGTACACCCGAAACTATGTCATACTAATATAATACATAGTTTCACTCCTATCTTTATTAAACTCAATGAAGGATGGATATATTCAACCCCTATTCAAATTACTTTTACACTTGCTTGTCCATCACCTACACTTGCAATACAAAAAACAGATAACACATAATCTGGGACTTCTCAAGCTGACTGAAGGTTGTGCAGCACATAGCCCAATTCTTCAATTACCAGCTATTGGGAAGAGACGGCGATAAGAGACATATATAAGAGCCACAAAATTCAACGTGTCTCTTTCAATATCACGGCACACCCACAATTTACTTCAAGAAATTCCACTTTACTCCAACTACGAGATCTACCAACTCCAAGATTGTTAACAAGTGATCTACTACAACTAGCCGTAATAGCCAAACGTATCGAGATACACCATCCTCTTCAACAGAAAATAATCCGGAATACGACCTTGGCGATAGCTGTTATACTCGTACTGGTAGGAGGAGCATATATAATCTACACCATCGTGTTAGCCCGTACACGTCGAGCTGAGGAGATCAAGAAGCAGCACAACTCCGAGGCAACGATGCAGCCGTCTGTGATCAACATGAACCAGATTACATCATCTATATCCATCACTTCCGTTCCTTCACTGTCGCCCCTCTCAGCAGACGAGGGTACCCAACATACCAATTGGCCAGCGCGGACGCAGGCTTCATTTTCCCCGCGGAGTGATGTCGAGAACAGATGTAATCGACATGAATGAATCTTCTACTGATTAAGGGAAATGAGAATAAAGAATGTAAATAAAAACTAGAATAAGATATATAACCACTAAGAATGGGAGGAATAGAGATATATACCCACTACGAATAAGGAATTAAGAGAGAACACTGATAATGGTACAGAAGATAAGGATCCGACAGTCTTCTTATCTTTATCTGCCAATGTATACAATTGCCCAGAACCTCCCTGTGTATATCTGTGAGTAATCATTGATCAGCTGTTGTTTACATAATGGAATTATGATTTATAGTATATATTAGAAGTTAATATATGTATCAATAGATTAAGTGATGGACTAATAACTCAGTTTTAAGGTGTAATTCAGGTATCTACTGTGGAAGTCGATCAAGTAGCCCATATATGTTAAGTAAGCACTATATATTAAATAAACACTACCATGCTGGTAAACACTGGAAATCTAATCCAAGACTACAAGTCCTAAGAGATTACTTCCGAGTCCCGAGTTTAATTATATAGAGTTATATATATATAATTTAACCCACTGAGCCCCAGCTAGTTTAGAATAAATGTACATCCAGGGACCGGCCGTTTTGGCCAAATTTAGTTTTTTATTCTAAAATGGAAGAAAAAGGTGAGAAATGAAGAAAAAAAACTCACCTCGGTCATTTGGGGGTCGTATGGGGGGGGGGGGGCAGCCTCATACATCAGCTGAGGCCGGGTGGCCTTCAAACTTCCCGCCCGGCCAGCCACAGTTGAGCGCGGCAGCATGGCAGATGTACGATGCGGCCTGTTTTCGAGTGACGGTTATTTACACCACCAGAGCATCATGTGTGCCTTCATAGTTCATATACTACTAACATGTATCACATAATGTCATTGTAAGTGAAGTTACAGTGTAAAAAGTGCTTAGATATAAGTCTTGTAAGTGCACACGAGTGGCAAAAGCGTGGCGCGTCCCCGTTGCCATGGAGACTGGCGGCCATCATGGTCTCGGACAATAACAGAACGCACGAACTGACACACACCCAGCTGACTGACACGCGCCACCAACACTTTCCCTTTTCTTGCATTTCTCTCTTACTCTCCTGCTTTATTCAGTTTTCATGTCACTTCCTCTCTTTATTCAGTTTATTACTTTATCATATATTTTATAGTTATAGAATATGAGTTTCACACATTGTTTTACGCACGTTTGACTTAGAAATAGTATATATTTACACTTATTGGTGTCCGTTACTGTTTTACGTATATTTGAGTGTCAATTTCACTTACATATTGTGTTCGGCACTTTGCATATATTTATATTTACACTAGGTTTATATACACACACACTTCATAGTGTCTTTTATCGCAGTCATTCAGTACACTCGTTTAGAAATTGTCAAGGGTGTGATACTCCCTGAAGCAATCCGGGAGACACAGTGGAACATCACATTCTCTGCACATCCACCTAGTATCTGTTCTCTCAGGCTGCCTCTGTGTCATGTTGCGGCACACATGACACCGTCTTCGGGGTTTGTCATTGTTTTCTGTGGGCGGCACATATTCAGGGAAGTGGCGTTGTGTCAGCCTGGTAATCCCTTCTGCTGCTGGGCGTCGATGGGCGGGGGGTTGCTGGAAGTGGGGGGCAGTCATGTATTCCCTCAACACCTCCCTGGACAACTCGATGCAGAAGTTCTCCATCGTTTCCTGCTTGCCGGTGATTGTTGAGTAGAGGATATGGCTGTTATAGAGGGTGAGATCGAGGAGGTGGAAGAATAACTTCTTATACCACCTCATCGTCTTCCTTGCACACTCACATGACGAGATGACAGTATCTGATTTATCCACTAGCCGCATGTTGATGTTATAATCACAGATGGCCAAAGGTTTCTTGATAACTTCGCCAGTTGCTCTGTCACGACGTCTGCTGTCTTGGAAGATGGGACGGTGGACTGTTGTGAGGACGTTCACATCCCGGTTATCCATCCAGGACAACATGAGGACATTGTTAGCCTGCTTGTGGATGATGGAGCCCTTTTCCCGCCTGGGTGGTAGGTCAGGCATGAAGATCCGATTCCTCCTGACGGTGCCACAGACTCCTGTAGTGCGGCTATGCAGGAACTTGGCAAGGGAGGGGCTGGTGTACCAGTTGTCCAGGTACAGTATGTGGCCCCTGTCCAGGTAGCCCTGCAGCATGGTGATGACGAAGGCCCCAGAAATTCTGTATGTCCTCGTTTCCACCAAGTCTGTTTTCTTGCCCATATACAGAATTAGCTCCTGGATGTAACCGGTTCGACAGTCACACATCACGAAGGTCTTCAGGCCATATCGATGTCGTTTGCTGGGCATGTACTGCCGGATGCCAATATTCCCCCTCCACAGCAGCAAACTCTCATCAATAATGAGCTTCTGATGGGGTTTCAAGGTGGCAGCAAGCTTCACCTTCAGGTTCTCGAAGATGGGTCTTATCCTCTCCATGGGGTCCTTCATAGCTCTTGGTTGACTTTGATTTCTGGTGTGGGCTGCCAGGCTGTCAATGAAATGTAGTTCCTCATTATGGCTGTGAACCTATTTCTGCTCATTATTTGGCCAAAAATAGGGGTTCGGACGAGGGGATCCCAGGACCAGTACTTTTTTATGGAGGATTTCCTTGTGACCCCCATCAGCATGACAATGGCCAAGAATGTGTAAAACTCCGGGACATCAAGGGCGGACCATGACAGCCTTGCAGAGTATTTTGACTGCTCCTTCCCAGCCATGAAATAATAATTGTACCAGTTGGTCTAGTCAACAATTAGAGCCACGAGATTGGTAGTGAAGAACTGCCTGAAGATTTCAAGCCTCGTGGTTTGCCGCCCCTGGTTTGGGAGCGTAGGGCCGGCAATCCCAGCGCCCACAAAGTTGTAGTCGGTGGGCACAAAGTTGTCGCCATCAACCCAATCCCACATGTCGGGTTGAGCGGCACCTTCGTCGTCAGAGTCGTCAGGAGGGGAGTCACCATCAGGGCGGGAGGGCCTTGCCCTGCCTCTTGCCGTGCCTCTTGCCCCTCTTCTTGCCCCTGCCCTCGGCCTTGGTCGAGCCGGCCCAGCCCTTGCTCTCGCACCGCCAGGGGTGGGGCGTATTAGGGTCACCTTAGACACCCTTCGGCCACGCCCACGCACAGGACCACGGGCACGCCCACATATGTTTATAGGGCGTTGCGCACGATCAGGTCATTGTGGCGACGCAGGCGTTTATGGTGTCTGAGTGTCGTGTCTGTGGGAGGTCCCAAGCTGAGGAGAAGGTACAGGTGAGTATGGTAGTGGTCCAGGAGGTGATGGTGGGGGCAAGTCAATCCGGGGTGATGAGGGAAACAGGTGGCGTGCGGAAGGGCGTGGGTGGTGTGGTGGAGATGATTCTAGGGCAGGCATATCCTCATCTGTTGCTTCTGAAGAAGAAGTCAATGGCTGTGCTGCTAATATGGCTGCACCCCTGCGCAAGCCATAGAAACTGTGAGGGGTTGGTGCTTTTAGGGGAGAGGGAATGCTGGGTGGTGGGGAAGGCAAACGCGGTGGGGGAGCACCACGGCGAGGCACGTATGGTGTCGGATCTTGACCTTGACCCACATCATCCTCCTCCTCCTCTTCCACCCCCTCCAAATCCTCACCTCTTCTCTTCTCAGCCCTACGATGAGAAGGTGGAATGTTGAGGAAGGCTATGGGGTCTGGGTCATCTCACTCATCCTCATCTTCCTCTTCCCCACTTGCTGGGGACTCTACTATGTCACGGGGAGCGGGGGAACGGTATCTACTCTCCTCCCCCTTTCTTGTAACCTTGCGTACCGTTCAGAGATGGGGATATAGGGTTCCTCCTCATGCATGTCATCTATCTCGGCCAAAGTGGGACTATATTCGTCCTCTGAATCGTCATTAGATGATCCAGTGTCACTATCAGGCACATCACTCTCGTCAAGTATGGCCATGGCATCGGCCAGGGATAATCCCCTGCGTGGGTAACGTCGTGGTAAATCTGACATGGTGTTGCACTCGCGAGATGTATGGGTAAACTGACTTTCCTTTGTCACGCACGTCCCTTGTCCCAACAAACCGAGATTTCTGGGTTACCATAAATTGCCTACATCCTAAGGAATATCCCATACAAATATCAAGCCTATAGCTACCATAGGAAAAGAGTAAATAAGGTCCGAAGTCGCGGTGAAATCAGTGGGTACTAATCAGCCACTAATCCGCCCATCACCACCCGCCCGGCAGGACTTGGGGGATAGCTGAGCATGGACAAGTAATGCGTACATCCTAAGGAATATCCCATATAAATTTCAAGCCTATAGCTACCATAGGACAAGAGTAAATAAGGTCAAAATTCGTTGGGAGACAAGTTGGTACAGTGTTTTTCATCACCTCCCCCGCATGAGCACCCGCCCGGCAGCACTTGGGGAACAGCTGAGTATAGCATTGTGATGCATACATCCTAAGGAGGTCCTCACACGAATTTCAAGCCTATAGCTCCCATACGACAGGAGTAAATAAGGTTCAAAGTCGCGGTCAAATAAGTGGGTAAAGTGGCGCCACTAATCCCACCACCACCACCCGCGCGGCCTGGCCGGCCGGTTCCCGCATACCGTCTCTGTTCGCCCACACTCTACGGTACCTCCCCTACCATTCTCAAACCATTTCCTACCATACGAGCCGAATAATAAAGGTTTTAGTGGTGGACGCATGGTTTGCGTCGCTGAGGTTTAGCGTTATACATTGTGGACGCAAACGCTGCGTCGCTGGGGCTCAGTGGGTTAAACACGTGAGTGTAAACGTGGAAGCTATTCACACGTGAGTGTGGACGTGGACATATTCACTTGAGCCCTATATAAGCTCAAGATTAAAATTCTAATAGGTAGTACCAGCCAGTAGCCGTCCACAACCACAGCCTTACGAAGTCATCATGGACTCCAAAAGAGAGAGTTCCAGAAAGACACTAAATTTAATCCTAGTGAGTACAAATTAAATATAATAAAAGATGAGAACATCTTTGGTTGGAACTTCTAGGAAACGGTGTTAATAGTTATCATACAAGCTACATTAAATTAAACCAAGAACTTTTATATCATGCAATACGTGTTATAACAATCAAAGTCGTCTTGGTAAATTATTCAGTCATTTACAACTCTGTGAAACTCTGTGAAACTATTATCTGAAGTGTAATAATGTTTAAACTTAATTAAAAAAAGCTATAAAAAAGTGCAAATAAACAGAATTCATAACTTTGTTTATATAACCGAAATATATTCTTATAAATATATAATGATACTCAAACTATAGTAAAACTATCATGATTCTTATATATCAATAAATATAGCAATTATAACGAGAGCTATAGTAAACAACGAGACTTAATCCTTAAAGAGCGGCGCTCGACTTAAGTCGTTCACCAATTTGCAGCAAGTTAGAGGCATTATTAAGGCTTTTAAAGGGTTAAAATAGAGTGCAAATGGCCAGGAGCGCAGCAGGCCACACGTCCGACACCCAGGGCTTACCGCCACCCACTGAATCACGCTCCCTCTGTTCTCGAGAGGCCGGCAGTGCTACCAGTAGTGAGCGTAGTGGGAAAAAATATGCCGCTATACGCTAAACTCCCATGTTGGTGGCACCACTGCATGAGAACCACGAGTGCTACATAGCTCGTTCTGGTCTCATTTTGAAGCTTTTAGCGCCTAGTATTTTGCTGAATACATTTCTTTTCATGCAGATACTTGATTGATCATTCAGGAGGGACTGAATATGCCCAAAATAGCCCAAAACACCCCGCTAGACAAGGGATAAAGATACGATAGATATGTGTATCTATCTACATCGTTTGGAGTATGGTTATCAGCCTATAATTATAACATAGTAAGAGATCCTTCATAATCACAGGAGAATTTAAAACTGTATTTCTATTGTTATTCCCTTATAGCCTCTTGGATATTGATAATAAAGTAATTAGCATTGAAGCTACCACTGAGACTTACATAATAAAGTAATAAATAAATAAGGGTTCGATACGAATACAATACGTGGTACCCGTCTTGCAACTCAATCCCACCCCTACTCTGTGCAACTCTCCAACCCGAGAGTGAAACGTTACTTTCAAACTTTCTTCTGCTCAACAGCTGAGCTCTGGAACTCTCTCCCAGAATCAGTCTTTCCCTCTTCCTATGACTTAAATTGCTTCAAACTCTGTGTGTCCAGGCATTTTGGCTCGAACGTCCTTTGATTTTGGCCCTGTCACTCTTTCAACTATAGGGGAGGCACTTGCTATAGGCAGTTCTGCCTTTTGCCTCCCTCAATCACATAGAAAAACCCCAAAAATATTTGCAAAATTCTAGGTCGCAGAGTTGCGTATGCATTTTTTTTTTTGGTAATGCGAAAACTGCACACCTATTTTATTATTATTTGTGTTTTGTGTCTGAGTGAAGGAGACAAAAGGCAAAGTTACCTGTAACAAGTGTCTCCTCCAAAGTTGAAAGAGTAACAGAGATCCAAATTCAAGGTATGTTAGAGTCAAAATGTTGTTAAATCCTCATTTGTAATTCATTATTCAGTAACTATTATACTTAGTTCGGATAGAGATTGGAAAAATATTTCCTACATGGTCAATAGTGTGACTATTACATCTTACCTGCACCTAATAGCTAACCTAATCCAATTGAGTAAATTTCTATGAGAGGAAATGTGTCGATTGTGAGAAATACAGTAGAGCAGCAGTATGCATGAAGAGTAAACAGCTGTATTTATGTATTATATATAATGAATTATGTATTATGTATTATTTAGTGCATTAAAGACCTAAACTGTGTTTTCGTAAATCACGTGGTCAGTAGTTGCCTAATTAATTTGATTACTTGACTAACAGTTCGGCTATCATAATTATGCTAGTCAAATAGATAGCAGTTAATTAATTTATATACATAGCTGGACATAATATTCAAATTATTTCTCTCACTCTCCTGCTTTACTTAGAAACTCCAGCACCACTCCAGCGCTTTTAATAACATATTAAACTCAATTAATTAATTCAGCGTCCATTAATTCAGAGAGCAGGAAAACAGGGACTTTTGCCAGAATATTCAGCCTGGAGTATGATGGTGTTGGTCGCGGGAGTGGTGGTATATGAGTGTTGCATCTCTCTCTCACTATCCTACCGCTATCACAATAATCAGTGTTCTTCAGAGCTCTCTCAGTGTATAAATGCACTGAACTATCCAACTCTAGCTCTTTCCAAGCCTTCTAACATCTAGCCAAAAACCTCACCAACAATTTTCTTCTTCGTCTTTCCCTCCTCTTTTCCACTCTGACGGCACCACCGTCACTTCTTCCTCTGAAATCGCTAACACTTTCGCTAAAAACTCCACTTTGGATGATTCCGGTGCTATTCCGCCCTCTCCACCCCCTTCTCTCCTACTTATGATTAACATCATAATCTCTTCCAAGGATGCACTTTCCACCCTCTCTGGGCTTAATACTAAGAAGGCGTATTGACTGGACGGTGTTCTTCCTATTGTACTCAAAAACTGTGCTTCTGTGCCGACACCCTGCCTAAGCAAACTCTTCCATCTCTGTCTCTCCTCTAACATCTTTCCTTCTTGCTGGAAGTTTGCTCTCATTCAACCTGTCCCAATGAAGGGTGACCGCTCTTAACACTCCAACTATCGTCCAATTGCTCTCATTTCTTACATCTCTAAAGTTTTTGAAATTATCCTTGCCTCAACATTTCTTAAACATTTATCTTCCCATAACCTACTCTCAGACCGCCAGTATGGCTTCCTTAAGGGCTGCTCTACTGGTGATCTTTCTTATCATACCAACTCTCTTGGTCATCCTCCATTCGGGACTTCGGTGATGCCTTTCTATTCCGCTAGACATATCAAAGGGCTTCGATAGAGTCTGGCGCAAATCCCTTATTTCCATACTACCCTCCTACAGTTTTTATCCCTATATCTGTGCCTTGATCTCTAATTTCCTTTACGGCCACTCCCTAGCTGCGGTTGTGGACGGCCACTGTTCACTTCCTCAACCTTTCAACTCTGGTGTTCCTCAGGATTCTGTCCTATCCCCAATTTTCTTACTATTATTCATTAACGACCTTCTCAACTGCACCTCTAGCCCCTTCACTCATATGTTGACGACTCTACATTACACTATTCAACTAGCATTCCACAAAATTATTCACAGCAGGAACTCCAAAACTCACTGTGCAACTCGCCAAACCAGGAGTGAAACGATCTTCTCAATCTATTCAATAGCTAGGCCTTGTAACTCTTTCCCAGAATCAGTCTTTCCCACTTCCTATGACTTAAATTGCTTCAAATTCCGCGTGTCCAGGCATTTTGGCTCGAACATCTCTTGACCTACCTATGTTCACCTATGTGGAGTTCGCCACTCTTGCTAGTGGCACCGAAGAGCGCACCGCCCTTCGTTGTTGTTTGATAATTGGTGCAGCAGATTATTCGAAGAAGTGGAGCGCACCCTTGTGAAGATGAGCTCGTCTGGCACTTTTTGTAGTTCGACATCGAGAGCTCTCTTGAAGCTGTCTAACGAGACACCTCTCATGTCTCTTACTCGCCGCGGGAGTTTGTTGAAGAGACGTGCTCCCCTATGTGATAACCAGCCCTCTCGCAGAGAGATAGCACCACGATTTTTCATCTTGGGGATATCGCATTCCCAGTCTCTCCTATCACTGAACTTCATTGCTATTGGGGTATGTAGATTTGGTACAAAACCCTCTGCGATTGTCCACGCATATATTATTAAGTATCTTTTCCTTCTACGTTCCAACGAATACAGCTTTAGTGATTTTAAACGATCCCAATAGTGTAACTGTTTTACTGAGTTTATGTGTGAGGTGAAGTTCCTTTGTACACTTTCTAAGTCATTAATTCCACCTGCTTTGTATGGGGATGTTAATACGTTACAGTATTCTAGCCGCGGTAGCACCAGGGATTTGAAGAGTGTTATCATAGGCAATTCACCGTGAGTTTTAAATGTACGTAGAATTCAACCTGTTAGCCGTTTCGCAGCTGTAACTTTGACCTGGTTATGTTCTTTGAATCCCATATTATCAGACATTATCACCCCAAGGTCTTTCACATTGTCTTTACGTTCTATTATGTGATTGGATTCTGTTATGTAACTTGTATTCTCTTTAACGAAATGCTCATCTCCGTATCGTATTACTGTAATTGAAATTTGTCTTCATTAACCTGCATGTTATTTTCCCTGGTCCACTGGAACACCTTATTTATGTCCTCTTGCAGCCGGCCCGTGTCTTCCTGTGTCTTTACTATCATACTCAGTTTCGTGTCATCCACAAAGTAGGATACTGTACTGTGTCTTGTGTTGGCATCTATGTAACTTATTAGAATGAGGAAAAGAAGGGGCGCTAGTACTGTTCCTTGGGGAACTGAGCTTTTGACATCTGAAGGCTCAGATGTTACTTGGCTTACTGCTACTGATTGTTTTCGGTTCACGAGGAAGTTGTATATCCACCTTCCGATTACACCTGTTATCCCTTTTGCTTTAAGTTTGTGTGCAATAATACTGTGATCACATTTATCAAATGCCTTAGCAAAATCGGTGTAGATGACGTCCACGTTCTTCTTTTCTTCTAGGGGATTTAAGAATTCTGTCGTAGTGTTCCAATAGTTGCGAGAGCCATGATCTTCCTGCTCTGAACCCATGTTGACCAGTGTTGTGTAGTTCATTTTTTGCCATAAAAGTGGAGATTTTGCCTCGCAGGACCTCAATTTTTTTAATGATGTGGGAAGTCAGAGCTACTGGGCGATAGTTGTTTGGGGGTCAATTATTGCGTTTTTCAAACTATCCGGTATTTCACCAGTGTCTAGACTCCTCCACATTATAGCCAGGGGTTTTGAGAGGTTTTCCTTACATTGATGTTGGCTCTGTCACTTTTTCAACTCTGGGGGAGGCACTCGCCACAGGCACTTCTGCCTTTTGTCTCCCTCACTCACATAGGAAAAACAGAAACAAAATATATATATATGCTGTTTATATATTCATATATATATATATATATATATATATATATATATATATATATATATATATATATACACAGTATATATATTGTCTGCAATATATCTTCCGATTTGTTTTCCTTGATAGCTAGGTATGAGCCAGAGCAGATATTTGCCAGAAAATATCAATGTAAATTACAAATTTTAACTGCTACCTGTTAATCCTGGTTAAAGCATATTTAAGTTAAGGAATGAGGTGAACAATGAAATGTACATTATTATAAGCTACCTATCACATAATTCGAACACAAGCTCTGCACCTGTGGGATTATCTATTGAAGCCGCAGCTATTTAAAGTAGTGTGGCACTCTGTAAGTTCTCAATTATTTTCAATAATTATTAAGGGGTTTGTGGTATGTATTTATTTATTGTATTTGGAATCTCTCTCTCTCTCTCTCTAAATATTCAGCAGTAACCATTTGAGTAATCAGCCTGGTATTCCCGCTATCCCTCTCTTCTTAACTGACCTGACCCCACTCTCCTTAACCCTTTAGTATGACGGCTGTTTATTAGTTCTTTTCTGGTATTACGGGTAACTTAGAAGATCCAACTATCAGTCAAGAGATAAACACTATTATCGCATTTAATTCGTATAATTATATTTATCTCGGCTACTGTTCAGCTATTTGAATTAACTTAAGATTATATTCATGTAATTAAGAGGTACTAAATCATCCTCTCTCTCTCCCATTGCTTAACTCACCTTTCAAACCTCATATACTGTATCATCCTGCGTTCATTCCATAAGCTATATGATATTATTGCGTCTTAGTGAAGTCGCTCCTTCCCCCTTCTCTCTCTCTCTCTCTCTCTCTCTCACTCTCTCTGTTTCCCTTCATCACAGTATTTTCTGTTTATACTTAGTGGAAAATACACTCCCATCCATTACAAATATTAACTATGACGTTCTTTCCTGGCTCAAACTCAACCAGCCATTACGTTGAGGTTTATTCTCGTTTCCTCCAGTTTTTTCCTGCAACTAACTAACTAACTAACTCTCTCTCTCTCTCTCTCTCTCTCTCTCATGTGAAAGCTGAGGATATCTTAGAATTCAATATTGTTATTTTAGTTCTTCATTGTTATATATGACTGTACAATACCACTACTTATATTTCTCTGTGTATTCAGGTTTTCCATTTTATCCTATAATTTGCTTATATATCTCAATTCTGAAACCTTTTATCGTTTAAAAAAAAAAAATCAATTTCTTTCTCGACATTTCTATTCCCTTGCCTTACAGTAAAGCCATTACAGATTCTGAACAAGAATGTCTCAATTTTCGGAAAATGCATTTATCTTTAGTTCTTGTATTTAATTCTTTCAATAATTAATTACGCCTTTCATTTTTGTTTTCTGGCTATTGCAGTGGTATCGCAATTGTCAATACTACCTTTCGCATAATTCGTTCTTATCGCTGTCAAATTGTCTTCAGACTTTCGCTAATGTCTCCTCACATTCGATGTTCTTGCATGATACTCGCATACTCTCTCACGGCTACCGCGTTCTTCGCTTACAAAATCACATTGATTCGGCGCCGAATAATGGTGCGCATGCAAGACTACTGGCGCAATTAGACTGAGAATGTTATGCAAACATGTCGAATGATGGACGGTTGTCGCACAGCACATACGTTCCCCTGTAATCCCACCTGCGATGTCACCGATTTTATAATTGGATGAGGCAGATATGGTATGGTATAAATAGGGTGGTGGCGGAAGGTTCTCGACCAGTTTACCTGCCTCCCAGAGCTCAACCTCACTTTATCTCATGCTAAATATGTTTCAGTACTTTTTAACGTAGTTAAGGGATTTCTTCTTCGATATCCGACAACAAAATGTGACTTCCCCAATTTAAACTAACTTATTTTTTCTACTCTACTTCTGACTACAAGATTTACTTTCCGAATTTATCAACCCCCTGATTTTGACTATTTCATTAGTACTATACTACTTTTTCTTTTAGGGCAAACACTCTACACCAGGTATTATAGAGATAGCCGGTTTGCCACAGTTATAACAGAAAACCGATTACGGCGGATGGCTGTGGCCTGATGAAGTCCATCCGCCTCTCTATTTTGCCTTGGGGTGGGTGTTTGACTGTATCTCTATTTTTTCATATATTAATTTCAACTCTTTTCAAATGTGTGTGTGTGTGTGTGTGTGTATGTGTGTTTGTGTATGTGTGTGTGTGTGTGTGTGTGTATGTGTGGCGGGGGTTTGGACCCTCCTTGCTTCACTCAATTAGTTTGGAGAAAACATTTATTTTGAAGGAAGTCTGGGGAGGCGTTTTTCCAGTCTACTCGACAAATAAAATAGGTTGAGAGAGAGAGAGAGAGAGAGAGAGACGAGGAGAGTAGAGAGAAGAGAGAGAGAGCGAGAGAGAGGCGAGAGAGAGAGAGAGAGAGAGAGAGAGAGAGAGAGAGCGAGAGAAGAACGAGAGAGAGAGAGAGGAGAGATAGAGAGAGGAGAGAGAGAGAGGGAGAGAGAGAGGAGAGAGGAGAGAGAGAGAGAGAGAGAGAGAGAGAGAGAGAGAGAGAGAGAGAGAGAGAGAGAGAGAGAGAGAGTTATATATACTGTAGGTAGAAGCACTCGCAACTTATCAACAGTAAACAACACATCATCATAATAATAATGTGTTTTGGTAAAATTGTCAAAATAGTTGTAAGTAAGATCGGAGCTCCATAATGTCGGTATCACACGGGCGCTTTTTCACTCAACATTTATCCTTAGCACTGGTCTGGCAGCTTATGAGGTAAACATTTAGATGATTTCGGTTTCCTAAATTCATCTACCATTAGTCTAGTTTCCGATACCAGTGTCAAATACTCCACAAAATTTGCCAAAAAAATTTAATCATCGAATGTTGACTATAAAAGCTCTCGTGTGATACCGGCTCAACCCTCCTTATGTAAGGGCATGATGTAAAAACAAATCCTAAATGAGGCTACATCCTTAGACGATTTTATACAGCTTAGGGAGGAACTCTGGGAATTTCAAAGGGTAAAGACTATCTCAAATTATTTTATACAGCTTAGGAAGGAACTCTGGGAATTTCAAAGGGTAAAGTCTATCTCAAATAAGGCTACATCCTTAGACGATTTTAGACAGCTTAGGAAGGATCTCTGGGAATTTCAAAGGGTACAGACTATCTCGAATAAGGCTATCGGTACATCCTTAGACGATTTTAAACAGCTTAGGAAGGAACTCTGGGAATTTCAAAGGGTTAAGACTATCTCCACGATTTCATACAGCTTAAGAAGGATCTCTGGGAATTTCAAAGGGTAAAGTCTATCTCAAATAAGTCTACATCCTTAGACAATTTTAAACAGCTTAGGGAGGATCTCTGGGAATTTCAAAGGGTACAGACTATCTCAAATAAGGCTACCGGTAAATCCTTAGACGATTTTAAACAGCTTAGGAAGGAACTCTGGGAATTTTAAAGGGTTAAGACTATCTCCACGATTTCATTTTTTTTTTTTTTTTTTTAAGAGACAATGAATGGAGGAAGGAAAAACACAGATAAAACAAAAAGGTCCATGTGCCTAAAGGCATCCTCCATTCATAAAATGTTTGTAACAACTGGATTTAAACATTTGTTGATTGTAAGTTTGTGGAAAGCAATTCGAGGGAAGTGAATTCCAAAGAGTAGTAGCTCTGGGGATAAATGAATTCTGATAAGCAGAAGTTCTGCATTGTTCATACAGCTTAAGAAGTATCTTCTTCTTCTTCTCTCATCTTCTTCTTCTCTTTTCCTTTTCTTATATTTCTCTTTCTCTTCGTCTTCTTATCTATTAATTATTATCGTTCATATTCCTTTATTTTAACATGTTATCCCCCTTTTACTTGCCTTCTTCCTCCCATTCGTCCTCCTCTTCATTCTATTCACTGTTTTCTTCTTCTTCTTCTTCTTCTTCGTTCCTAATCCTAAACCCTTTCGAACTCCTAATTTCTGATTTTCTGTTGTAATGTTTTTGTTGTATTCGTATTTTCTTCTTTGTTCGCACATCATTCTCGGCGAGAACTCGCATTTGAATAAAATATTGCAAAATAATGGGAAGGATGAACGAAACCTAGGCGTATGTTCTGCGACGTCTTCGGCGAATTAAGCAATGGTTCGGCGAATACCTCGGCGAGATTATCCGAAAACTTTTTGGCATATATTTCATGGCACAAACATAAGAACATAAGAAAATGGGAGTCTGCAGAAAGCCGATCGGCTCACACAAGGCAGATCCCCGTCACACCCAACCCCAATTACAAGGCATAATTATAGACCCAACTCACTAATGCCTTGAGGACTGACCTCACCAAAACGGTGAGAGATCGACGCAAGATTACGGGGTCTGCAGAGCGCCGATTG
Organism: Paralithodes platypus; assembly: GCA_032716605.1. Classification (NCBI taxonomy): domain Eukaryota; kingdom Metazoa; phylum Arthropoda; class Malacostraca; order Decapoda; family Lithodidae; genus Paralithodes; species Paralithodes platypus. The sequence continues at coordinate 9,445,672 of CM064524.1, forward strand.
GCCCACACCAAGAAGATCCCCCCTCATCGAAAATGTACAAATTTATCTTAAAATCGTCAAACTAATGGGCCGAACGTCATAAAATATGAAAACTAATGGGGTTAACCATGAGGAAGAAAGGGTACCAGAAATACGACCCATCTCCCCTTAATTCGGAGATTGGCAATGTCCGGGCCGGAGAAATTTTTCTATCGAAAAATTTAAAAATTTAGCTTGATCTCAAAGCAAAAAATATATATGTTGGCTCGATACCGCTAAAATAAAAAAACAGCGAGGTGGGCTCAATGTTTGCGTTACGGCTAAAAAAATTGAGCCCACCTCGCCTTTTTTTGTTTTCTCTTTCTCTTCCTCTCTCCTCGTTTTTTGTTTGTTTTCTCCCTCTCTCTTTGCCTTGTATCCGTTTGGCCCCGTTCAGCCTACTGTTTTAAGACGTTTACCCCCATCCAGGTTTCAATATTTTCCTAGTGAGCGGTAGCGAGCCAACATATATATATTTTTGTTTTGAGAGCAAGCTAAATTTTTACATTTTTCGATAGAAAAATTTCTCCGGCGAACCCGGATTTCTGTGTCAAGAGCATTGCAACGTCCCAAAGCTGCTCGTCGGTGCAGCTTTTTCTTTAGCAATATAAGGGGACTTCACTCTAACATCAATTTCTTCAAGCAGAATCCCCTACTCTCCTTTTTTTGACAGAGACTCAAGTAACATCCACATCTGACACGTCTAGATTTAATTTTCCAGGTTATCAACTGCTCCAAAATTTCAGACCTAAAGGAGGTGTATGTTGCTTCGCAAAATCTGAAATTGCCCTGGAGGAGGTTACTAGTTTCAATTGTCCATATTTTGATTATTCTATAATTATACAAATTAATTTCTGCTGGTAAATTTAAATACATATGTTGCATCTACCGTTCCCCAAATACTCCTCCAGAGCAAAGTCTTTATGATTCTCTGTCGTCACAATTCAGTATCCTCAACTTAAATGCTTCTTCTGAAATCACTGTGTTGGATGATTTTAATGTCCATAATGTTGAATGGCTCACTCATTCAGCCAGGACTGATGATGCTGGTCTTGAATGTGAGCTATTTGCAGACTCATTTAATCTCACTCAACTAGTCAACCAACCCACCCGTGTACCAGATAATCATAATCATAATTCCCACCTACTGGACTTATTTTTAAAAACCAATTCAGAAAATTATGATGTTACAGTGAGGTCCCCGCTTGGATCTTCTGATCACTGTCTGATACAGGCCACCTGTCTATTACCTACCACACCTTCCCACTCTGAACCTGTTTTGGTGACTAAATGGCATTACGATAGGGCAGACTGGGAGGGTCTTCAAGGTTTCTTTATTGATATTCTCTGGACCTCTTTCTTTTCTAATGATGCACACACCACCTTGAGCCACATACAAGATTTTGTAAAAATTGGAATGGAAATTTTTATTCCTCATCAAAAGTACAGTAAAAGATCTAATTCACCTAAATGGTTTGACCATAATTGTGCTAGAGTAACTGAACAAAAAGCAATAGCCTACAATGCATACACAAAATCAAAAACACATGAAGTCTTTAATTACTTTAGAAACATCAGAAATCATGCCAAAACTGTATTAAACCTAACTAAATCAAACTTTCTCCACAAGCAGGCAAATAAACTTCTAAATAATCCAAATGAAAACAAAATATTTTGGTCTACTCTTAACTCATTCAAATCCAACTTCACTACTGCTTCATCCATTCCACCATTAAAATCTCCGACTGGCAATCTTGTAAGTGACCCACGATGTAAAGCTAACCTTCTTGCAGATATTTTCTCCACCAACTCAACCTTAGATGAAATAAATCAAGATGTCCCTGTACTTAATTTTAATTCGCCTGAAATTCCGTCACTTAAGATCCACACCAGACATGTCAAAACTATTTTGCAGAATCTCTCCGTAGATAAGGTCCAGATGAAATTCCTCCAATAGTATTTAAGAATTGCTCCTTGGTGCTCGCTCCTGTATTGGCAAAACAATTCCGTCTGTGTACTCATACCTCATGCTTCCCAGTACCCTGGAAAGAAGCAAACATCCATAACTTCCACTCTTGGTAAAGTCTTTGAAATTATATTAAATAATCACATAATTAAGCATCATGAGAATAATAAATTAATCAGTGATAGGCAATATGGTTTTAGATGATGTCGATCAACTGCAGACATTCTTTGGCTTCTTACGCATCAAATCAACCAAGCTACAGACCAACATGGTGAAACACATACAATAGCACTGGATATATCAAAGGCATTTGATAGAGTCTGGCATCAATCCTTATTGTCGAAGATGTCACACTACGGCCTTGCATCATTAGTTCCACTAATTTCTGCTTATCTTCATAACAGAAAAATATGTGTAATGGTAGATGGCCTTTATTCTCAATTTCACTCAATAAATGCTGGTGTTCCCCAGGGATCAGTTTTGGCCCCAACTCTGTTCCTCATTCATATCAATGATCTCATTCTACCACTCATAATCTAATACATTCCTACACAGATGACTCAACACTCCACAGTTCCTTCACATTTACCAATTCTTTCACCCAACCCGATCTTATAAATTCAATAATAAACACTGCAATTTCTCTGAACCAGGACCTTTCTAGAATTAATGAATGGGGACAAAAGAATCTAGTTTCCTTTAATGCACAAAAAAACAAGTACATTAAATTTTCTAACCGACAGAATTTCACTGACTCCCATATATATTTTAATGATGTAAATATTCCCACTTCCCCTAGTATTGACATTCTCGGTGTAACATTAACTACTAACTTGAGCTGGACACATTATGTTAGAAGCATTGCTAAGAATGCCTCTAAAAAACTGGGACTCCTGTACAGAATTCAGGAATTCTTCACTCACGAGCAGATGGCCGTAATATATAAAAGTCATGTGCGTTCTCAGATGGATTACTGTTCACCTCTGTGGAGTGGAAGTGGAGTGGTTGCATTGAGGCAGTTGGACAAAATTCAAAATAAAGCTATTAGATTAAACAATAACCCTGCAATCACACAGGACCTTCCTACATTATCCATATGAAGAAACGTTGCATCCCTTGCATTATTCTACAGATTTTTTCACAGCAATTGTTCCGAGGAACTTGCTTCAATTGTGCCGCCTCTCCACATCTTTCCCCGTAGAACTAGGGCAGCTGAGAGCGCCCATGAATTTACACTTTCTCCTCCACAATGCAGAACTTCAGCTTATCAAAATTAATTTACCCCCAGAACTACTACTCTTTGGAATTCACTTCCCTCGAGTTGCTTTCCACAAACTTACAATCTACAAAAGTTTAAATCCAGTTGTTACAAACATTTTATGAATGGAGGATGCCTTTAGGCACATGGACCTTTTTGTTTTATCTGTGTTTTTCCTTCCTCCGTTCATTGTCTCTTAAACAAAATAATATATATATATATAATGTTGGTTCACGATCGCTTGCCAGGAAGATATCGATACTTGGATGGGGATAAACGTCTTAAAACAGTTGGCTGAATGGGGCTGAATGGATACAAACCAGAGAAAGAGAGAAAAGGATAGAAAGAAAGACAAAAAACAGGTGAACCCCCCACGAGAGGTGCATAGAAAAAGGGTTGACAGGTTCACCATAGGCCTAATCATTTTTTTTTACCTACCTCGTCGAAGGTGCTCATTGGCCTCGGCAGGTGTGTCTTGAGCATTCCGCGACGTCGCAAGGCCCTTCGCATGGCTCGTGCGGAGCATACCCCTGGCGGGTATACTCTCGGCGAGTACTCGTGCGCACGTAGACGACTAATCGACGAGGAAATCGCCGATGACTCTTGTGCATCGTCGATGTTCTCAGAATATCGGCGAGCCGCTGTGCAGCCTTGCAAACATCTTTTTGTGCAAAGTGTCTCGCCGATGTCGCCGATGATCTCCGAGGGCCTCGCAGATCCCTCTACGATGTTCGACGATGCTTGCGAGTGCTATGAACCCTGGTGAGTCCTCGTCCAAAATTTTGAACAATCAGAAAATTTGCGAGGGCCCTTGCGAGGCCTTGCGAGTCAAACGATTATCATGCGAGGGTTTAAGATTTTGTTGCGACATGTCACGAATGTGCTAATTTATTGGTGTCGGCGATGAAAATCGTGAGAAGTCGCATCAGTGGGAAAGTGGCAATAGTGGTCGTGCATGCCAAAGTGTTCATTAATTCAGTTCATTATTCTGTCAACATGCAGACCTACGTTTTCCTGCCATTTATAGTTTGCTTCATGGGGTTATCTAAAGAAATATATTTTACTTTATTCTATTTGTTTACAAATCTAGTAATGTCACTCTCAAAAATGCTATTGTGCATAATACCTCCGTAAGTTAAGGGGATTACATTATATTTTGGAGTTATCTTCCAAGGATAATAAATCTCATTCAACCTATATACGTAATATAGCTACTGAATTGATGAAGAACACAAGTTACCTTAATGTTGTCAAATGTTGAAACTGTATACATATTATAACAAATTGTAAAACCAACATACCCGTATCAGAGTTCATCAATCCAACGCTTTCCCGGAGTATTTGATGTATGCAATATTGATTTACAACTGTGGTTTTGAACAGGAATATATAAATGCATGCTCGTGGAGGAATATGCATGGTTCGTTCATCCAGGAGAGAGAAAGAGTGTGATACTATACCTGATTTATATATAATATGTCATTCAATAACATTTGGGGGGTTAGTATGGTTAGGAATATGTGGTGACTAAGAACACTATTTACAGTAACACACTTCCAAATATTTATTTTATTAATTTTAAATTGATACACAAATAGTAGGTAAATATGTTTTCCGAATCAGTACATGATTCCTATTTCTATATACTTGCTGTTGTATTGTTAACCCCTTCAGCACGATGACGAATTTTTACCTTTGATTGTGGCTGTCATACAGTTTAAGAAGGACCTATGTAATTCAGAGGGATCATTGAGATCGTATTTACAACTTTAAGTCCTGGAGGTAAATTAGAAGCTAAAGCAAATCGTCTAATGGTAACCTGAATGCAATGAAAATTAGGTCATCGTGTTGAGACGGTTAAAGTTAAGCAAAACATTATTTAGATCAATGCCGCGATACTAAAATATAACGTAAACGAATGCCAACGTAAACATTGGAGGGAATATTACCCAGCTCTTGGAAAAATGTCATGGTTGATAATTACTGGAGAGAGAGAGAGAGAGAGAGAGCTACATAGAGAGAGAGAGAGAGAGAGAGAGAGAGAGAGAGAGAGAGAGAGAGAGAGAGAGAGAGAGAGAGAGAGAGAGAGAGAAATATATATTATATGTGGATAAGGTGTTTATGCTTATGTATACCTTCATTTGCTTTAATTGTCACATTGTTCTCGTATGCCTCAGGCTTTTAGTATTCCAACGTTTGAGAGACAGAATGTTGGGAACCTGGGAAATGTGTGTGAGCGAGAGAGAGACAGAGGAGGTGTGAGAGATGGATGGTGTGTGAGGAGACAGTTGTGATGAACACCTCACCACAAAACCAGCAACACATGAATTTGTACCCACTTCCTAATATTATGTGTGGAAAGAAAATAGTATGATTATTAAAATAGTAGTGTAATTTGTTATGCAATATTTAACTTATATGGAACAGTTGATATATATATAAAGGCAATGTATGACAATAATGTAAAGTACAGAGGTGTTTATAATGTGTATTTACCTATCGTGTGTCTGTGTGTGTGTGTGTGTGTGTGTACTTGAAGGCAGACAGACAGCAACAATCTGCACCACGGATCTGAGTGAAATACGAGGCTAGTGTTGAGCTTCTGCCAGGTCGATCGAGGGGGGGGGGGTAGAAAGTGGATGTTGATTTGGAATGTGGGTGTTGGCGTGCGTGTGTGGGTGTGGAACGTGTGTGTGTGGGTGTGGAATGTGTGGAATGGATGTTGGCTGTGGAATATGTGTGTTGGTGGATGTGGGTGTGGAATGGGTGTTAGTGTGGGAGTGTGTGGGTGTGGAATATGGTGGTTATAAAGGGGGAAATAACATAATATAACATACCACAACATAGGATATAACAGAATACCATAGTAATGAAAATATGAATTTAAGGGGACTGTACACCCCCCCAGTCCAAAATGTCATGATATTTTGTTTAGGAGAATAGCATAGGAGGGCATAAACAACCATATGCCATCCCCCTCCCCCCCCGCCCCCCCCCCCCCCCCCCACCCCCCCCCCCCCCCCCCCCCCCCCCCCCACCCCCCCCCCCCCCCCCCCCCCCCCCCCCCCCCCCCCCCCCCCCCCCCCCCCCCCCCACCCCCCCCCCCCCCCCCCCCCCCCCCCCCCCCCCCCCCCCCCCCCCCCCCCCCCCCCCCCCCCCCCCCCCCCCCCCCTCCTCCAGACACACACAACCAAAATGTCATGATTTTTTTTTTTTTTTTTTTTTTGGGGGGGGGGGGGCTCTAAAATACTTCTTTCAACAATGGAGAATAACATAAGAGGGCATAAACACCTATATGACATCACTATGACATCAATACCCCCCTCCCTCCCTCCCCCCAAAAACACTGACATACACATATCATACGTATTATAAGAGGTTACATATAGACAAATCCTGGTTTACCCTAAATTACTGGCTAGTTTACGTTTTCTTCTAATACCTAAACGATAAAACTTAGTATTTATGAGTAACTTAAGCCATTTTTTCATGACACACCACCAAATAATTGAGATGTTATATATATTTTACTTTTGTGTGCGATTTCCCATAATCATATATTGACAACTTCCAAGTGTAACTACTCCATTGTATTGTATTGGAGCTGCTTGTAAACGCTCATGATAACACATATTGGTTGTGCCTTCATCGTGTAATTTTGTTTTTTTCGATAAAGTGAAAAAACTTGAGTATCAAGGGTAATTTTATAAAACAAAATCGCGATTTCCGAGACGTCGCGCACGACGTACATTTTATGACCTTGATATCTCATGATGTATTGGAAATTTTAACAAAAACTAAATTACACGCTCTTTGTATGGTATTCGAGTATTTACATGTAACAGCAGGTGTTTCTAGGACAAATAATAAGACCGCAAGAAGTTGTGACATCATCATGACATCATGACGTCGTGACGTCATGATGTCATGAAGTACCACATTCTCATGCTCCCACAAAGTCGGCATTCATAATTTGATTATACCCTGAAAGTTTCGAGGTGAAATATATAATTTGTTTTTTATTAATTTTTTTGTGTCAGGTGTACAGTCCCCTTAACTGCATACCACAACGAAGAATAAAATACTCCAGCAGTTTACCATTAAGAAAATATATTTACCACTCATATTCATATCAAAGGCATTCGATAGAGTCTGGCACAAATCTTTAATTTCTAAACTACCCTCTTTCGGTTTCTATCCCTCCATCTGTGCCTTTGTCTTTAATTTTCTTTCCGGCCGTTCCATAGCTGCGGTTGTGGACGGCCATTACTCACTTCCTCATCTTATCAACTCCGGTGTTCATCAGGGCTTTGTCCTATCTCCCATTCTCTTGCTACTTTTCATTAATGATCTTCTCAACTGTACCTCCAGTCCCATTCATTAATACGCAGACGAGCAGACGACTCTACCTTAACTACTCAATTAATTTTGCAGAACGCCCCACCCAGCATTCCCTCAAAAACAAACGTAATTAATATAAGCCATAAAACACTTATCCACTGATCTTACTACTATTTCCAATTGGGGTAGAGAAAACCTTTATGCCTTTAGTGCTTCCAAAACCCAATTTCTTTATTTTACTACCCGTCTGGAAACCCCAGAGGACTTTCCCTTATACTTCAACAATACAAAAATCAATTCTTCATCTTATCTCAATATTCTTGGTGTCTCTTTTTCTTCTGCTCTCCCTTGGAAGGACCATATTACCTGTCTTGCTAAGGCAGCCTCCCAGAAACTGGGTGTGCTCAACCGCCTCAAGGGGTTCTTTACCCCTGCACAGCTTCGTGCTCTGAACAGGGGCACTGTGCATCCTTGTATTGAGTAATGTTCACATGTGTGGGGAGGATCCTCTCACTCCTCACTCCTAGACAAAGTAGAAATGAAGGCCTTTCGTATCATTAACTTCTGTCCACTCACCAACTCTCTGCAATCTCTCTCTCTTTGCCGCAATGTTGCATCTCTCTCGCTATTCAATTAGTACTACAATAATTAGTGTTCTACAGAGCTCTCCCAGTGTATACCACCTCCTCTTCATAGAGCACGTAGCACCCGTCTTGCAAAACAATCATACCTTTACTCTGTGCAACTCTCCTACCCATGAGTGAAACGTTACTCTCAGACTTCCTTCTATTCAACAGCTGAGCTCTGGAACTGTCACCCAGAATAAGTTTTTCCCACTTCCTATGACTTAAATTGCTTCAAACTTTGTCTGTCCAGGCATTTTGGCTCGAACGTCCCTAGATTTTGGCCCTGTCACTCTTTCAACTCTCGGGGAGGCACTCGCTACAGGCAGTTCTGCCTTTTGTCTCCCTCACTCACATAGATAAAACAAAAATTATCGGGAACATAGTAATCAGTGTGAATCTGTGTCCCCCCCCCCCTCCATCAGATTATGAGTGCTATTGCGAATCGTGCGTGATTTCTAGTTTGAATCTGTGCATATACAGTCCGTGCGTGATTTGTGTGCGTTAGTATGAAATAAGCTCATTTCTCAAGTGTGCATGTTTATAAGATATCTGTGGGATTAGCCCATCTAAATACATGGTTATGTGTGTGTAAGATCTTGTGTGTAATTGTGTGTGCTTGATCTGTTTGTGTTATAATAATAATAATAATAATAAACGGTTTATTAAAGAATGGCAGCCTCATGAGCTGAAAATACACATTTTACAATTTAGTGGATGAACATGAGATGTACAGATATGAAGATGGTAAGCTCAGTTTACAAAAAAAATAAATAAATACAATAATGATGCAGGTGCAAAATAGAAATTATCATAAATTAACCATGAGAGTAAGTGATATACAGTACATATACACATTTATTTTACTTACTCACATACAGAACATACATATAAGAACATAAGAACATAAGAAAATGGGAGTCTGCAGAAAGCCGATTGGCCTAAGCAAGGCAGATCCCTGTCCCACACAACCCCAATTACAAAGCCCAATTATAGGCTCAACACTCTAATACCCTGAGGATCATCTTACCAAACCGGTTAGAGATTAACGCAGGATTACGGGGGTCTGCAGAGCGCTGATTGGCCCAACCCGGCTGATCCCCCTTCACACCCAACCCTTCTCGTCCATATGCTTATCCAATTTTTTCTTAAAGCTCCCTATCGTTCTTGATCCCACTATATCACTTGGTAGCCTATTCCACCCATCTACAACTCTGTTACCAGACCAATATTTGCCTATATCTTTTCTGAAACGAAATTTATCTAATTTGAAACCATTGGTACGAGTTCTTTCGCTATCACTGAGCTTTAGTACATTTGTCATGTCCCCTTTGTTAATCCCACTAACCCACTTGAACACCTCTATCATATCCCCTCTAACTCTGCGTCTCTCTAACGAATGTAAACCTAATTTCTTCAACCTTTCTTCATACGGAAAATTTCTAATATTATGGATCATTTTTGTCATTCTACGCTGAATTCTCTCCAATGAATCTATGTCCATTCTGTAATAAGGACACCAAAATTGGACAGCATAATCCATATGGGGTCTCACTAATGGGGTCTCACTACATATATACATGTACATACACACATACATACGCATACATAATACATACATATATAAGAACATAAGAACATGCAGTAAGTGTGCACATGCCCGTATACACAAACGCTCACGTATGCACACAAACATACATACATACAAAAACTGTTTTGGTAGTATCAGGTGAGGAGTTGAAAAGGGTAAAGAGGGAGGGGCCTTCAAGTCCGTACAGGTAGGGTCAGGTAAAGCCTACTACAATGGGAGGGTAATCCTCAGTAGAGAACAAAACAAGGATATAAAAAACAGTAGAGACAGCTTGGGGGAATTGTAGTATATAGGACATTCTTTAGTGTAGGTGTGTGTGTGTGTGTGTGTGTGTGATAGAAGGCGAAATGTGGAAAAGCTGGGCATTCTATTGTTAAGGGTGGAAATACTGGATGAAGATACACGAACACTTAATAATAGATAATGCTTATGCATAGATTTATAATAAGAAGTTGCACTAGTGAGCAATATGTTCTCGCTCATATGTACGTATATTTACATACATATGTGCATATGATTATACAAATACACGTACAGTACATATATATATTATATACCTTATATTCTCAGCCGGGCTCGAACCATTAACAGCACATACACACAGACATACATATACATAAATATATGCACATTACATGCATATTATGCTCTTCTCTTATCCACCTGATACTCTCAGCCGGGTTCGAACCACAAACAGTATACACTATAGACACATACAGTATATATATACATAAATAACGCATACATACATACACATAGACGCACACATACATACATACACATATACGCACACATACATACACATATACACATACATAGATACACATATACATATATACACATATACATAAACAAATTCAAGCAAATACATACATATTATATTTTAATAGACACACGCACACACACTTATGCATACATTATTAAAGGTGGGCGCGTATATATGGTGTGACAGGCCGTTATTACACATTATTAATAATATTTACAATGGTTACAATGGTGTTAGTAACGTATGTGTGTGTATTTGTATGTGACTGTCATGATGATGGTGTGTGTGTGTGTGTGTGTGTGTGTGCTGTACCGAGTGCCTTCCCCAGAGTTGAAAGAGTGACAGGGCTAAAATCAAGGGACCTTCAAGCCAAAATGCCTGGACACAATCTAAGTTATAGGAGGAGGGAAAGACTGATTCTGGGAGAGAGTTCCAGAGCTCAGTTGTTGAATAGAAGAAAGATTGAGAATAACGTTTCGCTCTTGGTTTGGAGAGTGGCCCAAAGTAGGGGTGGGATTGTGTTTCAAGACGGGTGCTATGTGGTCTACGAAGAAGTGTTTGTATACACTGAGAGAGCTCTGAGGAACACTGATTATTGTAATAGCGGTAGAATGGTAAGAGAGATGCAACATTGCGGTGAAGAGAGAGAGAGACTGCAGAGAATTGGTGAGAGTATGTGAGTTAATGATACGGAGAGCTTTCTTTTCTACTTTGTCTAGAAGTGTTGTGTGAGAGGATCCTCCCTACATGTGTGAACAATACTTAATACATGGATGCACTGTGCCCCTGTACAAAGCAAGAAGATGCGCAGAGGTAAATAAACCCCCGGGGGCGGTTGAGCACACCCAGCTTTTCGGAAGCTGTTGTTTTAGCAAGAGTGGTAACATTATATTTCCAAGAGAGATCAGAAGAAGAAGAGACACCGCGAATATTTAGAGAAGATGAAGGGATAATTTGTATGTTGTTGAAGAGTAGGTCATAGATTTCTGTAAGGGGGCGATGGGTAAACAGATGGAGAAATTGAGTTTTGGAAGCATTGAAAGTAACACGGTTTTCTCTGCTCCAAATATAGATAGTAGAGAGCTCAGAAGATATTTGTGTTATGGCCTCCTTACGTGAGTTTTGGAGTTCCTGCTGTGAATGTTGTTGTGGAAGGATAGTTGAACAGTGTAATGTACAGTCGTCAGCATTTGAGGGGATTGGGCTGGAGGTGCAGTTGAGAAGGTCATTAATAAATAATAGGAAGATAATTGGAGATAGGACAGAACCCTGAGAAACGCCGGAGTTGATAGGTTGAGGCAGTGAACGGTGGCCGGCCACAACCACAGCTATGGAACAGCCGGAATGGAAATTAGAGGTAAAGGTAAAGATGGAGGGATAGAAACCGAAGGAGGGTAGTTTAGAAATGAGGGATTTGTGCCAGACTTCATCGAAGGTCTTTGATGTGTCTAGCGCAACTGTATACCTTTACCTAGGCATTTCACTGTGTGAACATGTAAATACAAACTTAGACACACACACAAGCACTGAGGTAAACTGATACAGTATAGCAAACACACACACACATACACACACACAAACACACATACACACACACTAACAAACATTTAACCACATACAATATCAAAGGCACACATTTGATACACAAACTGTTTAACCAAGACATCGTCAGCTACAGGACACGCACACACACAGACTCGTTAGGTATAGTACATCAGACACTCATCTCAATACGTAGTTTAATACACACTCGTTATAATCGAAACAGTACAGACACACACACACAGCAAAGCGGGAAATGTCCTTTAAGGGGAGGATAGTTGTTTTTTCTCCCTCATGTTTAGCCCCACTAGTTTTCAGAATTTAGGACGTTCGGTCCGTTAGTTTGGCGATTTTAAGACCTTTCGCCTAATTTATATGTCAATATAAACACCTTTCGTGCCATTTTGTGGCGAGCGATAGGAACTCCTGTAATTCTATGTGGAACCCGGCCAACAAATTATACATTTATCTTGAAGGGGGGTCTAGGGGGTATTATATAAAGTTGATGGAAGTATTTAATTAGAAAATTAACAAAATAGATGAACACATGAAATAATAGACCAATAATACAGTATAGCCACTAGTCCCTTAATTAAAGCTCCTAGGATATACCAGACTGATAACCTGTGTGAGGGACTTGGACCATTTTGTTAATTAACCTGAACGATATTGACCTAAGTACAATAATGATTAAACAGGGACTTTATTCGTTCGATATCATAGCCTATATATATTTTTGAAAAAAATATAATTGTATTGGAACCTTATTTTATACATCCTAAGTACACAATGCTGAACCTAAAATAGTATATTGTCATTCTTTTTTTTAATTATCTACTGCATGATAACTAGTTATTGTTCCTTAACAGCAAGCAGATACCGGTAAGTAAATCTGAGTCAAGATATAGAATTTTGCTGTGACTGATAATATACAGTATATCTCTTCCTTACTAACTTGGATGAAATACGTTCTGGATTAAGGTATTTATATTTGATATTAATCATATTCATATGCCTTCAGTCTGAAAAATTAATAGCATTATAATGCTCAATCGGAGAGACGAAAATGAAGCAACTCTGTATAGCAAAATATACTATTCAGCCTAACTGAACACTTAAATCTCTGATTCTATGTCAGTTGTGTCTATGAACTGTACATTCACGCATATGATGATATCTTAAATGTTACATTAGCTAAACTAATCAATCCACGCCGTGGGCGAAGAGAACTGTGGGCGGAAGTACAGCAAGTATTATTGTGGTCAGGCATAACAACGTAATCCATATACCTTGGTTCTGTCTACACAAGAAGCCGTTTGCATGTTATGCTAACCTTGTTTCATGTGCAACGAAATTGTGATTATTTTCCAGATATTCATTTAGGTACTACAATTGTTACTATGTTGCACCAATGACCAAGACTCATTGAATGCTCTTTACATCAAGGGAGGTGGAACAGGCACATACCTAAACACTCTATCTCTCTCTCACACGACATAATCATCCAACTACTGTAATGAGATTATCGACACAAACTTGGAACCGGTGTCATAATGAAAACACTCTCTATATGAGGCAGCGTATAGTACTTTATTACCAACTTTTGGCTCATATCATACTTTCTTAGGTCAGTAAACTTTTGACCCGAAGAATATAAAAGACAAACATATATAATAAATTACTCTCTCCCCTTAACCCCTTCTGTACTGGCAACGTATTTTTTATTTTAGTCTAGCTATATTTAGCCAATTTTGTGCAGTTTAAGAACGGATTGCGGTAGTAAAAAGGGTTAAGTGAGATAGTTCGAAGCCTGTTAAATGCTAAGGCCCTTTTTGAACTTAAGGGAAGACAGGCCGTTTTTCTGGATCTTCTTTTCCCCCATGTTTAGCCCTACTAGTTTTTGAGATTTTAAGACGTTCGGCCCATTACTTTGGCGATTTTAATAATTTAGCTCCATTTCGTTGTCAATTGTAAGACCTATCTTGCCATATATTGTAGGTGTCGATCCTTGCCTGGTGAGCGATAGCGAACCTGAAATTTTACGAAGAACCAGCCTTTAGTCAGGATTTTTTTTATATCAAAACATTTAAAAATTTATCATGAGGAGGTGTCTAGGGGGGGTTGGGGGTCTATCAAGGAAACTAAAACATACAAGAATACATTAATTAATACACTACAAAAACAGCCCGTCTCCCCTTAACAAAATCGTCTACTAGTAGCTAAAATATAATTATAAAGGTGTCATCGGTATAGAAGGGGTTAATGGCAAAGGGAAAGGGTTGAATTAATTTGGTTGGGTTGGGTTTTTTTCGGTGATAGTCGTCCACATTTAGATATAATTCACCCACACTGACTTCCTTCAGTACAATGATTCCTTCCTTAATTTCATCCTGCATTATACGAATTTACAGATAATGAAGGATCCTACTTAGCCGTTATCTCCCACTGCTCCTAAATGTCATTATAGTGTCTGGGAAGAATATGAGTGCTGGTTAAGGAGATATTTCCACTGAGCGATTTTGTTCGTCATACCTTTCTCCTCATGTTTAGCCCCATTGTTTTTACATTTTAAGACGTTCGCCCCATTAGTTTGGCGATATTAGGAACTTTCGGCTAATATCTAAATGTTAAGACCTTTTGTGCCATTTGGGTATCATGTTTTTCCTGGTGAGCGATAGCAAGCTTGTAATTTAAGAGGAACCGAATTCAGCTGGGACATTTTCTACCTAAAAATATGGAAATTTATCTTGAAAGGGGATTAATGGGGTGTAATTTTAAGTTTGATGGAGGCCTAGAAACAAATTAAAAACCTCACCTTAAGTTATGGAAAACAGCAACGGCAATACGTGTGAATTGAATGTCTGTGATGTATGGTGATTGATGCTGATGCTTTGATTGACGATATGCTGTGTGTGAGTGGATGATTTTGTGTGTGTGTGTGTGTGTGTGTAAACTTCAAACCCCACATGCAAACACTGTGTACCCAATTTACCTTCCCTGCTCCCCCTTGTTGACTTGTCTCCCCACAAGACAGTCCAGGCGCCTCTCTGATCCTACAACACTACTTTAAGGCGGACCAAGGAAGCCAATTTGAAGTCTGGCAGAGGAGGAGCGAGTGGGAGGAACAAACGCAGAGTTCACACTACCAGGAGATGGGAATTAAACAAGTTTATCTTGGCAAGTAAATAATTTGGTGGAGAAATAATAGACGAACGGATTGTTGACACCTTAATGGGCAAATGTTTGCGAGAACATTTGTATGATAGGATCTTATATAGAGGAAATCTACAGATCATTAAGTTTAGAAGATATTATCTATGAGCGAGGGAGAAATGGCCAGAGGAATGAAACTGAGTAAAACATAATTATATGATTATATGAGGAGCTTTCAAGGCTAATGAGCCTACAAGGAAATGTGTAAGCATTACTGTAGGTGCAAACAAAAAGTGCAATACTTATACCAACGTAGGCAGATACACATAAAATAACTGGTCTGGTTACGTATTTATCTAAACAGTAACTTGTAGTCTTTAAAATCTAGTACATCGAGGAGGCAGGGAAGGAGGCATATTAGGAAGGAAGATAGAGATTAGATATTAGGAAATCCAGTAAGAAGTTGAGGAGATATAGAAGAACCTGTCACCTGTTTTGGTGACTCAATGCCATTACGATAGGGTAGACTGGGAGGGTCTTCAAAATTTCTTTATTGATATTCCCTGGACCTCTTTTTTTCTTCTAATGATGCACATTCCACCTTGAGCCACATACAAGATTTTATAAAAATTGGAATGGAAACTTGTATTCCTCATCAAAAGTACAGTAAAAGATCTAATTCACCTAAATGGTTTGACCATAATTGTGCTAGAGTAACTGAACAAAAAGCAATAGCCTACAATGCATACACAAGATCAAAAACACATGAAGCCTTTAATTATTTTAGAAACATCAGAAATTATGCCAAAATTGTATTAAATCTAACTAAATCAAACTTTCTCCACAAGCAGGCAAATAAACTTCTAAATAATCCAAATGATAACAAAATATTTTGGTCTACTCTTAACTCATTCAAATCCAACTTCACTACTGTTTCATCCATTCCACCATTAAAATCTCCGACTGGCAATCTTGTAAGTGACCCACGAGGTAAAGCTAACCTTCTTGCGGATATTTTCTCCACCAACTCAACCTTAGATGAAATAAATCAAGATGTTCCCTGTACTTAATTTTAATTCGCCTGAAATTCCCTCACTTAAAATCCACACCAGACATGTCAAAACTATTTTACAGAATCTCTCAGTAGATAAGGCTCCTGGTCCAGATTAAATTCCTCCAATAGTACTTAAGAATTGCTCCTTGGTGCTCGCTCCTGTATTGGCAAATTTTTTCCGTCTGTGTACTCATACCTCATGCTTCCCAGTATCCTAGAAAGAAGCAAACATCCATCCACTTCCTAAAAAAGGTGCTTCTTCAGATCCATCAAACTACAGACCAATAGCTATAACTTCCACTCTTGGTAAAGTCTTTGAAATTATATTAAATAATCACATAATTAAGCATCTTGAGAATAATAAATTAATCAGTGATAGGCAATATGGTTTTAGACGATGTCGATCAACTGCAGACATTCTTTGCATTCTTACCCATCAAATCAACCAAGCTATAGACCAACATGGTGAAACACATACAATAGCACTGGATATATCAAAGGCATTTGATAGAGTCTGGCATCAATCCTTATTGTCGAAGATGTCACACTACGGCCTTGCATCATTAGTTCCACTAATTTCTTCTTATCTTCATAACAGAAAAATACGTGTAATGGTAGATGGCCTTTATTCTCAATTTCACTCAATAAATGCTGGTGTTCCCCAGGGATCAGTTTTGGCCCCAAATCTGTTCCTCATTCATATCAATGATCTTATATCTACCACTCATAATCCAATACATTCCTACGCAGATGACTCAACACTCCACAGTTCCTTCACATTTACCAATTCTTTCACCCAACCCGATCTTACAAATTCAAAAATAAACACTGCAATTTCTCTGAGCCAGGACCTTTCTAGAATTAATGAATGGGGACAAAAGCATCTAGTTTCCTTTAATGCACAGAAAACCAAGTACATTCAATTTTCTAACCGACAGAATCTCATTGACTCCCATATATTTTTTAATGATGTAAATATTCCCACTTCCCCTAGTATTGACGTTCTCCGTGTAACATTAACTACTAACGTGAACTGGACACATTTTGTTAGAAGCATTGCTAAGAATGCCTCTAAAAACTGGGACTCCTGTACAGAGTTCGAGAATTCTTCACTGACGAGCAGTTGGCCGTAATATATAAAAGTCATGTGCATTCTCAGATGGATTACTGTTCACCTCTGTGGAGTGGAAGTGGAGTGGTTGCATTGAGGCAGTTGGACAAAATTAAAAATAAAGCTATTAGATTAATAAGTAACTCTGCAATCACACAGGACCTTCCTACATTATCCATACGAAGAAACGCTGCATCCCTTGCATTATTCTACAGATATTTTCACAGCAATTGTTCCGAGGAACTTGCTTCAATTGTGCCGCCTCTCCACATCTTTCCCAGTAGAACTAGGGCAGCTGAGAGCGCCCATGAATTTACACTTTCTCCTCCACAATGCAGAACTTCTGCTTATCAAAATTAATTTATCCCCAGAACTACTACTCTTTGGAATTCACTTCCCTCGAGTTGCTTTCCACAAACTTACAATCTACAACAGTTTAAATCCAGTTGTTACAAACATTTTATGAATGGAGGATGCCTTTAGGCACATGGACCTTTTTTGTTTTATCTGTGTTTTTCCTTCCTCAGTTCATTGTCTCTTAAAAAAAAAAAAAAAAAAAAAAAACGGATGTACAGTAGAACACAAATATTAAAAAATTGAAAAACATAAAACAATAATACACACGTTACAACTTTTTTCAATCCGAGGGTGTCCCCAAAATGTATTCCGTCTAATATATTACACTCCGCTGTATAAGGATCTCTAGAAATTATCTATTTTATTTATTTTAGTCCCAACACCAAACACCTCCCAAAGAAATTAATGAAAGCATGTTATTATCCCGGTATTCGAACCTGGGTTACCACGTATAGATCTTAAACTCTCAAAAGGAATCCAAGTTATATTTATTTATCAAAATATATATTGTATAATAGTTACATTGTAGCTATAGTGTAAGACAAAAAGGCTTCATCACACTGAAAGGATTAATAGTTTCACATCGAGAAAGCAGAGCCAAAGGCACGTGAGAGAGAGAGAGAGAGAGATTGATAATACGAGAGAGAGAGAGAGAGAGAGATTGATAATACGAGAGAGAGAGAGAGATTGATAATACGAGAGAGAGGGAGATAATGAGAGTTTGAGAGTGAGAGCGAGAGAGTGAAGCATTTAAGAAAACCAAAACTGGAAACAAAAAACTACAGCAGGTGTCGGAGGAACAACCTGAAATGTCCGACCCATGGAGAAAAATGAAAGGCAGGTATTGACTCCACACCTATCTTCATTAAAGGCCAGTATCCTCACAGCCTTCCTTTATTGCAACACTTTACATTTTGGCATTGCGTTATATTTTGTTTTGAAATTATTAAATATTGAGTTTATCATCTTGTTTTCAATGTTATTGTTGGTTTTAAATTATTATTTTGTTTAATTTGTTCATATATTCTTTAAACATATTTTCCCTCTGTATATGCTCCCTTCTCTTACTTGCCATATTCCCTTCATCTCTATGTTATGCTTACTTAGGAATATAGTTGTTATGCATTCTTGTTTATACAATCAACGTGTTATGGTAATCTCTTAATAATTTCCCTCTTCTCCATTAATATTAATTATCTCTCTCTCTCTCACTGAACACTGAGAGTGAATATTTATCTTACTAATGTACTCCACCTACCACATTTCCCCATAAATTCGCTCTGAATCCATCCCCAACTGCCACTATTATTATTGTGCAACTACTATGAGGCACTATTCGCATACAGCGTCATTGAAATTGGTCAACCTAGCCTAAGTTATCTTTTCCCAGCCTATTTGAATCTCTTGTTATCCTATTTGTATCCTTAGCAATATGTATATCATATTAATAAAAGCGTCTAACTCCTCAGAGTGATGGGGCTTTAACTACTGTATAAGCAGCATATATATAATTCTAACAAACTCTAAATATAGTTTACTGTAGTAATCTAATACATATGGTATGCATACTAACATACTACAAATAATTGTATACCAGTTAGACCTGCTGCGGGTATCTGTACACGGTATTCGTACCTAGTTGTATCAATATATCTCCCTGACTTCCCCCACAGTAATAATCTCGGGACATGTCCGGTCCATTTAATTAAGACCTTCAATGTATAGGACTTTAGTGAGGTAGTTCTTGTGGCCAATATGTTAAAAGGGTAAGCGAGTAGTTATTGAATCGTGGACATAACCAGGTGTAGTTGCAAACATGTATCCTTATGGACATAGTGGTTATGTAAATCATTATAAGATAAATCAACGATTGGAGTAAAGCTATCATCAAAATAAGTTAGAGAAGTACACATTTTATTTTCACACACCAATTTAATCAAAACTAATGGTTAGGCTTTGGACTCGGAATTTTCGTATGTAGACATTTGGTTGTCTCAGTTTACGAGGACTACCGCTTTGGCTTGAAATCTATAGCTACTGACCCAACCTTCTTAGAAAATCTATAGCTACCGACCCATCCCATCCTTCTTAAAAATCAAACACACAAACAAATTATCATTACAACCACCAATAACAACATCCCCAACACATCCACCTGCATTAGTCCAATCCAACACCAATAAACCTCCATCATTTGCTCCACCACCTTCACTGTTATCACTATCCCTTCTTGAATTTCAGACTGACCATTGCTTTGAGATGAACACACTGATCTGGGCTTCAACATTCTATTACAGAAAGTTTCATCACCAACATCACTACAACAACAAAAACAATAACCTCAACATTCACCTCAGCGACTACTCAATCAACACTTAACCCTTTCAAGATCCTAAACGCATCTCGTTTTTGTTTTACGGCGATTATTGTGCCTGGTGTGTGATCCCCGGCCCATCTCCGTCATTGTGCCTGGTGTGTGAACCCCAGCCCATCTCCGTCATTGTACCTGGTGTGTGAACCCCAGCCCATCTCCGTCATTGTGCCTGGTGTGTGAACCCCAGCCCATCTCCGTCATTGTGCCATTGTACCTTAAGCCACATACAAGATTTTATAAAAATTGGAATGGAAACTTGTATTCCTCATCAAAAGTACAGTAAAAGATCTAATTCACCTAAATAGTTTGACCATAATTGTGCTAGAGTAACTGAACAAAAAGCAATAGCCTACACAAGATCAAAAACACATGAAGCCTTTAATTACTTTAGAAACATCAGAAATCATGCCAAAATTGTATTAAATCTAACTAAATCAAATTTTCTCCACAAACAGGCAAATAAACTTCTAAATAATCCAAATGATAACAAAATATTTTGGTCTACTCTTAACTCATTCAAATCCAACTTCACTACTGTTTCATCCATTCCACCATTAAAATCTCCGACTGGCAATCTTGTAAGTGACCCACGAGGTAATGCTAATCTTCTTGCGGATATTTTCTCCACCAACTCAACCTTAGATGAAATAAATCAAGATGTTCCCTGTACTTAATTTTAATTCGCCTGAAATTCCCTCACTTAAGATCCACACGACATGTCAAAACTATTTTGCAGAATCTCTCAGTAGATAAGGCTCCTGGTCCAGATGAAATTCCTCCAATAGTGCTTAAGAATTGCTCCTTGGTGCTCGCTCCTGTATTGGCAAATTTTTTCCGTCTGTGTACTCATACCTCATGCTTCCCAGTATCCTAGAAAGAAGCAAACATCCATCCACTTCAAAAAAGGTGCTTCTTTAGATCCATCAAACTACAGACCAATAGCTATAACTTCCACTCTTGGTAAATTCTTTGAAATTATATTAAATAATCACATAATTAACCCGGCAAGCGCGATAGGCCTCACGGAAGGCTTCCTATAGGGAACGCGATAGGCCTCACGGAAGCAAGACCATAAAAAAAGCCTTCCAAAAAAAAAAAGGGCCTATCAAAACAAAGGATTTTGTCTCTAGGTGAGATAATTCCCCTCTAGTACTCATCCATGTGTTTCTCACCCCTCCCCCTCCCCTCCTTCCCAACCTTATTCCCCCCTCCCCCCCCTCCTCAATTATCACCTATTTATCCTCTTATTATCATCATTTATCGGTTATTTTTCTCTCCCGCGATAATGTAGCACAAGTGGGTTGCATAAAAGATCGTTATGCAACACCCAGACACCGGCACACACCGCCCCGCTCGTCTCAGTTGACTCCCAGACAGCGAGAGGGGAGGGCTGCCTGTGGCTCTCTCTCGCCTGAGATTATGACCGGGTGGCCAATATCTTCGTTTTTCACCACCCAAATGCTTTTCCCACTTATTAAAGCACTCTTGAAGGTTCATATATACATCATATATGTAAAATAAAAGCATACCGAAAACAAATAATGCTTTATATTGTAAATATAACTAATTCTGTCAGAATCCAGGGCTAGAAATGCACAAATAACAATCCTAGCACCTAGGTCTATATCGCGCTTGTCAGGTTAAGCATCTTGAGAATAATAAATTAATCAGTGATAGGCAATATGGTTTTAGACGATGTCGATCAACTGCAGACATTCTTTGCCTTCTTACCCATCAAATCAACCAAGCTACAGACCAACATGGTGAAACACATACAATAGCACTGGATATATCAAAGGCATTTGATAGAGTCTGGCATCAATCCTTATTGTCACAGATGTCACACTACGGCCTTGCATCATTAGTTCCACTAATTTCTTCTTATCTTCATAACAGAAAAATATGTGTAATGGTAGATGGCCTTTATTCTCAATTTCACTCAATAAATGCTGGTGTTCCCCAGGGATCAGTTTTGGCCCCAAATCTGTTCCTCATTCATATCAATGATCTTATATCTACCACTCATAATCCAATACATTCCTACGCAGATGACTCAACACTCCACAGTTCCTTCACATTTACCAATTCTTTCACCCAACCCGATCTTACAAATTCAAAAATAAACACTGTAATTTCTCTGAACCAGGACCTTTCTAGAATTAATGAATGGGGACAAAAGCATCTAGTTTCCTTTAATGCACAGAAAACCAAGTACATTCAATTTTCTAACTGACAGAATCTCACTGACTCCCATATATATTTTAATGATGTAAATATTCCCACTTCCCCTAGTATTGACATTCTCGGTGTAACATTAACTACTAACGTGAACTGGACACATTTTGTTAGAAGCATTGCTAAGAATGCCTCTAAAAAACTGGGAATCCTGTACAGAGTTCGAGAATTCTTCACTGACGAGCAGTTGGCCGTAATATATAAAAGTCATGTGCATTCTCAGATGGATTACTGTTCACCTCTGTGGAGTGGAAGTGGAGTGGTTGCATTGAGACAGTTGGACAAAATTAAAAATAAAGCTATTAGATTAATAAATAACCCTGCAATCACACAGGATCTTCCTACATTATCCATACGAAGAAACGCTGCATCCCTTGCATTATTCTACAGATATTTTCACAGCAATTGTTCCGAGGAACTTGCTTCAATTGTGCCGCCTCTCCACATCTTTCCCAGTAGAACTAGGGCAGCTGAGAGCGCCCATGAATTTACACTTTCTCCTCCACAATGCAGAACTTCTGCTTATCAAAATTAACTTATCCCCAGAACTACTACTCTTTGGAATTCACTTCCCTCGAGTTGCTTTCCACAAACTTACAATCTACAACAGTTTAAATCCAGTTGTTACAAACATTTTATGAATGGAGGATGCCTTTAGGCACATGGACCTTTTTTGTTTTATCTGTGTTTTTTCCTTCCTCCGTTCATTGTCTCTCTCTCAAAAAAAAAAAAACAAAAAAACGGATGTACAGTAGAACACAAATATTAAAAAATTGAAAAACATAAAACAATAATACACACGTTACAACTTTTTTCAATCCGAGGGTGTCGCCAAAATGTATTCCGTCTAATATATTACACTCCGCTGTATAAGGATAAGGAAATTATCTAATTTATTTATTTTAGTCCCAACACCAAACACCTCCCAATGAAATTAATGAAAGCATGTTATTCTCCCGGTATTCGAACCTGGGTTACCACGTATAGATCTTAAACTCTCAAAAGGAATCCAAGTTATATTTATTTATCAAAATATATATTGTATAATAGTTACATTGTAGCTATAGTGTAAGACAGAAAGGCTTCATCACACTGAAAGGATTAATAGTTTCACATCGAGAAAGCAGAGCCAAAGGCACGTGAGAGAGAGAGAGAGAGATTGATAATACGAGAGAGAGAGAGAGAGAGAGAGAGAGAGAGAGAGAGAGAGAGAGAGAGATTGATAATACGAGAGAGAGGGAGATAATGAGAGTTTGAGAGTGAGAGCGAGAGAGTGAAGCATTTAAGAAAACCAAAACTGGAAACAAAAAACTACAGCAGGTGTCGGAGGAACAACCTGAAATGTCCGACCCATGGAGAAAAATGAAAGGCAGGTATTGACTCCACACCTATCTTCATTAAAGGCCAGTATCCTCACAGCCTTCCTTTATTGCAACACTTTACATTTTGGCATTGCGTTATATTTTGTTTTGAAATTATTAAATATTGAGTTTATCATCTTGTTTTCAATGTTATTGTTGGTTTTAAATTATTATTTTGTTTAATTTGTTCATATATTCTTTAAACATATTTTCCCTCTGTATATGCTCCCTTCTCTTACTTGCCATATTCCCTTCATCTCTATGTTATGCTTACTTAGGAATATAGTTGTTATGCATTCTTGTTTATACAATCAACGTGTTATGGTAATCTCTTACTAATTTCCCTCTTCTCCATTAATATTAATTATCTCTCTCTCTCTCTCTCACTGAACACCGAGTGAATATTTATCTTACTAATGTACTCCACCTACCACATTTCCCCATAAATTCGCTCTGAATCCATCCCCAACTGCCACTATTATTATTGTGCAACTACTATGAGGCACTACTCGCATACAGCGTCATTGAAATAGGTCAACCTAGCCTAAGTTATCTTTTCCCAGCCTATTTGAATCTCTTGTTATCCTATTTGTATTCTTAGCAATATGTATATCATATTAATAAAAGCGTCTAACTCCTCAGAGTGATGGGGCTTTAACTACTGTATAGGCAGCATATATATAATTCTAACAAACTCTAAATATAGTTTACTGTAGTAATCTAATACATATGGTATGCATAATAACATACTACAAATAATTGTATACCAGTTAGACCTGCTGCGGGTATCTGTACACGGTATTCGTACCTAGTTGTATCAATATATCTCCCTGACTTCCCCCACAGTAATAATCTCGGGACATGTCCGGTCCATTTAATTAAGACCTTCAATGTATAGGACTTTAGTGAGGTAGTTCTTGTGGCCAATATGTTAAAAGGGTAAGCGAGTAGTTATTGAATCGTGGACATAACCAGGTGTAGTTGCAAACATGTATCCTTATGGACATAGTGGTTATGTAAATCATTATAAGATAAATCAACGATTGGAGTAAAGCTATCATCAAAATAAGTTAGAGAAGTACACATTTTATTTTCACACACCAATTTAATCAAAACTAATGGTTAGGCTTTGGACTCGGAATTTTCGTATGTAGACATTTGGTTGTCTCAGTTTACGAGGACTACCGCTTTGGCTTGAAATCTATAGCTACTGACCCAACCTTCTTAGAAAATCTATAGCTACCGACCCATCCCATCCTTCTTAAAAATCAAACACACAAACAAATTATCATTACAACCACCAATAACAACATCCCCAACACATCCACCTGCATTAGTCCAATCCAACACCAATAAACCTCCATCATTTGCTCCACCACCTTCACTGTTATCACTATCCCTTCTTGAATTTCAGACTGACCCTTGCTTTGAGATGAACACACTGATCTGGGCTTCAACCTTCTATTACAGAAAGTTTCATCACCATCACTACAACAACAAAAACAATAACCTCAACATTCACCTCAGCGACTACTCAATCAACACTTAACCCTTTCAAGATCCTAAACGCATCTCGTTTTTGTTTTACGGCGATTATTGTGCCTGGTGTGTGATCCCCGGCCCATCTCCGTCATTGTGCCTGGTGTGTGAACCCCAGCCCATCTCCGTCATTGTACCTGGTGTGTGAACCCCAGCCCATCTCCGTCATTGTGCCTGGTGTGTGAACCCCAGCCCATCTCCGTCATTGTGCCTGGTGTGTGAACCCCAGCCCATCTCCGTCATTGTGCCTGGTGTGTGAACCCCAGCCCATCTCCGTCATTGTGCCTGGTGTGTGAACCCCAGCCCATCTCCGTCATTGTGCCTGGTGTGTGAACCCCAGCCTATCTCCGTCATTGTGCCTGGTGTGTGAACCCCAGCCCATCTCCGTCATTGTGCCTGGTGTGTGAACCCCAGCCCATCTCCGTCATTGTGCCTGGTCTGTGAACCTTACAGCCCATCTCCGTCATTTTGCCTGGTGTGTGAAACCCAGCCCATCTCCGTCGTTGTGACAATAATTTGGGCCTCAACCTTCAATTACTGTGAAAGTTTCCCTAGGGCGGAAATGGAATCAGGTTCTCTGTTGGGGGTGCTTGGAGGCTTTATAGGCAGCGAGGTCACAACTCCTCGAATTACGTCCGGTAACTATGCTATGTGAACTGAGACTATCACGTGAAATGTGACAAGCCCAAAATGTCGCCACTCCACCAAGGATTCGAACCCCAGACCTATCGGTTATCAATCGAGCGCGCTACCACTTACGCTACCGCTACCGGGCCGTGTGTGTGTGAATGAATGTGTTTTTTTTTTTTTTTTTTTAATGGTAGACAGAGAAGGGTTTGCAGGCCAAAAACCAATCATTTAACCAACCACCCTTCCTCTCGCCATGCTTTCTCAGTCTTTATGTGATTGCATAAAGCCCATCAATGCAAACATAAGTAGAAATTACTTAAAATATGAGAATAATGATCACATAAGGAAACCAGAACGTTGAATACAAACTCACAAATCCACCCCTGGCAGTGAAGGTGATGCCCATAACTCTGAGTGAACAAACACAGGTCCAGTAATAATGTTCTCCTCTCTCTTCCGAAACCAATGGAGATAAAACTGTGGAATGATTTACAGTTTAAGGTGATAGTGGATATTTGTTGGTCTACATATTTAGGTATTTAACTATTTTTTTGTTTCCATCAAACTTTAATTTTTTGTTTTTATTCCCTTTCAATGTATATTTGTACATTTATCGGTTAAAAAAAATGTCCCGGATAAATGCAGGTTCCTCATAAATGGCTCAAAAAGTCTAAATCTATCTATCTATATGCTCAGGCCCAATCCCCATTATGGGGGTAGCCGACTCAAGACAGAGCAAGAACAGGGAAAAACACAAAAACAACATAAAACAACAAATAATCACAGATAAAAAACACAAATTCACACACATCTAGGTCACCCAGGAGAAGACCCAGAGACCAGGGTCACCATGGTCGCTCCAGCACTCCCCCGGCCCCCGACCACCCGGAAAGGTTCCGATCTCGGCAGGCAGACATGCAGCGGAGCTAAAGCCACAAGCCCTCCCACCACACCCTTCATATTAATCGTCTCCCCGGGCCAGGCGCCTGATGGACTATTATCTAGTCCAACTTGCACCCGACCCCTTACTCCAAATGACCAGGTGTTCACTCAACTATTCACAAGCATTCTCCATTCACTCCTGTCCACCACCACTTCCCCTGCCTGATCTATAGTCATTCCTCTATCATCCAAAGCTTTTCTTACACAGTCTCTCCATCTCAATGGGGGTCTTCCTGCCCTTCTATCTCCCCTTATACCTGACTCACATATTCTCTTTGTAAGCCTTTCATCTCCCATTCGTTCAACATGACCATACCAGCTCAGCACCCTTCTGTCCACTCTGGCTGACAAATGTTGACAAATGACAAATGCTGCCCCACTCTCCTACGTATCTCTAAATATTGACAACTAAATGGGCCGAAAGGTGTTGAAAATCGCTAAAGTAATGGAACAAATAGCTTAAAATTTCAAAACTAATGGGGCTAAACAATAAGGAAAAGGAGGTCCAGAAAAACGAACCATCCCCCGTTAATGAAAGACGTACCATCATTTACCGTGGACCGGGACTCAATTAATTTCCTATGGGACGGGAGGGCGGTGTTGGTAAGAGAGTTATGATAATTAAATGATGGCACCGATGATAATGGTGGTGGTATTGGTGATAGTGTTGGGGATGGTTATAATGATGGTGATGGTGGTGATTATATTTCTGGTGATGGTGGTGGGGGTCGTGTTTGTGATGGTGGTGAGAATGAATATAATGGAGGAGTGGGTGATTTTACTAATTGTGGAAGAATCGGTCTTTATAGAAGTGACCGTGATAATGGTTGTGGTGGTATGATAATGATGTGGTCATATTGATGGTGGCTTTGGATGAGGTGGTGGTGATGATGGGGATAATTCTAGTATTGGTGGTTGTATTGATGGTGGTTAGTGGTGAAAAAGTAGAAAAATGCAGACGGTAATAAGGCTATGCAGTTACTTAACAAGAATACTATAGTAACAACAGGAAATAAATGTGTTGTTTGTTTATGAAGCTTAACATATAGGCCTACCGTATTTTCTAGATACAATAATTTGATTGGATATAACAACATACCATATAGATAACATTCGTTTGGCTAAAATTAAAAAGTGTGGTCAAATGAAAATGAGGAAGAATTAGGAATTAAGTGATTGTTACAGTGATAAGGATATTGTAAAACATAACGTTGAAGGAAACCCAGGCTAACCCAATGACTACATATGTTGTCATAACATTTAAACATTTCCAATTTAAATAAGTTTCATAAATATAATAAATTACATGTATCCACCTAATATTTAACTTCCCTTTAACACATAATTGCATCAAAAATAGTTGTCATTAGATACTCCTATTTTGCACAGCTTATAGAAAACTTGTATTGTGTTGGTTTTCTGTGACATACCACTTTCTAGCTTCCATAGCGTCGGTGTGAGGGCACTGTAGAAGGCAACACCACTTCCACTTCCAATGCCCTTCAACAAGTGACTACACTTGTTGAAGGGCATTGGAAGTGGTTACAATACTTGCCTGCCTAATTGCTGGTGTGTCCTACTGTTGAGGTGAGTAAGAAATTGAATGACTACAAATATAATCATTGGGCTGAAGGATACATGCATTTACCTCCTTTTTTATTCTTTGATAAATATGATGACTAATATAGTGTAGTGGCATTACAAATACATTGGCAGTTTAATATTTCAGTTATTAATGGACTAGGCCTAATTGTTGTTGCCAGACACCGTACTCCCCTATGGGGGTGGCCACATACAAAGCGCCTCAAAGAAATGTACAACTATGTGGGTTTATTACTTCTCCCTGGATATTCGCACAAGTGAAAGAGATTACTGGAGTAAATCACCTGATCTGTCATGTTCACCATTTGCAAAAACTGTGAATCGCAATAGTTTTCAACAGATCAAATTTGTTATACACGCGGCTGATAATCATTTGCTTGGTTCAAACAAAATGGCTTAGATCGGTCCTCTGTATGAAGTGCTAAACCAGTCCCTGCTCATAATATTTGGTGTGCTTCATGAATATCTAAGCATTTGACGAGTATGGTTCCCTATTTTGGGAGACATCCAATCAAACAGTTCATACGAGGAAAACCAATTCGGTTTGATTATAAATGCTGGGTAATTGCTAGGTCATGTGGACTTCCTAACGTTGGTTACCATTTATGAAGGAAAATATGAAAATGCTTGCAAAGATCCTCTAGGATCACGGACTGTTATGGACTGCCTCAAAGTTTGTGAAAATACAGCTTCTCATGACATATTCTTTGATAACATCTTTACATAGTATGATCTAGTAGCAAATTTGAAATTTCTTGGATACAGAGCTACTAGCACTATCAGAGAAAGCCGCATGAAAGGATGCCAGCTGAAGAAAGATAAAGATATAAAATAACCTGAAAGATGGTCATATGATTACAAATCAGATGAAGATATAGAAATGGTGAGATGGAATTGTAATGGTGAGAAAATGTACTTTAATTTGGTGTATTAATGAGCAAGGAATTTACATTTGATATTGTTTTTTATCTTTTAATATTTGAACATGAATATAGTTATTTGACTTGAAGACCAGTAAAGTTGACTCAAAGTAGTAAGTTTAATTAGTAAAGATTTCCCCTACTGGCGCGGCTAGCAACTCCTTGCCCGAGGCGGAGGAATATTAGTTACGTTACTCGGCAGAACGAGACGAGCGGCACTGAAGGCATGAGCGCAGGATGATGCTCCCCTTAAATTTCCTTTCCCTCCCCTAGTTTTAATGGTTAAGTGATCAATTTCGCCTTCCATGAGGGTTCGAGTCCTGGGTTAACCCAGTGTGGTCCAGTTGTGTGATCACTGGAGTAAGGTCAAGTTGTGTGAGTAGGGGACAACAGGGCTGTGTTGTTCTCATGTAGCCTACCTTTAACCAAGAAATATATGGACCAGTTGGATGCCTGCTTGTCTCCTTCCCTCATCCCTACCCTACAGCTAAGAGTGCTATATTACTATAAACATTGTATACAAACTATTTCGGGACAGAAAACCCATATTTTCCAACAAAAGTGGGTGGTGGCAGCAAATATATACTTACTTTAATGTTGACATGGAGCATAACATTATTAATTAGGCAGGATATCTTTTTGTTTTGTCTATCCAAAGACCCTTCAACGAGGAGACACGAGCAAGATGTTCGTGGGACCACTACAGAATGACAACGATGTCGTGACATTCTGTAGTAATGCTGTTGGAGTTGATCCAGTTATACAGGTAAAACGAAGAATGAAGAAGAAACGTTCAGTGATGGTATCTCAGCCAAATGTTGCTGCATGTTATAATGAAGGAATGGGTGGTGTAGATCTCATGGACAGAGCACTATCAGCTAATAGGCCAAGCATTTGATGGAAACAAATGGTACTGGTATCTGCTTGTGAATGCCATAAACATTGCAGTTGTATACAGCTGGCGAGTGTACCAACTAACCACAAATTGTGAATCAAAGCAAAAGGATTTCCGAAGAAGCTTAGTAGCAGTTATGCACAAGCAGTCAAAATCAAGACCTGGAGCAGAATCACTTCCAGGTCCATCATATTCTGTCTCTTCAGATAAGGGCAGATAACCGAAACCACTATCCACAGAGCTGTCCCGTACGACGCTGTACTGTATGCAAGCACAATTGCAGAATTCAGTGCAAGAAATGCAATAAGTCCATACATTTGAGGGAGTGCTTTCAAAAATACCATGAGAAGTAGAGGAATTGATTGGTTGTAATAGATCTGATCTTTGGTTTCACTTTCATTATCATCTGGAAAGAATCACTTAGTACTGTATGAATAATCCAATTTGTATATACATATTTATATTCCATAATATATATTTGCTATTATGGTTCAACTTCTACGGTTTTACAAGTAAAATTATAATTTACTGAACAAGATTTTATGATAAATACAAGTGAAAAGAAAATTCCTTAATTTTTTTCATAGCATGTAATATTATATGCATATATGAGTACCGGTAAATAAATGTATGTATTGAATGCTGATACAATTTTTCATTTATTCCAATATGTAGTTTCTAAAGTAATATATATGTTGATATCATAATATGACAAGGAAACAGTCAATTCATATGCACATTAGGGAAAAATGGGCAAAGTGGAAAAGCGGTCTCGTAAAGGAGATAAACTACTTCCACTAGTGCCCAATGACTACATTTGTAGTCATGCACATTTTTAAGAAACCATATATATAATTTGATAAATAGGTCTGTACATCTCTTAACCCACAGAACCTCAGCGACGCAAACAGTGCGTCGGCAATGTATTTTTTTACCAACCACAGCGACGCATACGTATGCGTCACTGTTAATTACTCCGGTCCTATGGCACCTAGAGGGCTCAGATTTGTATAGGAACTGTGTAAGTATCCCAAACAACAATGCCGATAGTTGAAAACTCTCAAAGTCCAACTGCGTGCGCGTGAGCGCGCAACAAACAGTTTTTGGGTGTTTTTGCCTACACATTTCCCCTCTTGTAAATCTGACTTTCGGGCGCACCGTAAGACCCCTTAATGACCTAGGGGATCGGTTTTTTGTGGGTTTTCCTTCATTCCCAACCCATTCCTGGTGTTTTCTGGAATTTTTGTTTTTTTCAAAACCTGCCGGTCCTGGGCGGTACATTTATTATAAACTAGCTGGGTCTCAGTGGGTTAACTAAAGCAATTACGATCAAATAGCATAATATCAACAAATTTGAAATATATTTAAACATGTTGGGTTATCCTGGGTTTAGACAAACAAATTAGTAATATTTATATAAGCTTACTTTGAATATTATGGCATCAATTAATATGTATTATACAGTGTAATTTAAATAATCACACACAAGGTATGAAATTATAAAGAGCTATAATTATGTATTTACTGTAATTTAAACTGGTTCGTAATGCTTAATATAAACTAGTCTAGTCCAATTATCATAATGTTATAAAATAGAGAGATCAATAATAGACGATTGATAGTTAATTTAATTCATGATAAGAAGGAAAAGGATTAGAGGAACTCATTAGCTAATGTGCATTGATAATTATTACCGTGCGATATATGTCTGAGATATTCAATTTAATATGATATATAATGGATTACAGTTAATTATAATTATTTTATATTTATAAATTTAAAGCAATCATAATGCTTAACATTATTTACCTCCTTAATTGGTAATGATGAAACATATAATAATTATGATATTTTTTATAATGCATGTCAATTAGTAAAGCAGAGAGGAAATCACTAGAACACTTAACCATGCTATTAAGTATGACCAATTACGACACCAGTTGGTAACATGGTCAATTGGTCATCTGATAAGCTGTAAATGTGTAGACTATCATAACTACACATACACAATATAATAATTAGCCGTTACGCAAGAAAGTACGTGATATTAATTAAACTTTCCTTAGTTACATGTATTGCTTGTTTGAGAAGCAATGTATACGCAATTCTAACCACGTATAATGAGTGCTGCGGAAATTATAAAGAGTTTGACCTTCTTTGATGAAATCCAAATGATGAAGTAAATATAATTACCTATCAGCAACACCACTACTAATAATACTACTACTAGTAATACTATATGGTCAGCAACAACACTAACAGCAGAAATGTAAACAGTAACGTCCCTTGCAACAACACCAACAACATAATTACCACCATCAACAACAACAAGAGCAGCAATATAAATAGTAACATCCATTGCACCAACACCATTAACATAAACAACAAAACCAAAACCACCAACAATAACAATAACAACATCAATATATACAGTGATGTCCCTTGCAACAACACCAACAACAAAACTACCACCACCAACAATAACAGCAGCAATGTAAACATTAACGTCCCTTGCAACAACACCAACAACAACACCTCCACCAACAATTACAACAACAACAGCAATATAAACAGTAACCTCCATTGCAACAATACCACCAACACCATCAACACCAACACCGACACCACCAACAACAACAGCAGCAATGTAAACAGTAACGTCCCTTGCAACAACACCAACAACAACACCTCCACCAACAATTACAACAACAGCAGCAATATAAACAGTAACCTCCATTGCAACAATACCACCAACACCATCACCGACACCACCAACAACAACAGCAGCAATGTAAACAGTAACGTTCCTTGCAACAACACCAACAACAACACCTCCAACAACAATTACAACAACAACAGCAATATAAACAGTAACCTCCATTGCAACAATACCACCAACACCACCAACAACAACA
This sequence comes from Paralithodes platypus, assembly GCA_032716605.1. Classification (NCBI taxonomy): domain Eukaryota; kingdom Metazoa; phylum Arthropoda; class Malacostraca; order Decapoda; family Lithodidae; genus Paralithodes; species Paralithodes platypus. The sequence goes on from CM064524.1 coordinate 9,478,865, forward strand.
ACCTCCATCTTGTAAACACCACCACCTCCCCCACTTACCAACACTCTTCCACGACCCTTAATCAGACCAAACTGAATGTTGTAATTACAAGCTACACGTGTTGATGGTCCCACAAGTTGACTGACATAAGGGTGCTGGCAAATGGGGAGGGAAGCAGCGTGGGGTTGGGGGGTTGGAGGGGAGTTATGAGTGCTATGTTGGGAAACGGATATGCATTATCTTCGAGATTAGTGCGCCACTAATGCTAGCTTAGTAGAGCTCATTCCTCTGGCATTCATGCAATTTTTGGATTGATGCTGATTCTTTGTGGGGTTGGATTTGTACAGGCCTGTAAAGGGGTTTAGGGACATAACTTAGTTAAACCTAGTGAACCTTAACAACACTTTACCATGCATATTAGAACCAACATAAACTATTATATATATATATAAATATATATATATATATATATATATATATATATATATATATGTTTCTAATCTCTCAGTGGGGATCGAACCGTCGACCATCAGGACGATAGCCGACGCTTAAATCAATTACACCAGGGCAGTCTTTATATATATATATATACAGTATATACAGTATATTCAAGTTCACCATTGATGCTGATCAGAACTGTGACCGTGAACTTGTTTATCATGTGATTTGATTTGAGAGATCACTCAGGAGGGAGACGTAGCGGGGTACATTCGGAACCTTCCAAAGTTAGAGAAGCCATTAACAAAATGTATGCTCTTAATTTTCAGAATTCATGAACATTTTAGCTACTTTATCACACAAAATTGGTTATATTTTTATGATATTTTAATAATTCATTATAACATAAATTAATCAAGTAAAGTAACATATGGTACATTAATTTATTTACTCAATTATACTGTATATTATGTAATATTTAAACTTACTGGGAAACACATAAAACCCTTCATTTACTCCCACTATCGCCCTCTCTGCTCTCACAAGGTGTCAGTAATTGCAAACTCCTATTATAAGTTAAGGATCAATCTTTTCAGCGCGTCTTCTTGATTGGGAACAAGTTTGCAAGCCGTTCGATGTCTGAGGCTCAAGTCTTTCCCTCCAGTAATTCTCAAGCCGTTTCCTCTTTACCATCTCACTACTTTTACAGTAACGAAACCATTAGTATTTTGTTTAGATATATATTTGATATTACATAACACACACACTCACTCACTCTCATTCTCTCTCTCTCTCTCCGCACTTCAAAAGCATTATCTTGAATTCTTTACAGATAATCATTATGGACTTCCGCGCGACCTGAGGAATTTGAGAATGTTGTGAGATGAGTCAGGTGTGTGTGTGTGTGTAAGAGAGAGAGAGAGAGAGAGAGAGAGAGAGAGAGAGAGAGAGAGAGAGAGAGAGAGAGACTGAAAGTGAGAGCATTTGCAGTTGCTATAACGTTATCGACCAACGCAATAAATGCATGGAATTACAGTACATATAGAGCCCGAGTGTATGTTTGTTTGAAATAGAACTATATAGAATTCTTGAATAAAATCTTGACAATTATTCTACAATTTGCCAAAAACCATCTTCATTCACAGTATCACCCCTCTTCTCTGTTAAATCTTGTATAGCCCTTTTGTCTTGCCTACACTCTGTTAGGCTTGGCTGTATGTCCGCCCCCTTTTTCTTTGCTGTCATATATGTTGTTCAGTTAGTCCCCCTTCTCCTCCATGTTCTCTTCTTTCTCATCAACTCCCTGTACATAACTCGCTACACACTTATTTTTCTCGTCAAATTCCCTTGCATAGCCCGCCATACACACACACTCTCTCTCTCTCTCACACACACACACACTATCTCTCTCTCTCTCTCACACACACACAAACACACTCTATCATTCTCCCACTTACACTCACTTTCATATTTCCAAAACCTAAATCTGCCCTCCAGAACGTACAACCTTGGAACGTTAAGGGTTACCAACATCTCAAATTTAAACCAATTAACCCTTTCTGTCAGGATGAAGTATTATAGTCCGGCGTAGGGATGTGGCGACCCAACCGCCCATCATTTTATGGCACAGATAGCCCCTGGAGGTTGGGACTGAGAATCCCACCTCCAGAATTGTTAGGAGGAAGCTGCAGGCACCAGCCGAACAGGGCGATACTACCTGGGAGTGTTAGGTGGTTGATAAGGACAACTGGAACTCCTTTTTCACCATCTGGCCTCCCTAGCTGATTCTTTCTGTGCCTCATCAAAATTGAGGGCAACCCCAGCCTGCCTTCCAAAACACCTTCTCCCCCTATCGATACATTATACTACAAACACCTTACATACTACACTATCTTTAAAAAACAAACAAATATATGATGACAAATTCTCGACCCGGGGACTCCTAGGCGACTCTATGGGAGACCAGAAATGCCCCCATTTATATGACCCCTGGAAACGACTCGCCAAAATACTCTGGACCACTTCCTTTTACTCTCACTATTAACTTTGCCAACGTTCGTGGCCTTTCCTCTAACTTCCACTCTGTGGAACACCACCTCTCCTCAGCCAACCCTGATCTTCTATTTCTTACCGAAACGAAGTTGTCTGAATCTACTGAGAGCAAACTCTTCTCTATATCCTCCGACTATCTCTATCTTCAGTTTCAAGCCAAAGGTGGATGTTGCGTCTATGTACGCAACAATCTTGCTTTCTCTTGTGTTCCCAACTTAGATTCTTCTGCATTCTCAACTCTCTGGCTAAAGCTTTCTTGTCACTCTCAACTAAATGTTTTTGCGCTGTTTATCTCTCCTCTAATTCTAATGACTATCTAAAATTCATCGTCTATCTAACTCTTAAGTTGAACAAATTCTATCCATCTCTCCTCTCACAGAAATCTCCATCTTAGGAGATTTCAACGTTCACCACTGCCAATGGCTCTCCTCTCTTTCCACTGACCAACTTGGGGAACAAGCCTAAATCTTTTCTATCCTAAACGACCTAGAGCAACCCATCTGTATCCCGGATCGCTTGGAAAATCGGCCCAACATTCTTGACTTATTTCTAACCTCTAACCGTTCTGCTTATACTGTAAATTTTTAATCTCCTTTGGGATCCTCCTAGCATAAACTAATATTTGTCACCTGTCCTATCTCTCCAGTACGGCCACCCGATCCTCCCAACTGGCGGTGATTGTGGCACTTTGGCGCTCCCGACTGGAAGGCTCTTCGGCAGTATTTCTTTGATTTCCCATGAAATGACTTTTGCTTCCGTGGCCGGGAACCCTCGGAGAGTGCTGAACGCGGTACCAAGGTAATCCTTTCGGGCATGGTAGCATACATTCCATTTTCTATCTCGCAGTCTAATGCAATTTTTTGTTGGTTTACTCACACTTGTTTTACTGCTGTACGCAACAAGGAGGAAGCATTCAAACGGTACCGACGCCTTAAAACTCAAGAATCTCATTCTTCCTATGTTCCTGTCTGTAATCAAGCCAAATCTTTTCTTTGACTTGCCAAGCACTGTTTCATCAATAATAAGTTCACTGAACCATCAAACTCTAGCTCTTCCCAAGCTCTCTGGCATCTAGCTAAAAACCTATCCAACAATGTTTTTCCCTTGTCTTTCTCTCACATTTTCCACTCAGATGAGACAACCATCACTTCTTCCTCTGTCAAAGCTGAACTCTTCGCTCAAACTTTTGCTAGAAACTCCACCTTGGATGATTTCGCTGCTATTCCTCTCTCTCCACCCCCCTCTCTCCTACTTATGCCTAATATCCTAATATCTTCTAAAGATGTACTTTCTACCCTCTCAGGGCTCAATACTAAGAGGGTGTACAGTCCGGACGGTATTCCTTCTGTTGTACTCAAAAACCGTGCTTCCGTGTTGACCCCCTGCCCAGGCAAACTCTTTTGTCTCTTTTGCTCCTCTAACGTCTTCCATTCTTGCTGGAAGTTTGCTCTCATTCAACCTGTCCCAAAAAAGGGTGACCGCTCTCAAGCATCCAACTATCGTCTAATTGCTCTCATCTCTTGTATCTCTAAAGTTTTTGAAACTCTTCTTGCTTCCAAATTTCTTGAACATTTTTAATTTTCTCCTCATAATCTGCTCTCAGATCGCCATTATGGCTTCCCAAAGGGTTGGTCTACTGGTGATCTTCTTTCATATCTTACTAACTCTTGGTCATCCTCCTTTCGGGACTTCGGTGAGACCTTTCCTATTGCACTAGACATATCGAAGGCCGTCGATAGAGTCTGGCACAAATCTTAAATTTCTAAACTACCCTCCTTCGGTTTCTATCCCTCCATCTGTGCCTTTGTCTCTAATTTCCTTTCCAGCCGTTACATAGCTGCAATTGTGGATGGCAATCTCTCATTTCCTCATCCTATCAACTCCGGTGTTTCTCAGGGCTCTGTCCTATCTCCTATTCTCTTTTTAATTTTCTTAAATGATCTTCTCAACTGAACCTCCAGGCCCATCCATGCATACACAGATGACTACCATACACTACTCATTAGTTTTCCAGAACGCCCCAGCCAGCAATCCCTCAAAAACAAACGCAGAGAAAATCTTGTTGCCTTTAATGCTTCCAAAACCCAATTTCTCCATCTTACTAACCGTCCGGTACTCCCAGAGAAATATCCCTTATACTTCAACAAAACAAAATTATCCTTCATCGTCTCTCAATATTCTTGGTTTCTCTTTTTCTTCTGCTCTCACTTAGAAGGACTATATTACCAGTCTTGATAAGGCAGCCTCCCAGAAGCTGGGTGTGCTCAACAGTATCAAGGGGTTCTTTACCCCTGCACAGCTTCTTGCTCTGTACAGGGGCACAGTGCATCCTTGTATTGAGTATTGTTCACATGTGTGGGGAGGATCCTCTCACACCGCACTCTTAAACAAAGTAGAAAGGAAGGCCTTTTGTATTATTTATTCCCGTCCACTCACCAACTATCTCTCTTCGCCGCAATGTTGTATCTCTCTCGCTATTCTATCGCTACTACAATAATTAGTGCTCCTCAGAGCTCTCCCAGTGTATACCACCTCCTCTACGTAGGGTTTGTGTTACCCATCTTGCAACACAATCCCACCCCTACTCCGTGCAAATCTCCAACCCAAGAGTAAAATTTTACTCTCAGTCTTTCCAGTGTTTGCATGTTACAAAACTAGTAGTAATTCCTCACCAAAAAATATCGATAAGGAGGAACAAAATATTATGTATAGAAACTACAATACCAATAACATTAATCTATTTAAAGATGCAATTTTAAACGTCTCGTGGGAAATAGTGCTTTGTTCAAATAACCCCAATGTCATTTATAGTCATTTCATGACAATATTTACTGCCTCCTTCAACAAATATTTTCCTATTATCACTAAGCGAATAAAGGTAAACCATCTGTTTAAGCCATATATAATCCCCGAAATAAAAGAGATGATCAGTGAAAAGAATAAATTGGCGAGAAAATATGCATTAAAACCCATCACGTTTGGAAAGAGGTACCGTAGGCTTCGTAATCAGGTTACTCAATCTATAAGAACTGGTAAGGGAAATTGTTATAAAAGAAAGCTAGAAGAAAGTGCTGGTGATTGTAAAAAGGCTTTGAATATAATAAATTCAGTTCTAGGAAAACATAAACAGTGCAAATTAAGTGAACAATTTATTTATAACAACTATGAAATTGATGAACCAGATATAATAGCAAATCAATTTAATTCATACTTTGGTCAAAATATAGCTGAAAATATTAGGGAATCAAAAATGTCTTTCAATTCCTACTTCAAAACAGACACGAATCATCATTCTCAATGCCTCCAGTGACCATAGAAGAATTACTAAATACAGTTAGCCAGCTGCGGGATTCCTCTCCAGGCTGTGATGGGATACCTATGAACATTTTACGAGTAGGGGTGCCTTCTTTGTCTAATGTTATTCTACATCTCTGTAATTCGTCCTTTTCCACTGGTATTTTTCCCGGCCATCTTAAAATTGCCAAGGTTTTGCCAATATTTGAATCTGGAGATAGTAGACTATTTAATAACCACAGACCAATATCTGTGTTACCTGTGATGAGCAAAATATTAGAGACTCTAATGTGTAATAGAGTTACAGAATATTGTACGTCTAACGGTATAACTTCTGATGCCCAGTATGGATTTAGACGTGGGAAATCAACGGTGACTGCTTTGACAACAACATTTATTAATTATATACTTACATCATTTGATAAGAAACTATTAACAATTAGTGTATTTTTAGATCTGTCAAAAGCTTTTGACACAGTTGACCACCGCATTCTATTAGACAAACTTAAGTATTATGGTATAAGAAATACTACATATCGGTGGTTTGAATCCTATCTAAAAGATCGCAAGCAGTACGTAGAGTATAAGAATATTAAATCAAACAAATTAGCATTATCCTTTGGGGTTCCACAAGGATCCATACTGGGACCATTGTTCTTCTTTATTTTTTATGTGAATGACTTAGTTAATTCTAATAGACTATTTAAAGCTATATTGTTTGCTGACGACACAACACTCTATGCCAGCCATATCAATTTAAATAATCTAGTGCAGTCCGTAAATAATGAACTAAATAGTGTCTATTGTTGGATGACTGCAAATAAACTAACCCTAAATATCGACAAAACAAAGTATATCGTTCATCACAAAAAGAAGAATATTCCTCTAAATATAGATTTCATTAACATTGGTAATATAGTGTTGAAAGAAGAAAAGGTATAAGATTTTTTGGAGTTGTGATGGATAGACAATTGACATGGCAATCATTTATACACTCTTTGACAGGTAAGATAAATAAACAGTGTGGCATATTGTATTTAACACGCAACTCCTTTACTACGGAAGTACTTAAACAGCTCTACTACTCTTTGGTGTACCCTTTCTTCTCATACTGTCACAGTTTTGGCAACTGCAGGTAAGGCTAAGATATAGAGTGAAATTGGCACAACAGAAAATAATTAGGACAATTACCTTTAAAAGAAAGTATTATCCTACAAATAAAATATTTAAATCTCTACGTCTCCTAGAATGGGAAGACATAAACACTTATTGTACTGCTATCTTTGTATATAAAGCCATTAACAATTATAATACTATGGAACTGTTTAACTTCCGCTCAAACGAAAGGTATAACTTAAGAAATATAAGAGATTTAGAAATATGACATCAACTCAATTTCAAACATCTATTAATTATCATGGTGTAAAGGTCTGGAATGCACTGCCTCGACATATTCATGATAATTCCTCCCTGTCTAGTTTTAGGATATCCCTCAAATCATATTTGTTGAGCAAATATTAAATGCAATTGAATATAATGTAAACTTCCTCCAGAATTCAAATGCTTGCAACATCAACTGTGTAGGACTTATGTTGAGTTTGTTTACGTGGTGGGTGTTTGTCTGTAGGGATGGTTTCATACACTATTTTTTTTTTTTTTTTCTATGTGATTGAGGGAGGCAAAAGGCATAACTGCCTATAGGGAGTGCCTCCCCCATAGTTGAAAGAGTGACAGGGCCAAAATCAAGGGACGTTCGAGCCAAAATGCCTGGACACACGGAGTTTGAAGCAATTTAAGTCATAGGAAGAGGGAAAGACTGATTCTGGAAGAGAGTTCCAGAGCTCAGCTGTTGAGTAGAAGAAAGTTTGAGAGTAACATTTCACTCTTGGGTTGGAGAGTTGCACAGAGTAGGGGTGGGATTGAGTTGCAAGACGGGTACCACGTGCCCTACGTAAAGGAGGTGGTATGCACTGGGATAGCTCTGAGGAACACTGATTATTATAGTAGCGATAGAATAGCGAGAGAGATGCAACATTGCGGCGGAGAGAGAGAGATTGCAGAGAGTTGGTGAGTGGACGGGAGTTAATGATACGAAAGGCCTTCCTTTCAACTTTGTCTAGGAGAGCAGTGTGAGAGGAACCTCCCCACACATGTGAACAATACTCAATACAAGGGCGCACTATGCCCCTGTACAGAGCAAGAAGCTGTGCAGGGGAAAAGAACCCCCTAAGGCGGTTGAGCACACCCAGCTTCTGGGAGGCTGCCTTAGCAAGACTGGTAATATGGTCCTTCCAAATGAGAGCAGAAGAAAAAGAGACACCAAGAATATTGAGAGAAGATGAAGGGTTGATTTTTGTATTGTTGAAGAATAAGGGATAGTCTGCTGGGAGATCCTGACGGGTCGATAGATGGAGAAATTGGGTTTTGGAAGCATTAAAGTTAACAAGGTTTTCTCTGCCCCAATTGGAAATAGTATTTAGATCAGAATTTAAGAGTTCTATGTCTTCATTACGTTTGTCGTTGAGGGATTACTGGCTGGGGCGTGCTGAAAAACTAATGGAGTAGTGCAAGGTTGAGTCGTCTGTGTATGAATGGATGGGAATTAAGGTACAGTTAAGGAGATCATTAATTTATAAAAATTAGAAAGAGAATAGGAGATAGGACAGAGCCCTGAGGAACACCGGAATTTATAGGGTGAGGAAGTGAACAATGGCTGTCCACAACCGCAGCTATGGAACGGCCGGAAAGGAAATTAGAGACAAAGGCACAGATGGAGGGATAGAAACCGAAGGAGGGTAGTTTAGAAATTAAAGATTTATGCCAGACTCTATCGAAGGCTTTCGATATGTCTAGTGCAATAGAAAAAGTCTCACCGAAGTCCCGAAAGGAGGATGACCAAGAGTTAGTAAGATATGAAAGAAGATCACCAGTAGATCGACCCTTAAGGAAGCCATACTGGCGATCTGAGAGCAGATTATGAGAAGAGAAATGCTTAAGAAATTTGGAAGCATGAATAGTTTCAAAAACTTTAGAAAGACAAGAGATAAGAGCAATTGGACGATAGTTGGAGGGTTGAGAGCGGTCACCCTTCTTTGGGACAGGTTGAATGTGAGCAAACTTCCAGCATGAAGGGAAGACGTTAGAGGATAGACAGAGACGAAAGAGTTTGCCTAGGCAGGGAGTCAGCACGGAAGCACAGCTTTTTAGAACAACAGGAGGAACATCGTCCGGACCGTACGCCTTATTAGTGTTAAGCCCAGAGAGGGTTATTATATATTCATATATATTATATGAAGGTAAATGCTTGCAAGATCAACTGTGTAGGTCTTGTGTTGAGTTTGTTTACGTGGTGGGTGTTTGTTTGTAGGGATGGTTTCATACACTATTATATGAAGGTAAATGCTTGCAACATCAACTGTGTAGGACTTGTGTTGAGTTTGTTTACCTGGTGGGTGTTTGTCTGTAGGGATGGTTTCATACACTATTATATGAAGGTAAATGTTACATATAATAACACACTAATTTGTATTAGGAAACAAAAAAACATATACAAGTTTGTAGTAAAATGTAAATAAATTCAGATTAAATTAAAGGTGCCTTTAGAGAGTTTCTCTCACAAGGCTCAGCCGGATGTCCAACATGTATTAATAATATTGTTAAGTTATTGTATACTTTATGGCTAAATAAACATATTTGATTGATTGATTCTTCCATTCAACAGCTGAGCTCTGGAACTCTCTCCCAGAATCAGTCTTTCCCTCCTCCTATGACTTAAATTGCTTCGAACTCTGTGTGTCCAAGCATTTTGGCTCGAACGTCTCTTGATTTTGGCCCTTTCACTCTTTGAACTATGGGGGAGGCACTTCCTACAGGTAGTTCTGCCTATTGTGTCCCTCATCCACATATAAAAAATATAAATTAGTTTTGCGATGTTAAGACTTCGCCCTATATCTTTTTCAATATCAAAACTTTGTGTGCCATTTAGGTGTCGATTGTTTTCGTGGCGACCGATAGCGAGCCTGAAATTTATGAGGAATCGGCCTTCGGCCGTGACATTTTCTACCGATAAATTTAAAATTTAGCTTTAAAAAAAAATATGTTCCCCGTTCGAGATAAATGTGTATAATAAAATTAAATAATTAAATAATGTAAGCACATTTTCTTTAATCCGTTTATATATAAGAAGTGGACCGAAACACCTAGATACATTTGAATCATATTTGCATAATATTGACACAAAGTTTGATGTTATAGGGCTCACAGAGACCTGGTTTAATGAACATATTGTAGACATATATCGTATCATGGACTATAAACAAGAGCATACTTATAGAAAAGTAAATCAGGGTAAAAAAACCAGATAGTGTACAAAACTAGGGAAGATCTAACTATAATGTCTAATTATGTAGAATTCATATTTATAGAAGTAAATAAAACATTGGTTGGTTGCCAATAGGAATATTGTGATTGGTGTCATATACAGTATAGGCCTCCAGATGCATGTAAAAAGGAATTCTTGGAATCTAAATAATATATTTACTACATTAAGTCGTGAAAATAAGACTATATATATAATGGGGGACTATCATATATATTTGTTGAATAACGGTAAATCATAAATTAACTTCAGAATTTATAGAAACCTGTTTTTCTTACTCATATGTACCACTTAGTAATAAGCCAACCATAGTCAAATGCAGTTCCAGTTACCGGTATTTTAATTGGTAATGTGTTGTGTAACGATATACAAAGTAGTGAAATGATGTGTGGGATTATGTATACAGATATATCTGACCATTTCCCTATATTTGTTGTATTGTAAAAACAGAAAAAACGCAAACATGTACTGAATTTAACATTAAGCGACACATGAATTTAACTAATATACTTCGGTTCAAGGAAAAGATATCTCATATTGATTTATCAGATATCATTGGTCATAGCTGCCAAGAAGCTTTTTCGAGTTTTCATACTGAAATTACGAAATATTATGAGGAATCTTTTCCGCCTCACAAACTAAAAATTACATATCGTAACCGGAAGTGCTGGCTTACCACTGGTCTTAAATATACTATTAAAGTTAAAAATAAACTATATATTATCTCGACAAAGAACTCAACAAATTATAATGCAAAAAATATTCAGAATATCAAATAATATTGCAACAATTATTACGTCAATCAGAACGAGAGCATTATGAAAGGCTGCTTAAGGAAAATACGGAGAATATTAACAAATCATGGGAATTAATACGAGAAATAATATATACAAAATAAGTCAAAAAGAAAACTTCATGTTTGCCCCATTGCTTTTGAGATTTTAAGACGTTCACCCTAATAATTTGGCGATTTTAAGAACTGTCGCTCGATTTCTGTTAATTTTGAGACCTTTCGTGCCATTTAAGTGTCGATTTTGTTCCCTGCGAGCGACAGCAAACCTGTAATTTAAGAGGAACCGGCCTTCAGCCGGGACCTTTTTCTACCT